>JARHVA010001971.1:2595000-2617500 GCA_037957365.1 Torreya grandis | reverse complement strand
GATGCTCAATGTAAATAGCATTCAAATATTATGATAGACTTATTTTCTAGCTTAGCGTTGACGCACTTGTTTATTGTGTAGATAATGAGGGAAACAAAATCCATTGGGTAAATTAAGCTATATAGAGTAATTTATTCCATATTAAGAGTGTTTAGGATTCAAATATTGATTATCAGTACCATGTCCATAATTGAAAAAATATGTTTTTTCTCTCTTAATGGAGGAAATCCTAGTTAACAATTATCAATAAATAAATCTTATTATTTTTGGTAAGTTAGATTTTTATTTAGTATTTAACCATGGTTAAAATGTCTTTATCCCTCTTGTGTAAAAATAATAGAATGATATCCTTAGTTTAATTTTAGATTTCTTAATCTACATTCATTTCAAATTTGAAATTGTGGGTGTTTAAATAGTTCACATTAGTATAACCTATGAATTATAAATGATAGATTGTCTTAATATGTAGAATGCTATGATTAAGAAAATATAATGCTTTTCTTCTTAAAACACTAGGTTACTCAATAATGTTATAAATATTACATTCTATCTTGCATCAAATCAAGCATTCACCTCAGTATTCTCTTTATTGTGAACGATGTTAATTTTTGTGATATTTAGTAATTCTTATGATTTGAATAATCATGGTTTAATATAAGTTGTCATAACAAATTCATACTTTAATTTAGGAGATAAAGTCTTAATTTTTCCTTACTATAATTGGACTCAATTCTTATTAAAATACTATGATTGAACCTTACCAACCTAATTCAAACTGGTAAAATTAGAGGCTATAGTTGAAAATAGTGTTCATTTTGTTAATATACTAATTAAGAGAAATTTATGTGTATTAAGTTTATAGTCAAATGGATGAAAAGTGGTAATATGGAAGATTGATGTGGACCAGGTACTTAGTTACTCATGTCACTAGAAGGGTTGAGATGAGAAACTAGCATCAAGTAATGGTTAATAAGTGTAAAATCTAAAGGAAATTAATTAATGTAATGGTGTTTATGGGAAATGAGATATTCATGTTTTAAAAAATGTGATTTTTTTTTAATTACATTAAATCAGTAGAATAAGTTTTATTAACTAATGTTCTTAAGAACTCTTAGAGTGAATGAAGATACCCTCTTAGTAAGTTGACATTAGTAAAACTATATTTTATTAGTGTGATAATAAGTTATTAATGCATGAAAATGGAGGGGTTGATAAGGAGGTATAAGGATTGAAATAAATAGGTAGTAGTAACCCAAAAAAATTAACATAAATATAAATCATATATTGATGGACCTAATAGCAAGGGTTGGATTCAAGAATATTAAATCCACAAAATATAAGAATTAGGTTAGGAGAGCATTACACATAGTAATTAATTTATACAAGTGAATTCAACCAATTATAAGGGATGTATCATTATATGAAAATAATAATAACAATTATTTGTATGTGAAGTTAATTATTGTAATAATGAGTTCACACACGTAATGGCTAGACTTTTGATATGGAGGTTAACAATGTGATAAAATAACAAGATGTGATAAAGGTATATATAAGTATTATGGAAAAATAAACTACACCTAGTTTTTGGTTCAATTATGTAATTATTTCCCCCTAGCTTTAACTTTTATATTCCCTTTATAATAGATCTTTAGTTGGTATGAGTCTACCTTTTCTTTTACAACTAAATTTTACAAATAGTAAATCACTTTTATTCTCTCAAAATTTAAGGTCCTCATAATATAACTTCCCTTCTATTTAACAATGAAAGTTATTTTTGAGACTTGATTTATTACACTTGGCTTGGTAAGTTTTCTCATTGACATCTAGTGAGATCTTTGCCAACTTAGTCATGTCTTTTATTCATATGAGTGAGATTAGTGTTTCTTATACTAAGTTTAGAACCCCTAATTTTCATCACCAATCCACTATGAGATAATTGATTTGAAATGAATTGTAATTACTTTATTGTCCTAGTTTTGAAATGAGAATTGTTTTTAATCAAATGTGATACTTCTAGTAAGAAAGATGTTATCAGTATCATGGATTGTGCTCTAGTTATTGTCAGGATTCATTTACTCTTCTACTTTCATCATCCCTTGGCTTGCAATGATTGTGTGCATTTAAAAAAATACATGAGTTTTGGGACCAAATTTTTGGGCATTATAGTTAGGATCTTCTTAGGATTGCCATTTGGCCACATCTTAGGCAATCATAGGCCATGCCTCATTTAAGGAATAATCCATCTCATGTGTCTCTTTTTTTTTATCAGAATGTGTATGCTATTACTTGGTCAATGACACTATTTTATTTTCTGATGATTTTGCATCCCATGATCCCTTTGTTACTAAGAGACAAGTTATTACTTAATTTTATAGATCTAATTAAACCTAAAATCCAATTTATAGATATTGATGGCCTTAAAGGGATATAATGGTCATGAAATATAATCCCAAATTCTTATCATGGAGGTCTAAGTATATTCCTTGATAAAGTCATTCCACATGGCCACTTCTCACTACTTAGAGATTCTAATGTGTCTTTATGTGCTAGGGATATAATATGTGATAACCCCTCATTCACACTTTATTCATTTTAGGGCCCCATATCATTTGAAAATTCCTTGAGTATAGTGTATTGATATCTCTCCACATGTCATAATATCTATCATATATGGCTATGTTGGTTTTATGTGACTACACAAACTAGTTTGGGGCCTTGATATCTTAACATGTGATATCATCCCAACTATCTAGCCTCTGATGACTTGATATTTGTGTATCAAACTATATAAAGTTATGATAAAGCATGCTATCACCATATATCTCCATCATTGTGCTAAGTTGAAGTGGGATATTTCTACATGGCATCACCCCATTCATTCATGAGCTTAGTTATTATTAAAACTACATAGATCATCTTTTGCTCATAACAAAGTGAGATTTCACCATGTGGTGTCATCTTATTCATTTGAGAGATAGAGGACTTGGGATAAAAAATTATGAGGTAATGACTATAAGATGTATATTATATCTTGATAAGTGGAATCATACCACTTGTATTAGGCCTTACTATATGCTTAAGGTTCACAAATCATCTTATGGTTATTAGGAAGTAGGATCATGTCACATGGAATCACATTTATTATCTAGGTTGTTGTTGCAATCCTAAAGTGAAATAAATATCTTGAGGATATGGAGAATTATGATTTCACCATATGGTGTCATCCTATTCATCCAAGATCTTGGAGGTAAGGCCAAATAATCAAGGCATCTTGATAAAGTGAAAAAATTGGATTATGACAAGTGGCAGCATCATGAACACCCAAGTGGTCAAGGACTCTTGAAAATAGACTAATTCTCAAAATATCATTATTAATACAGTGAGTGACAAGTATAAACCCCTCACTCATCTTAGGTTTTCTATAAAAGAAGCAACCATTAGTCTGTGAAAAAAGAAAGGTAATTATTGGCCTTTAACTTTTAAAATTGAACAAAATGGCTAGTAAGAAGACAAAAGAAAGATAAAAGGGAAACAAAAAATCAACTAAAATGCCCATTTTTCTAAACATGGGCTTATTTGGACCTATTTATTATAAAATAATTAAGTAAAAACATAAAACCACACAAGTACTTAGCCTTTTTAACTCGATTAGAGGCATAAATGGACCAAAGAGAGACAAACTTAGTAGAAATAAGTAGTCCCATTTTATAAACTTGTAGCCGATTTGATCTAAAATTACTTAAAGTGTCCACATTTTAAAGTGAATTAATGGAAACATTTAGTCAATCCAACTCAAAAGTAAGCAATAATAGACTAAATTTCTAAGGCAAGGGTGCAAAAACTTTGAAAATTAGTCAGATGATTTTCTTGAGTCTAAGTTAAATTTGTCCTAAAAGGATTCATAAAATGACTCAAAGTAATCAAGACCTTATTTGGACTTAGGAAAATTAGACATATAAACCAAATAAGAATTATATGTAATTTTTAGACCAAGCATTTACAATAAAGGTTCTCTCATTTGGGCTTGGTAAAATTATGAAGTAAACTTCTAATTTAGAATTCACATCCTACAACCTTCTCTCAAAGAACAACTAATGAAAATAAATCTATGACACAAACCTCAATAAGTAAAATACAATATTCCAAATCAAGAAGACGTTCCATGATTTCATGATGAAATTGGCGTGTGTTTTTCAAGTAATAATAAATAATAACTCTAGTGGAAAATAAGTATGAGTGTTTTGGAATTTAAAAAAAAAAGACCCTCAACTTAGAATCTATGGCTTAACATAATGACTAGAACATGAAACAACTCATGCAAAGATAAGAAGGGAAATATTACATAACAAAATTAGATATTGTAATTGATCAATGTGTGTTGATGTATCCATTCCTCTTTTGAAATTCATAAAGACTAGTTACTAAAATTGAAGTCATCAAGTTATTGACTTTTACCTTGTAATGAATACCTGAGCATTACTATGTTTCTAGCCAAGCATCAATAGCTCTAATGGAATTATATTTGATCCCACTCAAAGTCTTGCTCTACTTCCATCTAGGCATCCATATCCCCTATAGAGGTTCCTTGAATCACCCATAAATTATGTTTTTACATAGTAGATTTTATTTCTTTTATTTCACACTTATTTTTTATTTAGCATCTCAATTATAGGTTGGGGATCACCATGGTAAATGAAAGGCAAAAACATATATTTTTCATTCTCATACCTTGGTTGCAATAGTTTCATCTAAGTAAATTTAGAATCATTAAAGTGATTTTTGTGAATTGTTTTGAGATAATTATCTTCAGTGATTCAAATGATTTCACCTAAACTCATCATAATATAAGCCAATTGAAAATGCACATAATAACCTAGGCCTTTGAAACTAACTTGGAAATAAAATATTGAGATAAGATCTACTCAAAATATTTAAGCATAAAATGTCCTCCATGTTACCTATATAAAGATATTCCTTCAATCATTTATCAGAAAGATAACCCACAAGAAAAAATAGATGGGATAGACTAAAAAGGGACAATTACAAAAATAAAATGATAGCAAAAATCAAGAAAAGCTAGAAAGCAACCTAAACTAACAATAAAAGAAGGAAAAGAAAAAATAAATAGAAGTACAAAGGGAAAAAACAAGAAATCAAAAGAAGGTTATTTAAAATACTAAACCATGTTGCCTCAAGCCTATAAGTAATGACTGAGGAATTGTCCATTGACAGGTAATGTGACATCTTTACCAATTATATAGCTTTGGTGGAATGCATTCTCATGCAAGATTTCAATAATTTAATAAGGACCCAACCATAGAGAATCAAAATTGTCATGTTGTCCCTTATTTTCATGAGTTTTGTCCCAAAGGAGGACTAAATTAGAGAATCAAAATACCTTCACATTGGTTCACTTATCAAACTAATGTTTGAAAACCCCTTGATGTCTACTAAAATGCAACAAGGCTACATCATGCTTTTCTTCCAATTGAATCTAGTTTAGGAGATGAGATTTTATTTTTTCATCAACTCCCATGTAATATCTCATGAATTTTAAGGTAAGGATTATCATATTTATATTTAAGATAGGAACTTGGCCATACACTAGATGATATGGGGAATTACCTAGAGAATACTTAATTCTAGTCCTTTCAGACCACAATGCAAATTTCAAAATGTTATGTTGGTCCCTAGGATTTTTTCAAAATACCTTATTGATTACATATATCAAGTTCTTGTTTGTTGATTCAGATGACCCATTACCTTTTGGATATTAGTTGGATGATAATTTGATAGATACATAATTAATTTAGGCCCATTCAAAGAATTACAATGAGGAGAAAGTAGGGTCATTGTCACATACTAGAATAAATGGCAATCCAAACCTATTGATGATATGATACTTAAGGAAGTTGATCACCACATTAATTGTCTAATTTTTTAATATTTGAGATTATATCTAATGATTTTAGTATTCAATTATTTTGAGGATAAACTTATGTCCAGATAAGAATTAGCATTGATGGATCCCACAAAGTCCAATCCCCACTTTTTAAATACTCGAACCTCTATGAATGGTTGTAGTGGCATGGATGGGGTGAATTATCTATGTGAAATAACTTGGTAGGTATGACAAATGTAGACATGGGTATGCACATATTTAAATAGATGTGACTAGTAATAGCTTGCTATGAGTATTTGATGGGTTGTGGCACTATTGGAATCATGGCCATTTCAATATATCCCATGGAATTATTTGAGTACTTAAATCACTTATTATATATTTAGGAATATCAAATATATGACTTCATACTTCCTTATAAATGATAGACCTGATTTAATCATGAAATGGTTACTCTATAGGAAAATTGTTATCTTTTCGGTAGAGTTTAGATGATTTGGACATGCATTGTTCAACAAGTAATATACTACGTCTTGATACCAATCATCATTTGTTATGTTTTGAACTACATATTTTTGGCAAAAAATTTATGGATCTACCTTAGTGATCACCTTAATGAGTCCTTGACCTAACACAATATTCAATGGTTGTATCTTTATATCAAATTCTTATAGAATAGTTACCCATTTCATGCATCACTAACTTAGATTATTTTTCATTAGCATTTCCTTAACAACTGGGTTGGGCATAATGAGGAACACTTTTCTATGCAATATGTAATGTATGAACTTCTTGGTTTCTTTGATTAGTTAAAAATCTTATTTTTCAATGGTTTAATATCTAAGTTTAACATTTTTAAGTGGGGAGATCATAAATGAGAAAGGTCTTTCATATCCAAATTTCCTTTTTTGAGGTAGGACTAAAACACTTTAATGTTTTAAAGTAAAGGAGTAAATTTAGAATAGCTACATGTATTATAGAATTTTAAGCTTTAGTGTGTTTAAAATTGATTTCCTAATCTCAACAAAAAAATTTAGTGCTTTAGGGTTCCATTCAACCTTTGCATCCTTCTTAAGCATGTTGTTTAGTGCTCGAACTATCTTTGTGAAGCCCAAAATTAACTTCCTCACAAAGTTGATTTTACCAAAGAATGACTTAAAATTATTATTTATAACATGCAATAGAATCTTTAATATTGCTTTAGATCAATCTAGATCTATAGAAATACCCCTCTATAAGATGATATGACCCAATAATTTTCCTTCAATCACCCTGAATATGCATTTCTTAGGGTTCAAGGAGATACATTATCTCTACACCTCTATAACACCATTCTCAAATACTTCACATGATTATTTCAGTCCTTAGAAAAAATAGTTAAGTCATCTATGTATATTATGATGTATTTTTAAATGAGACCTTTAAATGCAATGTCCATTGCATATTATAAATCAACACCTACATTGATCAGGCCAAATGGAATTATTTTATATGTTAATGTGCTCCATTTCATAAAGAATGTCATTTTGATTCTATATTCATAATCAACCATCACTTGATTATATCCTAAGTATCCATCTAATAATGGCATCATTTAGGATCCATTTACTATCTACAATACTTCATCTAGTGAAGGGAGTGGGTAATTATCCTTCTTTGATTCTTTATTTAGGTTCCTAAACACACAAAGTTAGATTTATTTTCTCTTATTTAAAACTAGCATCAAATAAGTCACCTAAGTGAAGTTCTTGACAAGATAGATGATCTTTATTGAAATTAGTTTCTACACTTTTTTAATATTAAATGTTCCAATAATGTATTGAATAGTCTTTGTCTTTGGAAAAATGTTTTAACACCAGGCTTGATAGGAATAGTGCATGTGAGGATGGATGTGTTGAAAATTTCAAGTCTTTGTAGCTCAAAAAATCACATCTTTGAGTCCTTTAAGGATTATGTTAATCTTTTTTCTCTGTGTTGGTGTAAGTTGTGCCTAAGAGAACATGTTTTGGCTCACTTACATTGCCTAGATTATAGTAATCATGGAGGATACCTTTAACAAGGGTTGTTTTATCCTTTTTGCCATGATAACACATTTGGAATAGATTTTCCAATGAGACCATAGCTTTTATTCTATTATTGGTTCTCATATTGATCACTCCTTTATAGAGTTCAAACTCTTCTCTATCATCTTCATCTATGATCTGGGATACAAATACATATGTTTTAGTGATGAATTTGATGATTTGTTGATTGTTATTAAAGACTTGGAATTTCATTCTATTTTTAGGATTGGATGGAGTAAAGAATAACTCTATTGAGAACCTCCTCAGCTTGGATTTGGTGATTGGATCCAAGGTGCTTTTAGTTTTCACCAATGTATCTGTAGTGTGGCTTCTTATATGAGGAAATGTCTAAATTTTCAATCCATAAAACTCTTCAATTAGATTCTATACTATACTAAGATACCTAGATAGATTTTTTTCATTACAAGAATATTAGTTCCTCACTTGTTCAGTCACAAGTTGTGAATATCCCATCACTTTGATATTCTTGATCTTATTTATAAAATAAAATTAGAGTTCATGAACTAGTGCTTCATATCCAACCACATTATTTGGGCATACAAAATATAGTCAAAAGGATACCAAATATGACCTCCTTCTTTGGTCAATGTGCTTGATACCAAAACCACACCTTATCTTAGAATTAGAGCCATCAAATTTTAGAGTCCATGGGTATTTTTAATTTTTTCACAATGGATCATTAAGGGTAAGTATTATTGTAATGTTGACCTATTTTTTCTTTTATTCTTCCTTTAAAAATATTTCCTTTTGATATTTTGATAATAACAACCTTATAGCTTGGTCCTCAATAGTAGACATATACACTAAACTATTAGTAATGGTAACATCTACATTCTTTAGGCCTTTACACCCCTTATTTTCACATGGATAACCATGTTCCACATTCTCATAATCTAAAGTGAAAACATGAAATGAAATAAACTCAAGTTAAAAAAGGATATCTTCTTCATTTATAATATCATATCATGTTTTTTAATAGTCCTTTTATAGGAGAATTTGACTAGAGAATATGATCTTTGTTCACATTTGGCCATGACCTCTATTTTATTCATTTTCATCTTGTTCTATGTTTAAGCCACCTTTTTTCCTATTCCCAATTTTTTTTAACCTTTCAAATAGTCATTCCACCTTAGCTAGTTTAGGTTTTATGTCTTCTTTCCATCCCCCTAGGTTCCAGGACTGTAAGATAAGAGCATTGGGGTTTGACTAAAGTATCAGTGCCACTAGTGTCCATTTTTAACACTCTTATCTAGGACCATTTTGAGTTCTAATGGTTAGTTTATTTCACTTAATGAGTCTTATCCCCTTTATGATATTTTTTTGTAAGTTTCCCAATGTTGACCACATGTAAATAAAGATCTCAAATTTGAAATAAAGAGTCTCTTATATAAATGACTTCACAAGGTATTTTATATCTAGCACTTACTACCTTGCCACATTAGACATAATAAAAATTAGTCAATAGTATAGCTCAACATTCTGCATCACACATAGACTTGCATGCTTGATCAAGGAAGGGCCTAGGAAAAATTAATTCTTACATATATCATACATGTTGATTATGTACATTACCTAAGTGAGAACTACATTAGATCTGATACCCTAGCTTGAGGGTTAATGTAGGCAATGATTATGACAACATGGGGTTCTAGATTGTGTGATCAATCTTCCCCTAAACCAATTTTTCCCCCTTTTGCTTTTGATGTAATTGTTTTTTGCATGTGTAGATGAATATAGAGTTTGAAGATTGAAATAGACCTATAGAGAGCTCTGTTGACTTCCAACCTCTAAAATTCCATACATAGGCTCACACTGAGGTGGTGAATAAAACCCATAAATCTTATATCTCTAAGACAACAAAGGTAGAGGTAGACTAAAGCATTGATGCCACTCCTATCCACTTTTGATTCTCATATCCAATCATAGAATGAAGGCTAGATCTAGATTCTAGATAGTGTCCCAGTCTTGCATCTCAATTTCTAGCTCCTGAATCATCTACTTAAACCCATTTTTAGATAAGTTTATTTCTCTTCCTCATGTAAATTACTTGATAAAAATATATACTTTACCCTATTAAACTAGACTTTTTCCCTTATTCTAGACCCCTTACTATTTAGGAACTAAACACTAGTTTCCCAAAAATAATAAACATTTAGTGAACCCATCTTACTTCAAACAAGTCTAAAACCCTAAGTACCCTTAGGGTTTTTCCTTCATATTTTGTGCAAAAATTTAATTTTAAATTTCTTATTTTTTGTATAATTTTTTGTGCATTTATTTTATTCAAAACTATTTTTAGAATTTAAATTATTGACATAATTTTCAAAAATTCTAAAACCCTGGCTCAAAACTCTAGATTTCCAAACTAGGTCCTCAAACTCCAAGCCTTCCTTGCAAATTTAAGAAAAATATTTTGGAATTTTTGAAAATTGTTTACCTTGTCAAAAATAATTTCCAAATTTTAATATTAGTAGTTTTCTTGTGAAAAAAATTTATTTCAAATCTCTTATTTTTGTATTGATTTTTGTGCATTTATTCTATTTAAAATTATTTTTAGAATTTAAATTACTGCATAATTTTCAAAAATTCTAAAACTCTAGCTCTAAACCCTAGATTTCCAAACTAGGTCCTCAAACCCCATGTTTTCCTCCCTTACAATTTTTATAAAAATACTTTGGAATAGTTGCAAATTGTTTGGATGGTAAAAAGTATTTTTAACATCTATATGTTCATATTTATTTTTACATTGATTTAATTAAATAGTACAGTGAAAGAAATAAAATGGCCACTAAGGCACTTCTTCCCTCTCATCCCATAAATCAATTTTTAAAATTTTCTCATAATTATGACAATGAATGGACAAATTTGCAAAATTTCACATTACCTAAAAATGTGGAAAATGATTTAATTTATAATGAAGATAATTACTATTATTTTAATGAGGAATATGATGATATATGTGAAATTGATAGTGAAGCACAAATAGATGTATCATATTCTCTCAAACCTATCTCTTTTATTCCTTCTTCTAAAGAAAATAATTTTGATAAATGGGAAAGATACTTTTCACCTCATTCTCCTATGCACAATGCACCAAATAAACAAATCAATCATGCACTTTGAAGTGAACCTCTAATTGGTGATAATTTTCTTCCATGTGAACCTAATCTCTATCTCTCTCTTGATACTTCAATGTTCAAATTACAACAATATAAATGCAATATAATCAAATTGTCAATGCATACTTCAATTGATACATCTCATGTTCTTAACTCTACTTTGTCAAAAGAAGATCTAAATGATAAATGTCTGTGTCTTACTTCTCATGAAAATAATGCATGTATTCCATCCATGGATAACATAGATGCACATGATATTAAAATTTTAAATGATACTTTATTGCATATTATAAAATAATTAAATTCTTCCCTTACACCTCTCCCTAGAAATGATGGAAGTGATAATGAATATGATAGTGAACATCCAAATGAATTTGAAAATGAGATTGATTATGCACAATATTCCAATGATGATAATGGATGGAACAATGATGATTATTATGCACATAGTGAAGAATAATATGTATCTCATGTTTCTAACTCTTCTCTCACTCCTCTCAACCATAATGCACTTCTAAATGTTGTTTCTACTTCTATGCATGATTCTAATCCAAATAATGCACATGTTCATGCTAATATCACATCTTCTACTCAATTATAATGTGATACACTAAAACTTAAAGATATAAATTAATCTCCCAAGCCACCCCTTACTATAGTAGAACCCAGTTCTCACTCTTCACCTAAATAGAATGGTAGCCCACATCCCTTTAGTAAGGTCCAAGTTACCATTACTCCCAAGGTTCAAGTGAGCACACACCCTATTTATGATCCAATTTCTAAATGTATCATTCCCATGGTTAAAATTAACAATCAAATTCAATTGGTAAATGAACCACTTCAAGATGATAATGTACCATCCCAAGAGATTTTCTCTTTGATGCATGTAGTTGGTGAATTAAAACACCAAGTACATCTCCTTACCTTGGAAAAAAAGGCTTATAAGTCTTGGATGGATGCCAATGATATACATGGTAACCCACTTCTAAATAAATTCATAAAATATTCATTGGCTAAGCATTTCCAGATACCATCATTACCTCACTTTGATGGAACTAGAGATCCATTCGTACACCTTCAGGCCTTTCGAAAGGATTTGCCATCTTATGTAAGTCCTTTGATTCTATCAAGTTATTATAGAAAACATTAGTGAGGAAGGCACATAATTAGTTTTCCATCTACTCCCCATTGGTTCCTTTCACACATATGATGACTTAGAAGAGGCATTTCTCAGATATTACATAGCAAACATGGGCCCTCATGTTACATATGAGAAACTTTAAACTTTACATCATAATAATTTAGAGCCATTTTGTGATTATATCTTATGATTCAAGTATCACATGTTAATTTTGATATACAAACCAATAAATTTAAAGATTTAGCATATCTTTATTGATAGGTTTAACCAACCTCTCCTCAAGCATCTACTATATCAGACAAAGTTTTCTTTCAGGAACTTATGCTATAGAGTTTTAGATTTGGAAAATAAATTGGGATTGATTGAGGTAGATTTAGTTGATATAATTACTCTAGATTTCATATCATTATCTACATCTACATATCCTAGCACACAACATCCACCATGTCCTAAAAAAGATAGGAGACCACAACTAGAAAAGCAACTAGTTAATAATAGAGAGCCAGTCTCTATAATATAACCTACAGTATGCACTATAGCTTGATTCAAATCATGATATCCCATCTATCATATTATCATCACTCTTAGATAGGAGGTTAATCATATTACCTTCTACTCATCGACAAGATCCACATCTCTTACATAAATAGCCACATTATCCCTTTTGCAATTATCATTGTATCTATGGACACAAATAATGATTCTTATAGACTCAAGGATTTTCATTAATAGATGTGTTGATAATGGCATCATAGCATTCATACAGGGTCCATCAATATCTCCTACACCATGGAATCATAAACCTAATTCACCCATGACTGAGTCATCCTAGGATATTCATTCACAGAAATCATCAATCATTCATCATGAGAGAAATGTGAGTTCTAGGATAGAGCCTCACAAGAGATATCCTATTCCACCTATTTAGAAGGTTTATAAACTAGTACAAAGATAACAACTTACATATAGTAGTGTATTCTAATGAGTACATAGTAAAGTTCCATATACATATTTAGTAGAGTCATAGGCATCGTAGTAGAGTACTACTCATGAGAAATATTCACTATGGCCAATTTTTTTGTGTTTTATCTCACATATAAATATTATATGGTTAAGATTAAATGAACCCACATCATAGAGTACTACTCATGATAAATATACACTATAGACATATTTTCTAGGTCCTATCTCATGTAGAAATCCACTATGATTGAGATTAAATAATCCCTCATCATAGGTTTTAGCTTCAGCTCACTCTATGGCTTAGTCATACACATCTTAGTAGAGGCCATAGGGTATATGATTAAGGATAGATGAGCCTTCTTCACAACACAAAATTTTAGTTGCATGACTAATAAAGTTAAATTTTATGATATTAAATGAACCCACATCATAGAATACTACTCATGAGAAATATACACTATGGATAGATTTTCTAGGTCATATCTCACATAGCAATCCACTATGATTGAGATTAAATAATCCCTCTTCATAGGTTTTAGCTTCAGCTCAATCTATGGCTCAGTAATACACATCTTAGTAGAGGTCATAGGGTATATGATTAAGGACAAATGTGCCTTCTTCACAACACATAGTTTTAGTTGCATGACCAATAAAGTTACATTTTATAGAATATCTACATATAGCTATAGTTAGTGCATCATAGATAGTATCAGATATAGATCATGTTCCTACAAAACATGAGAAGTATGGGAATTTTTTTAATTGGCCAACAAGATTTAGATAGTGATACAACATAGAGTGATATGACACACATTTATACCATCATCAGTTCATAGCTTCACTTAATAGGGCAACAATGGAGCCAAAGGTCTAGCTAGCCTTTTTATTTTTGAGCCACTCTCAGGGAAGTAATATGCACAACATGTTATCTTACATCCCCACATACTAAAAACTAATATTCCTAACTCCCAATAACTATCCATAGCCAAAAACTAGCTTATCAAACATCTAGATCTTACCAAATCTAATTTACCAACCTCAAACTAGCTCAATTTATCCCAAACAATTTCCCAATTACAAAACCAACCAATTTTTTTCTCACACATAGTTACAAACTAACTAAAATTTTTACTTACATACATATCAAAATACAAACCTAGCATCATGCTTATTAGAACAATAAAATCACATATCCTAAGTACCATTTTACCAAACATATGCAACCTCAACATCAATAGCAAATATAACAACCACTTGTAATAAATATAATAATATATTTCAAATCCCATAACATAGTACACATGAGTCAAAACCAAAAACCATTATCCATATATATATATATATATATATATATATATATATATATATATATATATATAACAATGTTTTCAAAGAGTATACATCACATAAAATATAATCAATCATGAATGGGCATCATGCCCTCACTCTCAATCTTAGTCTCTCTTATAGTACTAATCCCATAGTCTACTCTAACACTTAATGACCCCAAACCTCCTAAAGCCCTTCAATACCTCTTGTGATGACTATCTCACTCCAGTAACTGACCATACTCCTCGTGCAAGTCTGCATACCACCTTTGAAGATCTATGTACTTATCCATTGTCTATGTACTCACCAATCCATAATTAGGTAGAGGCATCCTATGTCTATCTAGATCAAACCCTAGCTCATCTCTCTCTCTCTCTTACTACTCTAACATATGTAGTTATAACTATAACATCCATATTAAAAAATGAGCATAAACACCAGCTATAACTATCACTCACTCTATCAAACCCTCTTCCACCACATCATCAGGAACATGCCATGTCATCTCTCAGAGTGTTGACTCAATTATGGTTTTTTAGAACCCATCATCTCCACCTCCTCCCCCAATAGGTGTTTCATCCTAATCACCTCCCACTCTACTTGCATGTAAAATTACAATCATTATGTTATCCATATGCTTTCAAAACAAGCTAAAACAAGCACAAACTTGTACACAATTTACATATAATAATTATTTACCTCCCATCATCTAGGTTAGTGTAAGATCCTCATAATTGATGGAATCCACTTCACTAATAGGATATAATAGATCCCATCAATACTTCATCCATCATGTGGTATATGCCTCTATGCATCCAACATCATCTACATTAGGAATGTCTATATCCATGTCTCATGCATCCAAAGGTAATGGTGCTAACTCAGCTTTAGTAGGCCTCTCACGAGCTCCTACCCTCACTAGTGCTTATGAACTCCTCACCCACACCTATGTTTTAGGGGGGCATATCTTATGACATCCTAAATTGTCTAGTCATGTTCTCATACTAAAAGTGCTCATACACTCCAACCTAGTAGTCATGTAGACAACACCTTACCCTCATATACCGTAACTACACTCCATCCTTGGGCCACCTAAGGAATCCTCTATAGGGCCTTCATATGATATTCCAAGCCACCAATCTATCTAAAACTCATCTTTAGTGATCTATACCAGGATACCAGATAGACAACATACTCATCCATCTCTCTCTAAATGGTCATGAAGGTTCCCAACTCTCCCTCAGTAATCCCATGGACTACACAACCACTATATGCTTATAAGCCCAATAATGTAATAAAGTAACAATGCTCACACCACCACTAAATGCCTCTTAAGTAAACTTGTAAAGGTCAATTTATAAATGGGAAAGCATAGTCCTACACCATGAGAACATAGTGTTGCACACCTCTATATTACACATGATCCTATGCATTATGTACACAATCAAGACCCCACTCCTATCCACAACAACAAATGAATCCAAAAACATGGACAACCACTTCTAAATATGTGGAACACTTTACTACACAATAAATAATAATACATCATTATCACTACCTCTCCTATGTATGCTTGAGGGCACACCAATAACATACAAGGATGCATGATCAATAACATTTGCACCCATATCATCCTATAATGTCACTTGATGTCCACTAACCAAAAAATGTAAAATATGGTACACATCCTCTAAAGTAATAGTAATATCTCTAGTAGGAAGCTAAAAATTACATGTTTCCACATTCCACCTCTCACATATGGTGGTAATCAGATACATATCCCACTACACTATGCCTAAGTCACACACATGACCTAGTCTTGCTTTATCCATCATAGTGCTCTCATCTACTGACAAAGGTAACAATCTTAGTATCTCCATCACCTAGCCTCTATATAACTCCCTCATCCATACCTCACCTTAAAAAATCTTAGAAAATAGCATATACATCAGTTCATCATGCCAAACTAATAACCAAGCACAAACATAGCAACTAAACTAAGTAGTAGCCCAAAAAATCTAGCCTCTAGGACAACACTACTAGGTATAGGACAATAGGCTTGGACAAGAGCATTAAAACCTAGATAGTAGTTTTGGAGCTTGGACAATAGCACTAGAGGAGGGACAAGAGCACTGGAACTAGTCAAAAATTTCCTAAACTCTTAAAATAGCTCAAACATCTAAAATAGGGTTCTAAATAGGAAAAAATCACATGTTTTAGCTACTTACCAAGGTAACCTCCCCACTAGCCTCAATTTGGGCTGCTAACTAATCAAATCAGGTCATGGAAGGTGCTCATCTACTTAGAATATCTCCTACTATAGAGATCAAAATATCAAACTACTCAATGTGTAAATGAATCAATAATCAATCCAATTTTCCTATATCAAACAACGTTTTCTTCCAAAGTAAAATACCATTTTGCTTATAACTTTAACCCTATAGCTCTATTTTAAAAACCAATTTATTGCACAAAATCATAAAAATAATACCTTCAACATCACATGAGCTTCACTCTCTAACTACATCATCTACCTACTATAGCACACACATCTCTATACCTCTTTTATACACAAAAATTAAACTTGATCCTAACCAATCAAAAAGCTCATTCAATTATAAATCAACTCAGTCAAATCAATCCAATGACTTCTCAGATAATTCAAACTATACCAACCTTGCTTCTATCATTATGCCACTAGTCATCACTTTTGGCTCAACCTCCTCTATCATAGATCTCATCCCTCTCCCCAAAAGGGGGGCATCATTCCTACTATTCTTATTCTTACACTTGCCTAGCATACTCATCCACTCTCATAAGTGGATACACCATGGTTCTTATACCTCTAGTAGTTAGATTATTAGATTTAACTCAGTTTGGTCAAGATATATAATGATTTAGACAACATGGGTCACTCAACATGGTTTTTACACCTCCAACAGTTAAATTATTATATTCAACTTAAATAGGTTAAAACATATAGTGATTCAAACTACATGGGTCACTCATCATGGTTTTTACACCTCCAGTATTTATATTATTAGATTTAGCTCAAATTAGTCAAGATATATAGTGATTCAGATTACATGGGTCATTCAATATTACTCAAGACATTCAAAGGGACATACTCTCAGTTTATAGATACATAGATTAGTTAGATATATAGTGGTTTATATTATATGAATTTATAATGACTTTGATATAGGTTTAGACTAGATACCAAAATTGGGGGCATGTACATTAATATGCATCTCATACATATAACTTCATACAACATGACATAGCTATAAGACCAGATAGCATATTATAGGCATAGTGTAGAGCACATTATTTTGGTCTCCAATTTTACACATGGGACATGGCATGATATCTCATTTCAAATGTGGTTATATAGATTTCCAAACTATACATATGCATCACTCACATACTAGATTTGAGGGCATGATACAAAGGTTTATGTTATTCACCATCTAGGATTATACATATTGGAATGACTAGACATGTCATTCTCTTCTTAAATATTTACCAGAGTTTTAGATTACACCTAGATTTACCTAGGTTGTCATTAGTTTGGACCATATGATCATCTACAATAGTTGGTCTACAACATTACCGAGACCTAGACTACACGAGTTTATGTGGGACAGAGGATAGATATTGGTTTTGGGCCTCTGAGTACTTCTCATTTCTAGTTCAAATTATTCAGAGTGGGGGAATGATAGACTTTGATCTTCAATGTATATATATTATGTGCACACATTCTATATTACATGAGTTTATGTCAAATAGAGGATAAACATTAGTTTTGGGCCTCTAAGCATTTCTCATTCTAATCAGATTCAGCACAAGGGGAAATCATTACCTTCCTCTTTCATGTTATATAGATTCCACTTTTAGATTTAGTATAGGGGGCATCCATTTCATATATTCCTTATTTATCTAGGCACTATTCATCTCTCCATCCACTTTCTTATCCAAGAAGTGAGTTGGACACTTTTTTAGCACAATTATTTCCACACAGGAAGATTCAAAAATGCATTTTCTTTTCTTTCTTTTACTCTAGTACTTCATTTTATTGCATCAAAAAAATAAAGGAAGGGGGGCAAATGTATACACCCTAAATTGGTCAAGAAACCACACATATCATGTCTTTTCATAGTCCTTTCATAGGAGACTCTGAATAGGGAATATGAGCTTTGTTCACATTTGGCCATATCCTTTATTTTATTCATTTTGGTTTTGTTCTATTCTTAAGTCACCTTTTTGGCTATTACCATTCTTCATGAGCCTTTGAAATATTCATTCCACCTCAACCAAATCAGGTTTTATATCCTCTTTCCATCCCCCTAGGTCTCAAGACTATAAGACAGGAGTGTTGGGGTTAGACTATAGTGTCAGTGCCAAGAGTGTCCATTTCTAGCACTCTTGTCCAAGGCCATTTTGAGTTTCAATAGTTAGTTTCCTTCACTTATTGATTCTTATCCCCTTTATTAGATTCATTTTTAAGTTTAAAAATTTCAACCACATGCAAATAAAGATCTCAAATTTGAAATATAGAGTCTCTTATATAAAGGAGTTCACAAGGCATTTTATATCTAACCCTTACTACTTTGACACATTAGATATAATAAAAATTAGTCAATAGTATAGCTCAGCATTTTGCATCAGACATAGAATTTCATACTTGATCAAGGAAGGGCCTAGGCAAAATTCATTCTTTCATCTTTCATGCACATTGATCATGCATGTTCCCTAACGGAGAACTACATTGGATCTAAAACCCTAACTTGAGGGTTAATGTAGGTAACAATGGGGATAGTAGGGGTTCTAGATCATGTGATCATTCTTCCCCTAATCTATTTTCTCCCCCTTTTACTTTTGATGTAGTTTTTTTCTGCATGTGTGTAGATAAATATAGGGTTTAAAGATTGAAATGGACCTATAGTGAGCTCTGTTGACTTTTAACCTCTGAAATTTCATACACAATCTCACACTGAGGTGGTAAAAAAAACCCATAAATCTCAAATCTCTAGGACAATAATGGTAGAGTTATACTATAATTTTGGTACCATTCTTGTCCACTTTTAGTGCTCATATCCAATCATAGAACAAAGGCCAGATCCAAATTCCAGATAGTGTCCTAGTCTTGCATCTCAATTTCTAGCTCATGAATAACCCGCTTTAGCCCATTTTTAGATAAGTTTTTTTTCTTCCTCATGTGAATTAATTGATAAAAATATATATTTACCCTATTAAACTATATTTTCCCCCTTATTCTATACCTCTTATTATTTAGTAACTAAACACTAGTTTTCTAAAAATAATAAAATAATAACCATGTTCCACATTCTCATATGCTAAAGTGAAAACATCAAATGAAATCACCTCAACCAAAAAAAAGATAAAAAAGGATATCTTCTTCATTTATATAATCGAGTTATTCATATTCAAGGCCCTCTTGAAAAAATATCATGTTAATAGAGAATATCCCATAAACTTCCACTTCTTTCTCAAGTGCATAAAGCTTGAGTTTAGACTCTTCATAAAGGATCTCATTTATCTTAATGTACTTCATGATTATGTGAGCCATATTCAGATCTCTCTTAATCCTAATTTTATGGGGCATGCCTCACTATGGAAACCACATGTGAGAGAAACTAGTGGCTATATACCCATTGAGTGTTCTAGACCAATCTCTACTGAGAAACATCCCATAGGATTTAAGTATATCCACCAATTGGATGTTAATGAACTATTGCACCCTTGGATAAAAATCTAGTTGTATATGAATATGTTTGAGTTAACCAACCACCTTGAATTCTAATTTGACCAGATGAAAATGCTTTCTTCTTGAATTTTTAGGAGTCAAACACAACTGCTAAAAATTTGCATAAGGCATCATGTTGCCTAAAGTACCTGAATCCACCAAACAATTATGTAATTTTTTTACCAAAAAATTGAATTATTAGCAAAAGATGAGGGATTTTAGTTTTTTCCATATTGATAAAAACATGATCATTAAAAATTTTATTGGACTCTTTACTATTGGGAAAAAATAATTATTTTAGTAATAAATCCTTTTGGTTAGACATATGGAGCAAATTAAACATTGATATGTTGGCCTTAGTTTTCTTTCAGTCTTCATCAATGTTGTATCCTAGTCTATTTTGTTCCAATAGATTATAAAATTGTGGAGGTGTATCATTTTTATTGGGTTGATAAGAGGTAGTAGGTCCTTTATGTAGAAATGGGTTATTGCTTGAATTCTCATTGGGTAGAACCCAAATTTATTTGGATGAGTAAAGGTAGTTAAAGGATTATACAACTTACTCCTCAATTGATATTATTTCCCCTTTGGAACTATTTGAAGGCATATACCTCATCCATGTTATCCTCAAGCTCATTATCACTCTTAAATAGGAACTCATACGTCTCTAAGACCATATCAGTACTTGGATTTTCCCCACTTGGGCTTTGGTTACTATTGTTAAGTATAGATGCTATCTCAAGATTATCCATCTCATTTTGGAAGATGTTTGAGGCTAATTTGACCTCAAAAAAATCTATCTTAACATGATCAGTTGTGTTCTATAGTCTACACCAAGTGGGTAATTATAAGTCTACCATGTTCACTAAGTTTGATGTGTTATTATTATTGTGATTTGTGTTGTTAAGAAGACTACAAATGTTTCCATTATTAGGCCTAGTGTTCCATTGCCTATTATCCCTTTGGAAGTTATATTTCATGTTTTGAGGTGGGTTATTTGTAGTGTGGTAAGTGTTTTGAGGCTCTTGCATCCATAAAATAACCATGTCATTAGTCAATTTATGGAGTATCTATTACAAATTTACTACCTCTGGGTTCATATTAACATTTTGAGTGCTTCCTATTTGATTTTATGGGTTAACCATAGGTGTAGAAGAATTTATAAATGTGAGGAAAACAAGATGCACTTGGTTATGGGTTGGATATTTTTATCAGGCATCTAATTATTCAAAAATGAAGGGATGGCTTATTGGTTATTGTTAGGAGCAACATAACCGCTTGAACTAGGCATGGTAGTAGTGTTTTTATAGGCAACTAAAACAAGTTATTGATTGGTAGGATCTGACAACACATGGTTTTGAGGAACATAAGAATTTTATTAAAATACATTATATTATAAACTAGATTTGAATTTCAATACATAGCATGTGGGATTAGGTTCATTAGTGGAGTGTTATGCATGAGAGCTTGGTTGATCATGGGGATATGTTTGTAAGCACCTAGTTATACTAATGAAGGCAAAGGATTTGTACCATATCCTTGAGGTACTATTTGTTGTTCAATATTTATGGCTTAATTATATGCCAAGGATAAAGATGTAAGAGTAGTTGGGGTTCTTATAAGAAACATAGAAGTCATAGGATCCAAAACTCTTAGATATGTTTATATAACAACAATCTCTATCTGCATATATAAGTCTCTCAACATATTATATAGCTTATGGAAATGAGTATTTAAAATACTTATGGGTTCATTAGGTTCCTTATGGGTATCTACAAATTGATGGTATAGTATTGTTTTAAACTTTTAAGACTTAATTTGATGTAAATCCTAAGTTGTTAAAGTGTTGAGTATTATGCTAATATGGAATAAAACTGGAAATTATTGACTAAATTGAAGTTTCTCAAAATATCAAGTGAGAAGAGAAATATTACTTATCTAGAAATAAATAAACTTTTTGGTGGATTAGGGAACTGGAACAAGTTGGAGAAATAGGTACACACATTTGATTTTCAGATTGATGTTAAAATTTGGTCTTGGATAGTAGAGCCAATATCAGTTAAATAGTTTTGTGTGGTGATAGTGTCTAATTATAGAATTAGTGCCCCTCCTATAAGGACTATTTAAAACTTTTAGTGAATCTACGAGAGGTTTTGAAGGTCCTATGGTTGGCTCTATATCATTCGGGGGTT
>JARHVA010001971.1:2532500-2587500 GCA_037957365.1 Torreya grandis | reverse complement strand
TTGTGTTCTACAGTCTACACCAAGTGGGTAAGTCTAAGTCTACCATGTTCACTAAGTTTGAGGTATTATTATTATTATTATTATTATTATGATTATTATTATTATTATTATTATTATTATTATTATTATTATTATTATTATTATTATTATTATTATTATTATTATTATTATTGTGGTTTATGTTATTAAGAAGACTAGGCATGTTTCCATTGTTAGGCCTAGTGTTCCATTACCTATTATCACTTTGTAAGTTGTATTTCATGTTTTGAGGTGGGTTATTTATATCATGGTTAGTGTTTTGAGGCTCTCGCCTCCATAAATTAACCATGTCATTTGTCAATCTATGTACTATCTATTACAAATTTTCTACCTCTCGGTTCATATTAATATTTTGAGTACTTCACATTTGCTTTTATGGATTAACCATAGGTGTAGAAGCATTCAGAAATGTGGGGACAAAAAGGTGCACTTGGTTATGGGTAGGATATTTTTATCAGGCACTAATTATTCAAAAATGAAGGGATGGCTTATTGGTTATTGTTAGGAACAACATAACCGCTTGAACTAGGAATGGTAGTAGTGTTTTTAAAGGAAAATAGAATAGTTTATTGATTGCAAGGATGTGACAACACATGGTTTGGAGGAGCATAAGTATTTTATTAGGAATATTATTAAAATGCATTAGATTATAAACTAGATTTGAACTTGAATACATAGCCTGTGGGATTAGGCTCATTAGTGGAGTGTTATGCATGAGAGCTTGGTTGATCATGGGGATATGTTTTTAAGAACCTAGTTATAATAATGAAGGCAAAGGATTAGTACCATATCCTTAAGGTACTATTTGTTGTTCAATATTTATGGCTTAATTATATGCTAAGGACAAAGATGTAAGAGTAGTTGGGGTTCTTATAAGAAACATAGAAATCATATGATCCAAAACTTTTAGATATGTTTATATAGCAACAAGCTCTATCTGCATATATATGTCTCTCAACATATTATATAACTTATGGAAATGATTATTTAAAATACTCATGGGTTCATTAGGTTCCTTATTTGTATCTAAAAATTGATGGTATAATATTGTTTTAACATTTTAGGACTTAATTTGGTGCAAATCCTAAGTTTTAAAAGTGTTGAGTATTATGCTAATATGAAATAAAATTGGAAATTATTGACTAAATTAAACTTTCTCAAAATAGCAAGTGAGAAGAGAAAGATTACTTATCTAGAAATAAATAAACTTTTTTGTGGATCAGGGAACTAGAACAAGTTGAAGAAATAGGTATAGACATTTGATTTTCAGATTGTTGTTAAAATTTAGTTTTGGATAATAGAGCTAATATTAGGTAAATAGTTTCATGTGGTGATAGTGTCTAATTATAGCATTAGTGTCCCTCATATAGGGACCATTTAAAACTTTTAGTGAAGATATGAGAGGTTTTAAAGGTCCTATGGTTGGCTCTATATCATTTGGGGGTTTTCTTGTGTAATTATTTTAGCTGAATCTCTTCCAAAACCCTAATGAATACCTACACACATGAAATAATAACCATATTAAATGAAAAAAGGAATGTAAAAACTAGGTTGTGGGATGTTACAATTACATAGAATAGAAACCCTGTTATCCTAGTCATTACCTACATTAAGCCCAATGTTAAGGATGATAGATCACATGTATTTCTCCCTTAAGGAATGTGCATAATCAACTTGCATGGTATGCTAGAATGAGTTTTACTTATGCCATTATTTGATCAAGCATACAATGTCTAGATTTGATGGTTGAGTAGAATGTAGGATATTGAGTTGTATTATTGATTGATTTTGTGTAATTATGTGCAAAAATAGTAAGTGTTAGATGTAAAATGATTTGTGAGGATATTTATATAGAAGTAACTTTGATTTGAATATAAAACCCTATTCATTTTATGACAAGTCATAAAAGAGGGGGTAAAACATAATAAAAGGCTCAAGAAAGAGTTAAGACTCAAACATGGGAGAGAAAGGACCATTAAACACTAGAGCCATAAATAGACACTAGTGTCATGTGCTGCTACTATCCTTAAAATGGTGATAGTGTCCTAAGGCTTAAAAAGAGATAAAACCAAGAAGGATAGGCTAGGGTCCCCTATGACTGGGAGAATGTAACTTATGACTATTGGGGGTGTTACAAATAAGGAAATTAAGACATTAAAAAGATCAATAGACTCAAAATGACCATGCAAACAAGGTCTATAATCATCACTAAGACTTTCATGTCAAAGAGCAATAAAATACATAATACTTTTGGTTGCTTGAAAAAATTAGGGTGTTTACATTTTCCCCCATTTTATTCTAGTAATGCAATGAAATGAAAGTAATAGAGTAAAATAAAAAGATGAATGCATACTTATACTTACCTGTGTGAATGTGTTCTAGACTTGGCCCATTTCTTGGCCAGAGAAGTGGATAGCAACTAGAGTGCAATATGTGAAGAGGAAACCCATGGTATGGATTCCCCCTATACCTAATCTTAATGGTAACTAAATCTTGAGGAATAAAACCCCCTATTTTCTCCTCCACCTTGATATTTGTACTAAATATAAGTATGTAAAATAAATGTGTAGAGAAACAAGGCTCACTTGCCCTGACTCTAATATATGGATTGAATATAAGTATTTAAACTAAATGTGTGGAGAAATAAGGCTCACTTTTATTGACTTTGATATCTGCATTGAATCTATGTAAATTGAATGTGTGGATAAACAAGGCTCACTTGAATCCACTCTAATATTTGGGTTGAATTTGAGTATGTAAATTGGGTCTAGTGGAATACCATGGATTAACAGTTGCAGATAGTAGTATGACCCAAAATGGTTAAAACATAGTAATGATATTGGTGATGATACTAATTGTAACCTAATAATATAAAAATGGGGATTGAGTATGTGTGCACTATATTATGCCCCCTAATCTTGTTATCTGAGTAATGTAGCTATGTATCTAAATATCTAAGTAAACTATTATATATGAGTCAAAACTATATATCTACATAACTATATTTGTTTAGACTATATATCTATATGAACCTCTCAATTAGAATACCTATATATCTGAGAACCTATGATTTTGAATATATGTATATCTAAGAACCTTTGAATATGAATATATCTATATCTATGTAGACATGTATGTCTTAATTTGTATATTAGTAAACCATATGTTTGTGTCAACCTATGAATCTAAATATGTACATATATATATGTATAACTGTGTGTCTATATATCTAAATATATGTGTATACATGTGTGTTTGTATATTTGAATATCTATGTAAACATTTGTGTATGTATATCTAGATATCTATGTAGACTTGTGTGTCTGTATGAACCTATGTATGTCTTGAATCAATTTATGTGTATTTCCTCCCTTTTGGTGAGAGAGTTAATAATATGGTGAGGATATCTAACAAAAAGGTAATTATTAGTTGTATTTATGTTAAGTAGCAGGTGTGATGATTTTTTTAAATTTGAATAATGTGTTTATTATGACAGAGTTAATAATTAAATGTGTAATTGGATAAATTATTTCTCTATATTGATTGGAATTATGGTAATATTATTTCTATCATTTTATAGAGTTAAAATTGATTAGATTATTAGTTTAACTAATATGGTGCATGACATATTGATGTCAAGTCCCACGTGCAAGAAATGGTTAAAAATTTTGGTCTACGAATCTCAAGGTATCATGTTGGCAAGGGATTGGTATTAGTTGGTGAAATTAGCATGCAAGGTCAACTTTAATAAGGTGGCACTTAATAAGTGTGACTTAAATAGATCATTTGATTAGTTTGGCAATTCATTTGGAGCATTTGAGTTGAGAGTAATTATTTGTTTGAGTTAGATAAATATTTCAAGGAGACAAGGAGCTAGTTTTACCCTCTATGAGGAGGTTGAGGCACAAATTCAAGCTAGGGAGGAAGTTATTCTAATAAGGAGCCCCAATTGTTTCCTATTATTATCACTTATAATTCATTTTTTATTATTTTTAGTGAAAATTTGTTAGTTTAGGGCCTTTTTTGTAATAATGGTGCTATTATCCTTGTTTGGGTGCTACTGTCTAGGACATGGTGTTAGTGTCTAGGATGTGGCTCTATTGTCTAACACTACTATCTTGCATGTAGTGTTAGTGTCTAGTAGGCCTAAGTTATAATGTTGATTATTTTTGATTGGTTTTGGATGTCTATTGGTTTTGATTTTGTATTGTTATGCTTGATTTAGTTTTAATTTTATAGGTTGATTCCCATATGAGGGAGTTTTGTATTGGATGGATGATGGAGACCCTACAGGCTTTACCCCTAGTAGATGTTGAGATGGTTGTGCTTGATAAAGTAGGTTTAAGACATGTGGAATTCTTGCAACTTATACCTTGAGATTGACACATGATGACTATGTTATGTGAGAGATGGGATGCAGATACATGCACTTCCTAGTTACCAAATGGGGAGATGACCATTACATTAGAGGATGTGTATAGTGTTTTACAACTATGTATTTCTAGATAGAGATCCATACTACAAAAGGAGATAGGTGCTTGAGATAAATAATGGGCTTATAAATATTTATGTATTATGGCTACAAAGAACCATCACATATGGATTCAAAGTGATATACTATTGGTGTTGATTGTTACTTCCAATGTTCCTCAATTTCAAAAGTTCTTATTCATTTTGTTATCTTCATTTATTGTTTTAGATGGGAACAAGGTATCGATATCCTATATAATGCATGAGATAATGCAAGATATAAAGGAATATGGTACTGTGTATTTATGGGTATGGATAATGTTATCCCACCTATATAGGGACTTATACCATTTAATGTAGGAGATGTGTGGTGGAAGAATTAGATCATAGACATTATTGCACTATTGGGCATATGAGCACATAGTAGTGAGCAGGCAAGTGTTTCCTATATAGGATGGTTGGGATCATCTGTAGTTATTTTTAAGGAGGTGGATAGGGATGGGTCACATGCCTAAGAGGAGCTTGATGTAGTGCTAGTATGTGTTAGATAGTTTAATAGTTGAGGATATTATCTAGAGGCCCTACAGGGACTATGAGGGATGGCATGACGATGGTACTCAACTTAGACAAATTCAAGTGAGCTACTAGTTTTATGACCATTGTTTTAATGTGTATGAGTGGTCCTAGTACGAGCAAGTTATGTGATAGTTTGACATAGTTCAAGATGTGCCCCTAAGACTATTGGTATGGTTGAGGAGTTCTTAGGATCTCTAAGGCTAGGTAGTAGATCGAAGCCATCTATTGTTGAGTTATCTCCCATTCCAATAATAAATCATGATCCTAAGATTGATATACCAGTGTAGATGATTTGAGTGACTAATTCCTACATAGCCTTGTGGAGAGATCACAGATGGGCACCTCCATTTCTGAGAAGTGGTATTATCATAGAGGATGTACTAAAGTTGGAGACCCATATGGTTATCAATGGTAAGTTTTTGTAGTGTGTTTGCATGTTTTGCGTATAGTTGGTTACCTATTTATTTGATTAGGAACCTAATGTATTTCATGGGCATGTGTAGGTTCAGGTGATGATGAGTACTAGGAGACCATCCTTGATTTGTCACTTCATGTATTAACATGATATATTCATTATTATGTCATGGAGGATGGATTGGTAGAGAGGGTCACTAATGTAACCGATATTCATGCCCATTTATTTGATCGAGATGTGATAGGTAATGTAGGATATAGTAAAACAAATATAGATAGAGATAAGGCACATATAGAGTTACATAAGCAGACCATGCCCACATCTTATGCTCTAAATGGGGCCAATATTAGGATAATGGATGACTACATATGTATTCAATGAGAGCATGTAGAATGTATGGCTAAGCTAGGTATGTATCATGAGAGAGAGAGTGTGTGTGTAGATGTATTCATTGATTTAGGTCATGAAGAGAGTGGAGCCTTTAGTTCTATCATGGATATGTCTAAGAGTGAGAGTGAGAGAGCTAGTTCGAGTGGATATGTATGCATTATTGAGTGATGGACTATATTTTTATTACAACTATATTTAGAGTTATATATATGGATGTTCATTTTTTTAATTGGCACTATGTCTATTGGTATCTAGATCGGGTTATATTGTGTATGTTAATGTGTTTGATTATTTTAAATGATTGTATTGATATATTTTATTTGTCAAAGTAGACTGTAATAATTTTTATCTATTTATGAATGTTTAGATATGTGAAGTGGATTATGACCTTTTTATTTATTGTTGTAGGTTTTATAGGTATTCTATATGATTTATGTGTGTAGATCATGTGAATACAATATGTCCTATCTAAACTTGGATGGAATGGAAAACCAACAACCATACTACTCATGTTTTGTCAGTATAGGAGGAGTCTTTAAAACTAGAACTGTACGTGATATACTATTAGATGTTAGATGTGTAGAATCTAGAGCAAAGAACTTGATTGGTTGGTATGTTGAAACTATACTCTGAGCTCTATGATTTCTAGTAAATGTCTTGTTCGATATATAAACTAGACCTATGTTCTAATATCTATAGTTATTTCAATATATTTTTATTAGTGTTTGAGTTAATGCTATATTCTGATCTCTATAGTTTTTCTATATATCTTTATTGGTGTATGAACTGAATCTATGTTTTAATCTCTATAGTTATTTCCATATATTTTTATTGGTTTTTGAATTGATTTTATGTTCTAATATTTGTAGTTATTTCCATATATCTTGATTGGTGTATGAACTAAAATTATTTTTTAATATGTGTGAACTAGTTTATATCTCTATCTAATCTATGTTTCATGATATCACTCATAACTAGGTGTCCTAGAAACCACATGAATCATATAATGAGTAACCAATGGCTCATTAAAAGGTGCATCCTATGATAAATGTATAATATATAAGTGTGATCTAGGAGAGTATGGAGACTGAGATCTTGGTAACCCCCTTTGTAAATTCTATAATGCCTCTATTAAAATTTTAGTCACTATGAGGTTAGTGTGCATAATAATGATTGTCTTTATGTTTGTTTATCTTTTGAAAATTACAATATGGCTTATGTGGTACCCTATGTAAATGGTGTGCCAAATGATGATTAGTATGAGAAAGTGCGATCATATCCCTATATTATAATGTAATCAATATATCATGAGGCTTATCCTTGAGGGAAACCCCTCTATGTATAACTTATGTTATACTCACTTTAGAATGAGCTCTGTGAAGTGGCTCTTTGCCCTTATTGAGTATCTTTATCATTTGTTTCTATCCCATTAATTTTTGAATTAGAAATGGTGTAATCTCTTGTACCATGTTAGATGGTTGTGTTTTTGAGGGGACTACATCTAAATCTACCTCTAAATGTGTAACCACTACTCCTAATTCTGCCTCTAATGCTATAGTTATGTTACATAGATGTTAGAATGATTTTGATGTCTGATATAGTAATTTCTCTTTAAGTGGAAAAACTAAGACTTTAACAAAGATGTACTATACCTATAAATATTTTGGTTGATAAATCCTAACCTTTTACCTAATCACCTAGCATAATAGATTATGGGACCATAGATACCCTTTTAGATAGCACGCATGATCATAGTTCCCTTATTTGACATATGTCATAGTGACAATGAGTCTCCCATGAGACTCATCAGTTAGTATGGTTCCTCCCTTCATGCACATACTTTCCTTCTCTCTTTCTTTGATACTTGTACGTACTTCATTTTAATATTGATTTTACATAGCTTATTTCTATAAAATATGAAAATAGTTTAACATGTTAAAAACACAAAAGCATTCAAATAATTACTTAAAAAACATAAAATTTTAGTTTGTATGCATTACTATGTTTACTTTTATTATATTTTCTAGACACTACATATTCTATCTATCTTAGTATAGTTGGTTTTATCATACCTACATGCTTCACTTGTTCTTATCAATTGCTTGCAAATTGCTTACAAGACTCAAGTCCACTACACCGATCCATAATTTTTATTATCTACCTAATGGGGGAATATACATTGATACATGGGTTTTCAATTGATACATTTACCCACTTGGGGTATTCTATACACAATTTTGATCACCAGGTTTTATCCTTATATACTCTACATTCCAATTTTAGCATTGTTATATCTTGATATTGATCATTACTAATGTTAGATTTTTTGCCAAATATTACTACTTTAGGCTCAATATATGTGCATCCTAGCTCTTACACAGATTTGTATTACATATTCATGCACACTTTCATTTCTAGCTTACCTAGTTTAGACTTGATTATATTTATATGCTTCTTCTATTCAAGGGCATTTGAATATGACATTGTTGTTTGGCTCTATGTCACATATATAAACAATATGTATAATTTGGACATGTGCCCATGTCCTTGTGTGTGATTTCATGATTGTTTATGTGGACATTTGAACATGTTATTCTATGTGTCTTTAAGTCAACTTGTTTGCTTCTTGGATATGTGAACATTTGAACATGTCCTTGTATGTCTTATTTTATCGTATTTAGTGACATGTGCCCATGTCTTTTATAGTGTGGTGCCTTGGCCTACTTTGCATGTCTCATGTGTTTTGTATGTATGTTTTCTTATATGCATCATTGACATGAAAATTGTATTATCTTAGTACACACACCAGTTTTCAATGCCATGAGAGACCTCATACATCTACCCTTCCTTTTGGGTGTTGTGATGGACATAATGCCCCATCCTCCTAGGTAACTACCTATTTTTGCTCAGATTTGTTATTATATACATTGATTACATCTATCTTGAGACCCTTGTGAAATTCTAGACATGACATACATCTTACATTACATACTTATTCACATATGCTCCTACATTTGGATGTTATATATGCACATTATATTAAATTATCACAAAATTTTCATATATGCACTAACTAACACACATTTCACAAATTTTTTTCTTTTGAAGATAATTCTTTCATAGGTTCAATAATTCCCATAAAAAGAGAATGAATTCATAGGGGTTTACCATAAAGATCAGGCTCTTATATTGTACTCAAAGAACATTTTTAAGCACATAATCTTAGTTACAAAAAATCAGACACAGGTAAATGTGGTGGGAAAATAGTGACTTAAAAAATAGTACAATTACATAGAATTGAGACCACAAGGACATTAATGCCAAAATGGGGACACTAGCACCATATGGTGCTACTATATAATAACCTTAATTTTAGAATAACCTATATTGGCTAGAATAAGACATTAGGTATAGTATAACTTTACATAGATTTAGTTACATATTTACCTATTATACTCAATTTTTTGATTAAATTCATACTAATTTAGCTTAACTTCATATCAATTTAATCATATTTGGGGCATAATGGATAACATGACCATTCCCATATTCATTTCAGCTACTCAGATACAGTTTGTTATAAATCAATCAAAAATCCATATACTCATATATCAAATTTGGAGGCATGTGTATGGCACATTATCTTTGTATGCTGACTTACACACTAATTGATTAGATGGAATGATAAATTACATGTCATTCTCTACACTATATACAACTAACATCATATTCTAGGTTGTCAACAATTTCATGCATTATTCCACCTGTACTGGTTGGCATTCTCGAGTGGCCCAAAGTTGTCTAATATACCCAAGTGGCCACAAATCTAACATACATCATTATTAATTCTCAGTTAAGCATGGACAGCACTTAAAATATTTTATTTTTATATGCATCTACTACATATGACTAGGAAATGATGGGTTCATAGCATACTTGAATTCTTGAGCCACCTACATAAGAGTGTTGGAACACTATTAGTCCAATCTAAGCTATTCATAGGTCATTATCAACCAAACAAGGTTTGAAATGATGGAGTCAAAACCATATTTAATTATTGATCCACTCACACATGAGGATTAATCAAGCCATCAGTTTAATCTAAGATAATCATCAATTATTCATTACATACATGCACACACACTAGTTGTCACCAAGTTCATGCATTGGTTTGTGTACCTAATGAGGTGTATTTATAACTTTCCTCTTTACTCAATTTTATTTTTTTACTCATCATAGTCTTTTGGTTCTGATATCTCTTAAGGACTAATCTATGCATGTTTCATTTGTAGGACATGCATTGGATCCTGCTTCACATATATAGACTCAACTTGACATACTCATATTTAGCTTCATAGGATTCACTTCCTATGTAAGTCTAGGTATGCTTCTTTTTTCTTTATCATAGTCATTTTGCTTTACTATGGGGTGGGGTGCAATGTGCATTTTGCTTTACTATATTTCTTGAATAAAGTTGTGGGCGGGGGGGGGGGGGGGCGGGGGGTGGGGGGGCGGCGGGGTCGGGGAGGGGCCAGGGGAGGTGTGGGGGGTGTGCGAGGAAGAGGGATGGGTATTAGTGTAGGTTTTTATTTTTCTCTATTATATTTGTGCATACATGGAGTTTTCCTACATTCGTGGGATAGGCTAGCTTATGTGGAGATGTGTGTCATAGATGAGTCATAGGTGTCATAAGAATGTCATAAGTAACTCTTTTGACTGACTATTCTGAGTATGGGAGTTAATTCTCTATTCTTAGCACCTTGTCACCACCTTTCATGGAGGAGTTACAGTCTATTCTTGGGGTGCTTTGACCACCTTTTGTGGAAGAGTTACTTACGTGCTCTCTTATATGTATTCTTCAGTTTGGCCATCTTATGTTAATGGAATATTGGCTTTTCTCCAAATTGTCTATGTAATTGTCTCTTGTTTGATTTCATTTAAATTAGAATTTTTTGCTATTCACTTGCTTCATCCCGTGCAACCAAAACTCGTGCATCCTCATTATTCGGACCTTGGCGAATCCTCTGATATGGTATCAGAGCCACCCTGGTAACTGATTGTCTATTTTACTATTGCTTTCATTAAAATTTAGAGCTTTGTTAAGGTATTATTTTTGTGAAATTTGAAAATTTCTAGGAGATATTACTAGTTCTCCATGCTCTTGTTCCTTCCATGGCTTGTTTGGTCTCTCCACATACATGTAGGTGGGATTTTTCAAGATCCAATAATCTTATTTCCATCAATCAGCTTGCATATTTTATGTTTTAATCAGAATTACAAGTTGTCACATGCATTTAAAATCTCTTGGTAGCTGATTATTCCTTTGCATGCCATTTTTTGGTTGTTGGGGTCATTTTTTCCAGCTAAAGGCATCTATTTTACACTAGATCTACATCATATATACATCAGCAAGAAAAATGCCTTCTAGGTTGTGTTCGCAGCCCAAAAAAACTATCTAAGTATCTTTTAGTTTTTGTGTACATTTTGTATACTTTGCAGAAATGCGCTCAGAAAGCTACAACATGGCCCCTCTCCGTTGGAAGTTGCAATTTTGAAGGTAGTTTTCAAATGCTCCGTTCTTGCTCATACAGACTCCTTTTCCCATATATTTTTTTTAATTTTTGCTATTTTTTCATGCTCTATGCACTAGTGTAGACATTTTTTGATTTTGATGCTAAGATTTTTTATAAATAGCTGATTCTTAGTCGTGACATTGCACAGTTCTTATTTTGGAAACTTCAAAGGATCATAACTGTCACATAAGACCTCATATCGAGACAATTATTTTTTTGAAAGTACATGATTTTTTGAGTAGATCATAGTGGTGCTATTTATTTCTCTAGATATTATGCCAAAGTTGTATTTTTAGCATATGCTCTTCATGAGGGTTTTGTAATGCCTTGAAATCAAGACCACTTAGTATGTCTTACTAGTGGCAGTTGTAAACGCACTAATATAAAGTGCCAAATCATTTTATTTTTATTTTTTTTTTTTTTGGGGGGGGGGGGGTTCTTTGATTGAGCAATATTTGAGTTTTTTTAAAAAACTTGTATCTTCACCAATCGAAGACGACGGGTGAGGCCCGGGTTGGCAAGAGGCCAATTCTACCTCAAAAAGACCTCCTTTGGATTTCTCGCTCCATGTCGAGTCCAATGAGTGGTTGGAAGGCCACTTTATCTCTCAAAATAGGCATTTTTTTAATGTTTTAGTGCTTTTTTTTTGCAAAATTACTAGTTTACGAGAAATTAAAACTTTAAAATCTTGCAAATGATAGCTCAGATTCGAGTGCCATATTTTGTAAAAGTGATTAGTTTTCAATTTTCCACAACTTAGGCTAGATAATTGTCAAAAATTCACTAATTTATAAAGTGCCTAAAATTTAGGTCTCTCGAGACGCATTTTTAGCTGAGTTCAGCATCCTTTTTGCTTAAAGTCTTGCATTGATTGCTCTAAGATGCATTCTCAGCTGAGCCTAATGTATATTTAATGTGCACTTGCATATTTGAGAAGGGCTCAACATTTTGGGGGGGTGTGATTGCTTTTCAGCACTTACAATCTTTTCTTTCATTCTCCTTTCTACATAATTTTACAACTTACAATCAACACAACTTCACCTAAATTTAGCTTAAAATAGATTTTTTTCAACTTAAACCCCTAACACCCTTCGACTATCATGAATGAAAGGTTAAAATTTCAATCATTCTTAGAAGCAAAGGGTTGTATAGGATCACCATGGGTACTGAAGTAGAACCCAACACTGATGTTGAAAAGGTCAAGTGGTACAACCATAGTGATGAAGCCTATGGATTACTGAGCTTGTCTATGTCTCTAGAACTTCTCTTCCATTTAGAAAACTCCAAGCCTTCCAAAGAAATATGGGACACCCTAGAAAACTTATTTGGGAAGCTTGATGAGATGAGAGGTCATGAGCTTGAAAATGAACTCATAAGTCTAAGTCCTAGCAACTTTGACACCCTACAGGACTTATTCACTAATTTTAAGGCCCTTAGATTGTAATTGAAAGAATGCAAGATAGAGAAGAAAGATGATCAACTCATCCTTTCTATTCTCACAAAGTTAGGTCCAAGTTATTCAGTCTTTGTCTCCACTTTCCATGCCACAAAAAGTGCCCTTGCCACTACATGGAAAATGCCTTCTTTGGATTCATTCATTGCTGACTTGACTAGGGAGCAAGATAAGCTAATTTAAATGGGAAAAATGAATTCTACTCAACCCCAAGCTTTGATAGTTGGAAATGGTAAGGATAAGACTTCAACAAAGGAGAAGAAGAAAAAGAACAAGGACCAAGAGAAGAAGAAAGAAAACAATAATCCTACCAAAAACAATACTGATTCTTCCTCTTCCAATGTTAAACCTAAGAAGGAGAAGGTTAAGTGTGCCTATTTTAAAAATATAGGGCATGATGAACCAAAATGCTTAAAGAAATAAATAGATCACCTAACTCATCTTCTAGAGAAGCACAACATAGGTGTTCTTGAGTCCATCAAGTAGAATTCATCTACCCAAGATTCTACTAAGGCAAAAGGCAAGGGTAAAGAGAAATAAAAGGGCAAGGACCTTGTAGCTACATCAGCTTCTACATCTTCATGGGTCATTGACTCAGGTGCTTCTCACCACATGGGCTCTTCCCTAGTTGAGTTTTCATCTTTAGAGCCTTGTAGCATGACTTCAATTAGTTTGGGTAAAGACACATCAATTTTCATTGTAGGGAGAGGGTCAGTTGAAATGGAAAGAGGAACATTCAATAATGTTCTAAGTGTTCCTTCTCTTTCAACCAATCTCCTATCAGTCTACCAAATCACTCACATTGGTTGGGGCATGAGAGTTGAGTTTTCACCAAATTTAGTGGCTATCAGGGAGTTGCATAGTGATACTACAGTGGTAGTGGGTAGGGAAGATCACCAAGCAAGGTTATACACCTTCTCACATTTTGCACCTGATTCTTCTCTAACAGCATTGCTGACTCATTCAGATAGAGTTAGCAAATTATGGCATGAGCAGTTTAGCCACCTTAACTATCGCTACTTTGAGCAACTTTGCAAACATGACATGGTCATTGGCTTGCCTCGTGTCTAATTCTCAAAAGGACTTTGCGAGGGGTGCTCCCTGGAGAAGCATCCCAAAGAAAAATTTGACAAAGGCAAAGCTTGGAGGGCTTCACAACCTTTGGAGTTAGTCCACAGTGATGTATCGGGACCCTTTCCCAAACCATCTTTCACAAAGGCCAAGTACATCCTCACTTTCATTGATGATTTCTCTAGGTACACTTGGATATATTTTCTCAAACAAAAGTCTGAAGTGTTTGAAAATTTTCTAGACTTCAAGGCTCTTGTTGAGAAACAGAGTAAGAAATCTATCAAGGTTATTTGAACTGACAATGGAGGGGAGTATGTCAGCAACAGGTTTGAGCAGTTTTGCACCATAGAGGGGATTGATTTGCAGCGCACAGTCACTTATAGTCCTTCACAGAATGGGGTTGCAGAATATGAAAATAGGTTCTTTAAAGAGATGGGTAGCTGTATGATTCATACCAAATCCTTAGCACCATAGTATTGGGCTGAAGCCATCAATTGTGCTTGCTACATTCAAAATAGGGTTCCTCATAAAGCTTTGAAAGGGATAACACCCTTTGAAGATTGGCATAAAAGGAAACTTGATGTTGAGCACCTTAAGGTTTTTGGATCCCCAGTCATGGCCCACATACTGAAGAATAAATTTAAAGCTATGGAACGTCAGTCTGAGCCTTTCATCTTTGTAGGATATCTAGATGGTATTAATGGGTATCGCCTTCTAAATCCAGTCACTCATGAGTTGTTCATCGAGAGAAGTGTCTATTTTTAGGATTCCTAGAGACTCAACACTTGGCACTTATTTTCCCTCATCAGATCTACTTCTTCATGATGATTTCTCATTAGATTTAGATCAGCCACAGCAGGTTCCTAAGCCAAAGACATTTTCTTCTTCTTCTAGTTCAGACAGCGAGGATAGTGATGTCGTGTCATCCACCTCTACTTAGTTAGAGGATGAGGAGTTAGCACCTGACTCGCCTACTTTCGGGCCACTTTGGGCTAGATAGACACTTGAGAGTGTTGTCACTTGGGTAGGAGATCCCGTAGATGACAAACATACTAGGGGGATTTTTAGAGAGATCCACATGCCTTTTTTGCCTCAGTTTCAGATCCACAGAATTTTTGACAAGCATCAGGAGTACCTGAGTGGGATAGTGCTATGGAGGAATAATATTCTTCCTTTATCAAAAATCACACTTGGGAATTGACTTCACTTCCTAAAGGAAGGAATATGGTTTGATGTAGGTGGATATATCAAACCAAGTTTGTAGCAGATGGGTTGGTTGATAAGTACAAGGTGTGATTGGTCACCAAGGGTTTCTCACAGGTGGCAAGCATTAACTACTCAGAGACATTTGCACCCATTGAAAAGATGACTTCTATCTAACTCACCTTGGATATTGCCATAGCACATGGTTGGGATGTACACCATATGGATGTGAAGAGTGCCTTTCTTCATGAAGACCTAGAGGAGATCTACATGGAGCAGCTGCCAAGATTTTTTCAGGATTCCTCCTTAGTATACAAACTTAGGAAATCTATCTATGCCCTCAAATAGGCCCCTTGGGCTTGGTATGCCAAGATGGATTCCTTCCTTCTCACAATGGGTTTCACTAGGTGCCATTATAACCCCAATGTCTACTTCTTACGGCAGGATGATTCGCTCTTGATTTTGGTTTTATATGTTGATGACCTTTTGATCACCGAGAGTTCTTCATTGGCTATTACAGTGGTGAAGGCATCTTCCCAGGATATATTTGACATGATAGACTTAGGTTTGTTGCACTACTTCCTTGCCATCAAGATCTTATAGTCAGATTCAGGGATTTCTCTTGCACAACCTAAGTATGCTCTTGATTTATTGTCTCGGTTTCACATGGCTGATTGCAAGCCATCTCTGACTCCCTTTCTATCAGGAGTCAAGCTTGAGGTTGACTATTCTTCACCATTGGTTAATGCCACTCGGTATTGACAACTTGTTGGTAGTCTCATCTACTTGACTCACACCAAGCCTGACATATCATATACAGTTGGACTTGTCTTTATATTTATACAAGAACCTCATGAGTTGCATTGGAAAGCAGCTAAGAGGATCTTGCATTACATACAGGGTTCACATAGATATGGGATTCATTACAAATTTGGCATAAAGGTTGACTTGGTTGGATATACAGATTCAAACTAGGCTGGCAATTCATAGACTCTCAAGTCCACTTTTGGTTATAGTTTCTCTCTAGGTTTTGGTCTTATCAGTTGGTCTAGCAAGAAGCAAAATGTTATTGCTATATCATCCATAGAGGTAGAGTACATGGGAGCTCTTAATGTAGCTACTGAGGCTATTTGGCTTTAGGGGATACTTTTTGAGTTTGGCATTTCTATCAGGCAGCCCACCATCATTTATTGTGACAACCAGAGTACCATTTAGATTTGCAAGAATCTAGTCCAGTACCAGTGGACCAAGCACATAGAGATTCACATGCATTTCATTCGAGATCTTATTCATAGTCAGGTCATTGACTTGATATTTTGCCAGTCTTCAGAGTAGGTTGTAGACATCTTCACCAAACCTTTCATCGAGAGCAAGTTCATTCATCTATGAGCTCTTCTTGGGGTGCGGTCCACATCTGTAGCAGCATCTTCTTCAGGGGGGCCACTAGCCTCTTCATTTCTTTTATGTCTCTCTTTAGGGGGGTGTTTTTTCGTACGGGTTTTCTCCTTTTGTCTATCTTATGGGAGATTGCATTTGTACATGGGTACCTCATCAAGCCTAGTTGTTGGGGCCCATTTTATATTTCCACACTGCCCACCTAAGCTGTGCTTATGGGGGGTATTAGTGTAGGTTTTTATTTTTCTCTATTATTTAATTAGGGAAATTATATTTGTGCATACATGGAGTTTTTCTACATTCGTGGGATAGGCTAGCTTATGTGGAGATGTGTGTCATAGATGTGTCATAAGCATCATAAGAATTTCATAAGTAACTCCTTTGACCGGCTATTCTGGGTATGGGAGTTACTTCTCTATTCTTAGCACCTTGTCACCACCTTTCATGGAGGAGTTACAGTCTATTATTGGGGTGCTTTGACCACCTTTTGTGGAGGAGTTACTTACGTATTCTCCTATATGTATTCTTCACTTTGGCCATATTATGTTAATGGAATATTGGATTTTCTCCAAATTGTCTATGCAATTGTCTCTTGTTTGATTTCATTTACTTTAGCATTTTGTGGTATTCACTTGCTTTGTCCCATGCAACCACGACTCGTGCATCCTCATTATTTAGACCTTGGTGAATACTTTGATATTGGGTAATGTAATCACCCAAAAGTAGTATTTGAGTGCTAAGAGTGCTAATAGAGACTACTTATTCCTAGATTAGCCCTAGACCTATCTTATATCCTATTATCACACTTATCTAGCCATCATTTGGGCCATAGGTGTCCTTATTTATCTCCCAAATAGTCCCAGGTCCTCATTTCCCAATCCTTAAACTTAATGTCTAGTGTTTTTCCAGTTGAGCACTAGTGCCATAATAATGACACTACTTTTATGTGGTGCTAGTGTCCACAAAATGGTGTTATTGTCCTTTTCCCAAGATTTTTCCAAATGGATATCTTTTTAAAATTAAATCCTTCTAAGGTTGGCCTAGACATCTTTTATCACCCACATTAGCAAAATAATAGTATAAATACATGACTTTTATCTCTCTATCCACTAGATGGAAGTAAAATGCAAAATACACATTCAAACATAAAACAAGTTAAACATAATTAAGGTTATCAATCCCTATTTTTCCCTACTTTTACACACTATCATCTACAATATCCTTAAGCTCATATTTTTAAGATTTATAGTCTCAAGCACATTCAAGGAAATCAAGGACACTATCATACTAGCATCACTTGCACTTGCACTAGCACTCAAGTGGAGATAACTACATCAAACTTAATCCCTCCTTAGAGTATTGGTATGTGGGCAACTCTCTTCATAGTGGGGTATTGAGGATGTCCAACCTACCCTACTAACAAACACACTTTTAATCTCATACCCTACTTGTATAGAGGATTAGGGTTTGCATAATAAATTAGTCATTATAGGCTCAATACAGCATTTTAGAATTCATGTATGTAGGAATAGACCCCATTAATATAGACATAGGTGTACCCAGAAGTTTAGGATAGTCATTAATAGAGGATACTACCACCAATATCAAGACACTACCACTACTTTTCTAATAATGATGTTGCTATCCAATTGTGGTGCTACTATCTAGGTGGGGTTGTAATTTAGGGATATAGTTTGTGACACTCAAATCAGCTTCTAACTCAATTTCTAACACTCATATCATCTATATCAGGTGTTTTCTAGATATTTATTTGTACTATTTATTACTAATTTTAGAAAATTCAAAGCTAATCAATTTTATAATAAATCAATGGTTGTATTTATTGTATATTATTTCCATGATTTAGTCTACTTAGCCCTTTACTAAAACATATGATTTATATTTTGTTAAGTTAAAGCAGTGTGGGTTTCATCAAAAATATCTACAATAGTTTGATTATCATGGTCAAGGTTTAGGAAAGAAAACCCAAGTTATCACTTCTTCTATTCTAGAAGTTGATATTGTTGGTTAATAGAATTTGGTATTTATTGAAAATCATAAGGCACATCATTCATAGATATAATTTATCAAGGAATAATACTCAAATTCTTACTACAACAACATTCAACTAGAACATAAAAATTACATTGCTTGAGATATTGTGATACTTACTTTTTACACATGCCACAATGATAATGAATCTCCCGTGAGACTCATCAGTTAGTATTGTTTATCTCGTATTGTATATACTTTCCCTCTCTTTTTATCCTTATATATAGTTCATTTTCATGTTATTTATATATATCTTATATATAGAAAATACAAAAACATTATAATACTTGAAAAACACAAAATTATAGATTATATACATTGATATGTTTACATTTATTATATTGTTAAACACTAAATATGATAGATATTTTATTATAATCAATTTTATCATACATACATGCTTAACTTGTTCTTGTCAAGTGATTATAGATTTATATAGGACTCAAGTCCACTACACTGATTCAAACTTATTATTATCTGCCCACTAGGGGAAAATACATTAATAAATGGGTCTTCAATTGATACATTCACCCACATGGGGGAATCCTATACATAATTTCAATTACTAGGTTTTATCCTTCTATAAATACATCCCAAATTTAGCATTGTTATATGCTGATGTTGATCATGTTGCTTTTACTCCTATTATTTCTTGGATATTACTAATTTAGACTATATATATTTATATATATATATATATATATATATATATATATATATATATATCCTAACTCTTACACATATTTGTATTACATATTCATGCATAATTTCAGTTCTAGCTTTCCTAGTTTAGACTTGATTATATTTATATGCATCTTCTACTCGAGTGTATTTGAATATGCCATTATTATTCATCTCTATGCCACTTCTATTCATAGTATGTATGATTTATACATGTGCCCATGTCCTTGTGTGTGCTTTTTTTTATTGTGTATGTATAAATTTGAACATGTCCTTGTATGTCTTATTTTTATCAGGTTTAGTGACATGTGCCCATGTCCCTTGTATTGTGGCCCATTGGCCTACTTTATGTTGCTCATATGTTCTGTGTGTATTTTTTTCTTGTACGCATCATGTCCATGACACTTGTATTTACTTATTATACCCACCAATTTTTTATTCCATGAGGAACCTCATGAATCTACCCTTCCTACTTGGGTGTCATGGTGGACATCATGCCCCATCCCCTAGGTAGTTACCTAATTTTACTCAAATTTTATATTACATACATTGTTACATATATCTTGACATTTTTGTAATATTATACATGACATACATCTTATATTACATACTTATGATCTAATTATCTTAAAATTTGATGTTATGTATGAACATTGTATTGGAATATTATGCAGTTATTATTAATGCTCTGGTTAACACACATTTTGCACAAATTTTTATTTTAAGGATAGTTCTTGCATAGGTTTAACAACTCCCCTCAAAAGATAGGTAATTCACAAGGGTTTTTCATGGATATTAGGATCCTATACTGCACTTTTAGTACATTTTTCAACACAAGCTCAATTACAAACAATAAAACACATGTAAACATAGTGGGAAAACAATGACCTAGAAAGTAGTACAATTACATAGAATTCAAACCAGAGGGACACTAGCACCCAAATTAGGATAATAACACAAAATTTTAAAAAATGGTGCTACTGTCTAGTATCCTTAGTTTTACAAAAACCCAGATTGGATAGAATAATACAACATGTATAGTATAGGTTTGCACAGATTCAGTTATAGCTTTTTCTTTTATACTAAATTTTGCTTAAATTCATACTAGTTCAACTCATATCATATCAGTTTACTTAGATTGGGGTAATCATGCACAACATGGCCATTCCCATATTCAATTTAGATACTTATATACAACTTAGTCTAGAATCCATATACTTAGATATTAGATTTGGGGGCATGTCATAGTACATTATTTCTATATGCTCAATTACACACTATTTGATCAAATGGAATGACAAATTTCATGTCATTCTCTAATTTATATACACTTGAAATCATCTTCTAAGGTGTCATCAATTTCAATCCTTACTCCATCTATAGTGATTGGCATTCCTAAGTGGTACAGAGCTGCCAAATATACCTAAGTGGTTGAAGAGCCAACATAAATAGTTATATATACTCAGTTAGACATTTACAGTACTTAGCACAATTCAATTTCAGATGAATCTACTACACATGGGTGGGAAATGCTGAATTCATAGCCTAATTGATTTCTTGATCCACCCACATGAGATGGTTGGACACATTATCATTCCAATCTAAGAAATTCAAAGGTCATGATCTACTAAGAAGGGGTGGGAAATGATGGATTCAAAATCAAATTGAGATCTTGATCCACCCACACATGAGGATTGAATAGGTTATTAGCTCATTCTAAGATACTCATTGATTTATCACTATATACATACACATGCATAGGTTGTCACCAGGTTTATGCATTGGTTCACATACCTAGTGAGGTGTATTCATTCATTTCCTCCTTCCTATCTCTTTACTTAGTTTTACTCAGTTCTACTTCTTTGCTCAATTTAGTTTTTTTTTAATTTTGATATCTCTTAAAGATTGATTTATGCACATTTCACTTGAAAGACATGCATTAGAGCATGCTTCACATACTCAGACCTTAATTCATACACTCAGACTCAGTTTCATGGGCTTCACTTCCTAGGTAAGTCCATGTACACTTCTTTTTCCTTTATCTTAGTCATTTCACTTTGTTACAAATGGGGGGAAGGTAATCACCCAAAAGAGGTATTTGATTGCTAAGAGTGCTATTTGAGACTACTTATCCCTATATTATCTCTAGACCTATCCTAGATCCTATTATCATATTTATCCAATCTTTGTGAAGGACATAAACATCCCTAGTTAGCCCAAAAGTAGTCATAGACCCTTATTTCATGATCCTAACCCTTTGTGCCTAGCATTATACTAGTTGGACACTAGTGTCATAATAAGGACAATAGTGCCACATGGTGCTAGTGTCCCCAATTTGAAACTAATGTCCTTTTACCTAACATTTCCCAAATGGATATATTTTCAAAACTAAGACATCCTAAGGTCAACCTAGACATCATTTATCATTTGTATAAGTAATATAATAGTAGATATACAGGACTTTTAGCCCTCTAACCATTATATGTAAATAAGATGAAAAATACACATTCAAACATGAAACAAGTTGAACATAATTAAGGTTATCAATCCCTATTATCCCCTTACTTCTAAATACTACCATCTACAATAGACCTAAGCTCAAAAAATTTATATTTCCAATCTCAATCACATTCAAGGCACTAAAGGCCACTATAATAATAGCATCACTTATCCATCACTTAGGTAGGGAGAACTACATCAAGCTTGATCCCTCCTTGGAGTATTGGTATGTAGTGAACTCTCTTCAAATTGGGGTGTTGAGAATGTCCAACCTACCCTACTAAAGAACAATTTTTTTAGCTCATGCACTATTTATATGGAGGATTAGGGTTTGCACAATAAATTAGTAATTAAATGCACAATAAAGGGTTCTATAATTTGTGAATGTAAGAATAAATCCTAAAAATCCAAACATAAGTGCATCCAAAAATTCAAAATAGTCCTTCATAGAGGACACTACTACCAATATCAAGACACTACTACCACTTTACAAATAATGGCATTACTATTGAATTATGGTGATATTGTATAAGAGGGTTTATGACATAGATATTCAATTTATGACACTTAGACCAATTTCCATCTCAATTTCCAAGACTCAGATCATTTGTCTCAAGTGTTTTATAGTTGTCTTTATTTGCACTATTTATTACTATTTTTGAAAAAGTCAAAGTTAGTCAATTTTATAAAAAATTAGTGGCTAAATTTAATGCAAATTATTTCCTTGATTTAGTCTACTTATCAATTTATCAAACATAGGATTTACATGTGTTAAATATAAAAATGATTTAGTTTTTTATTCCATGCAGGACCTCATGCATCTACCCTTCCTACTTGGGTGTTGTGATGGACATCTAATCCCATCTCCCTAGGTAGCTACCTAGTTTTACTTAGTTTTATTGTTGCATACAATGATTACATATATCTTGAAACCCTTGTGAAATTATAGATATGACATACATTTTACATTACATACTTATGCTTAGATTATATTACATTTCAAGGTTATGTATGCACATTATATTGCATTATTACTCATTTATCATATATGTTCTATCTAACACAAATTTTATAGATCTTTTTTCTTTTGAGGAAAGTTCTTGTATAGTTTCAACAACTCAATTCAAAAGAGAGGGAATTCATAGGGGTTTATCATAGATATTAGGCTCCTATATTTCACTTATAGTACTTTTTTCAATACATAGGCTTAGTTATATAAAATCAAACATAGGTAAACACAGAGTGAAAATAATGACCCAAAAAGAAGTATAGTTAACTAGAATTCAATCCAAAAGGACACTAGCACCACATGAAACTATTGTTAAAGATATGGAGTTAATGTCCATTATCCTTAGTTTTATCAAAATCTAGATTTGCCAAAATAGCATAATAGGTACAGTATAAGTTTACACAAATTTACCAGTTATACTCAATTTTGCTCAAATTCATACTAGTTTAGCTCAAATTCATATTAGTTTATTCAGATTATGGGCATCATGTATTTCATGACCATTCCCATATTTAGTTTAAATGCCCATATATAGTTTATTACAACTCAGTATAAAATCCATATGCTCAAATATCATATTTGGGGGCATGTGCATAACACATTACTTCCATATGCTCACTTACACACTAGTTGTTTAGATGAAATAATAAATTCCATGTCATAATTTATGCTATATATCTTGATATCATAATTTAGGTTACACACTAGTTTCATGCCTTACTCCATCTTTAGTGGTTTTCATTCTTGAGTGGTTTAGAGCTGTTTACTGTACCCAAGTGGTTGTAGAGATAACATACACAATTAGATATACCTAGTTAGATATTTATAGTACATGTCATAGTTTAGTTTTAGATGCATCTACTAAACATGGGTGGGAAATGATGTATTCATAGCCTAATTGAGTTCTTGATATACTCACATGAGAGGGTTGGACACACTATCAGTCTAATCTATTATTCACAGTTTATGATCCACCAAGTAGGGGTGGGAAATGATAGAGTCAAAATTATATTGATTTATTGAGCCACCCACACATGAGGAATAAGAAAGCTATCAGCTCAGTCTAATATATTCATTGATTGATCACTATATACATGCACACACATATTTTATCACTAGGTTCATGCATTGGTCTATGTACCTAGTGAGGTGTATTCATTTATTTCCTCTTTCCCATCTTTTCACTCGATTTTACTTCTTTACTCAGTTTAATATTTGATTTTGATATATTTTAAGTAAGGATTTATTTATTCATGTTTCACTTATAATACATGTATTTGAGCATGCTTCACATTATCCAATACATACTCATGGGCTTCACCTCTTAGGTAAGTTTAGGCACACTTCTTTTTCCTCTGTCATAATCATTTCACTTTTCTAGAATAAAGGAGGCGCAAATGTAATCACCTAAAAATGACCATTCATGCCTTGGATGTCCACTTGAGGTCACTTTACCATTGGTATAGCACTTGACCCATCTTAGGGGCCGTTTTGATCCACTTTTAGTCACATAGTGGTTATAAATAGCATTGAGGCCTATATAACACCACAAAAGACCCATAATGGAAAAATTAATTAGTTATTTATATCCTTATACCCTCCAAAAAGTTAATTTACATCACCTTAAGAGGACTAGGATCAACCGAGACCTATTCTTAAGTCACCCTCCCAAGTAATTTTATGAGAACACTATATAAACACTACTCTTACACCTTAGGTGGACATTATCACAAAGAAGCACATAAAGTACCAGTTCACATTGAGGGAAAGCTCCTAGTTATTTCAATATTATATTGACTCATCCCATACATTAAATAATCCATCTATAGCATAGGTATTCAAATCTCAAGTGGCCTCCAAGGCATACTCTCATGCATTCACACTCAAGCATTCTAGCAATCATTTACACTTACACCAAACATTTAGGGTGGATAAATATATTGGGATTGATCCCTCCTCAGAGTATTGGTAGATAGGTAGTGTACCCACATAAGGGTGTGGATCACATATCCAACACATCAATCCCACTAACTCCTTTTTCTTATGGTGTTCATTAAAATCCTTACAAACATGAGATCCTAGGGTTTTTATAAAAAAATAGAGCTATAGGAAAAAGTGTTGATTACACAAACCTAAAATTTGGGCAAAATCTAGAACATAAGATTATCTATGAAACTCATAAATCATTCAAAAAATAAGTAGGACACTACAACCAATATAGGACACTACCACTACATTGCCAATAATGGCACTAATATCCAATTATGGTGCTATTGCTCAGGATATTTTCTAACACCAGATCCTATTTATGACACTTAGACTAGCCTCTACCTTAGTTTTTAGTCTTGAGATCATTTGACTCAGTCATTTTCTAGATAAGTTATTACTTGCACTATTTATTACTATTTTTAGAAAAGTCAAAGCTAGTGAATTTTGTAACAAATTAAGAGTTGTATTTATTACATATTATTTTCCTGATTTAGTCTACTCAGCCCTTTAACATAGGATTTACATTCACTAATTCATAAAATGATAAAATATTTGGTGAACCCGATGTGATATTATTTCCTATTGAATGTGGAGCATGTTTCAACACCCCTAAGGTAAAAATAAAATTACCAAGGCAATTTTAACATGCAATTTTTACTTTAACAAATGGTGCGGCATATTTTTTGAGTATGTTAACCATTTCCCACATTTATGGCATGTTTTATGGACAAGTTGGTGTGATTTATGGTGTTGAGAGAATTAGGGGATTATGTTTATCCTAGGTGGTTGTAACCTCCCTTATTTGGTGTGGATATGGTTATCTCCATGTTATGGCACATTTTTCAAGGGATTTTGGAAATTATAAATAGGGGTGAGGGGAAACACATTAATAATTTAATTTTGCATCTCATTTTTGAGATTTGTATTCTCTCTTTGATTGGTGTGATTGGGTTTGAGGTGTAGCTTAGTATCTTGAGAATTTTCGTGTGAATTCAGGTTGGAGAAAGTTATCTCTATGAGAGGTTTCTTGTTGAGAATTTTCTTGTACTCTTGTTTATTAATATTATAGAGAGATTCTTGGTAGACGTATCCCACATTGGGTGAAACATGTTATATCAGTGTTATGTGTGTATCTACTTAGATCTAAATTTTCTTTCATATGTCTCTACTGCTATGATTTTTAAGAATGAATTTTTTGTTTCATATTATTGCATAATTAATCACTTATTATTAACAACTGGTATTAGAGCTAGCTTTAGTGTTTTTCCTAAAGTGGTGAATCATAGGGAAATATATTAGCTTGAGTGGGAGCTATGGTAGATAATGGCAGATCTAGAGTTAAAAAATTCAATGGGAAAAATTTTGGATTGTGAAAGAAGTAGATGGAGGATTACTTGTTTCCAAAGGATATTCATCACCATTTGATGGGGAAATAAGGCCAACCTTTAGGTATGGATAAAGTAGATTGAAATTTACTTGATAGGAAAGCACTAAGAGCCATATGGTTACGCCTTACATCTTGGGTTACCTTTAATATTTTAGAGGAGATGCCTAGATTTGGTCTAATGAAGAAATTAGGGGAGTTATATGAAAAACCCTCTGCCTCTAATAAAATATGTTTTATGAAAATATTATTTAAGATGAAAATGTCTAAAAATGGTTTTGTAGCTGCTAGTTTAAATGATTTTAATATGGTTATGAGTATGTTAGCTTCTATTGGTATTAATTTAGAAGATGAAGTTAAATATTTATTGATTTTATGCTCCTTGATAGTTGGGATAGCCTGGTTATGGTTGTGAGTAATGTCATCCCTACTAAGGGAAGTTTAAAGTTTGAGGATGTTATAAGTGTGATTCTTAGCAAGGAAATGCAAAGGAAGAGCATTAGGGAATCATATTTAGGGAATGTTTTAATGGTGGATACTAGAGGAGATAAAATGATAGAATCAAAGGAAACCATGGAAACTCAAAGGGTCAAGGAAGATCTAAATCTATATTCAAGATGGTGTGCTGACAATGTGGGAAAAGTGGACACACAAAGAAAGAATGTTGGGACTTCAAGACAAGAAGACCAAACATGAGGAGACCAAGGATGTAAATATGACAATAGGTACTATTAGTCAGGATGCTTTAATTATTTCCTTGGATAATCTTTTTAAATCTTGGGTATTATATTCAGGGGATTTTATTCATGCCACCCCACATATGCATCATTTTATTGATTATGTTTAAGGAGATTTTGGACCTGTTTATCATGGTGATGATGAACCATCAAATATAATACGAAAAGGTTATGTTTAGGTGAATATGTAGAATGGGAAAACATGTCTACTAAAGTATGTTATAAATGTCCCAAAGTTAAGGTAGAATTTAATATTACTGGGGCAGTTGGATAGTGAGGGTTGTTCAGTGATGTTTATATTAGACTCTTGGAAAGTTACTAAGGGTTATATTGTGGTTGTGAGAGGTAAGAAAGTTAGAACTTTATATTTTAATAGTAGTGTTTATCACTATAATTTAGTTGTTACAAATGGATATGCAACTTTGTGGCACTATAGGGTCGGTCATATGAGCTAGAAGGGCATGGAGATCTTGAAAGACAAGTTACCGAGTTTAAAATAGATTGATTTGGAATTTTGTGATGATTGTGTGTATGAGAATCAAAAATGAGTTAAGTTATTTAGGTTTGGATCTACGAACAAGGAAAATAAGTTAGAGTTGGTTCACTCAGATGTATGTGGACCATCTCAGGTATCTTTTATTGGTGGTTCAAATTATTATGTTATATTGATTGACTATGAAACTAGGAAAGTTTGGGTTTATTGCATGAAGAAGAAATATGTGTTTGAAACATTCAAGAGATGGAAATATTTGGTTGAGAATGAAAAAAGTCTCAATTTTAAATGTCTCAGGTTAGACAATGGAGGTGAGTATTGTAGCAAAGCATTTGATGATTATTATTCACAAAATGGAATTTTTAGGCAAAGGAAGGATGCCATAGGAGAATGGAGTGTTAGAGAGGATGAATAGTACAATCATGGAGCATGTTATGATTATGAGGTTGCATGCAAGGATGCCCCTAATTTTTGGGGTGGAATCAATTAGCACAGTGGTATATTTAATTAACAAAGGACATTTAGTGCCTTTGGATGGAGGCATACCTAAGGAATCTTGGTCTAGTAAGAAATTTAATTATTCTTTTCTTAGGGTCTTTCGATGTGAGGCATTTGTTAATTTTTCCAAGAAATATAGGACCAAGTTAGAGGCTAATTCTAAGATATACACCTTTATTGTTTTTGGTGAGGATGAATTTGGTTTCTAGGTTTGGAGTCTTAGACACAAGAAAATATTTTGGTCTAGGGATGTTGTATTTAAAGAAAAAGTCATATACAAAGATTAGTTGTAAAACATGAACAAAAAGAGTACACAATTTTGGATGATATTATGAATGGTAATGTGTCCAAGGAGATAGTTTAAGAACCTTGTACACAGGAACCCCAAACTCCTATAGTAAGGTCTTCTAGGGTAAGAAGATATCTTGAATGTTTTAACCCATATTTGAGTTATTTGTTACTTATTGACAATGGAAAACTAGAATGTTTTGAAGAAATAATGTAGGTGAATTCTAGGAAGAAGTGGGAGTAAGCCATGGAAGAGGAACATATTTCTCTCATGGAGAACCGAATGTGGGATTTAGTGAAGTTACCCAAGAGCAAGAGATCATTGCAAAATAATTGGGTATAAAAAATCAAAGAAGAGGATGGAGGAAGGAAAAGGTATAAGACCTAGTTGGTGGTCAAGGGGTTTGCATAGAAGAAAGCTGTTGATTTTGATGAGATTTTTTCTCTTATTGTTAAGATGAATTCTATTAGAATTGTGCTTGTTGTATTTACAGTAGAGGATTTAAAATTAAAATAATTAGATGTGAAGATTGCATTCCTTCATGGTGATTTAGAGGAGGAATTATACATTGAGTAGCCACAGGGTTATGAGGTCAAAGGAAAGGACAAATTGGTGTGCAAACTAAAGAAGAGCTTTTATAGCCTAAAATAATCTCAATGGCAATGGTATAAGAAGTTTGATATTTTTATGCTATAATAGGGTTACTCTAGGTGTCATTCTAACCATTACATGTATATCAAGATATTTTAGGATGGTAATTATATTATCCTTGCTTGTATGTAGATGGCATGTTAGTTGTAGGAAAGAACATGCAACAGATTCAAGTACTTAAGAATCAACTTAGTGATTTATTTTCTATCAAGTATTTGGGTGCAGTAAATCAAATTCCTGGTATGAAGATAACTCAAGACAAGAAGGAGAGGAAGTTGATCTTATCCCAGAAAGAGTATGTGAAGAAATTTTTGGAGAGGTTTAGTATGAAGGATGTTAAGCTGGTTGGGGCTCCTTTGGCAGGCCATTTTAGATTATCAAAGGAGAAGAGTCTTAATCCAAAAGAAGAAAAGCTAAAGATTTCCAAGGTACCTTACTCATTGGTGTTTGGTAGCCTAATGTATGTTATGGTTTTTACTAGGCTAGATATTGCCTATGTAGTAGGAGTAGTAAGTAGGTGCATTAGTAATCCATGTTATGAGCATTGGCAATCAGTGAAGTGGATTCTTTGATATTTGAGAGGAACCATAGCTACAACATTGTGTTTTGGTGGATGAGACACCACTTTGTATGGTTATCTGGATTTAGATATGGCTAGGGATGTTGATAGTAGGAGTAAGACAAGCTATGTATTTACTATTGGGGATACAATAGGTAGTTATATTTCCTGGATACAAAAAGTTGTGGCTTTATCATCCAAAAAGGTTGAGTATGTTGTTGTTATAGAGGCTATCAAGGAGATGATTTGTTTACAATAATTACATAATGAGTTGGGGCATAAACAAGAAGTTGGGGGATTACATAGTGATAGTTAGAGTGCTATAAATTTAGCCAAGAACTCTACTTTCCACTCAAGGATGAAGCACATACAGTTGTGGTATCATTTCATCAAGACAACTTTGGAGGAAAACATGGTGAAGCTATAAAATATACATATGAGCCATAATCCTAAGGATATATTGACCATGGTAGTCACATTGGAGAAGTTGAGGCTATTTTCATCTTTGGTTGGTATACATGAAGATCATGTAAGAGTGTTAAATTTTATTTAAGGAGAAACAAACTCCAAGTGGGATATTATTGAATGTGGAGCATGTTTCAACACCCCTAAGGTAAAAATAAAATAATCAAGAAATTTTAACATGCAATTTTTACTTTCACAAATGGTGGGGTGTATTTTTTCCTACATTTTTGGCATGTTTTATGGAGAAGTGGGTGTGATTTAAGGTGTTGAGAGAATCAAGGGATTATGTTTATCCCAGGTGGTTGTGACCTCACTTATTAGGTGGGTATATGTTTATCTCCATCCTATGGCACATTTTTCAAGGGATTTTGGAAAGTATAAATAGGGGTGAAGGAAACACATTAAGCATTATATTTTGCATCTCATTTTTGAACTCTATATTCTCTCTTCGATTGGTGTGATCGAGTTTGAGGTGTAGCTTAGCATCTCTAGAATTTTGTTGTGAATTCAGGTTGGAGAAACTTATCTCTATGAGAGGTTTCTTACTTAAAGTTATCTTTTACTCTTGTTTATAATATTATAAAGATATTCTTGGTATACATATCCCATATTGGGTGAAACACATTATATCAGTGTTATGTGTGTATCTACTTAGATCTAAATTTTCTTTTGTATGTCTCTACTACTATGATTTTGAGGAATGAATTCTATGTTGCATGTTATTTCATATTAATCTCTTATCCTTAACATTTCTCTAATCTAGTCTACTCAGCTCTTTGATCAAATATAGGACTTACATTTTTTAATCTTTTAGGACTTAATTTGATGTAAATCATGTGTTGTTAAAGGCCTAAGTATTGTGATAATATGGAATGAAACTAGAAAATATTGACTAAATTAATCTTTCCTAAAATAGCAAGTGAAAAGAGAAAGAGTACTTATTTGGAAATAAATAGACTTTTTTGTGGATCAGGGAACTAAAATAGGTACACACCTTTTATTTACTGATTCTTGTTGAAATTTGGTCTTGGGTAGTAGTGCCAATATTAGGACAATAGTGCCATGTAGTGGTAGTGTCAAATTATGGTGCTAATGTCCCTCTTATAGGGACTGTCTAAGACTTTAAAGGAAGCTATGGGAGATTTTGAAGGTCATATAGGTGGCTCTGTGTCATTTGGGTGTTCACCTATGTCACTATTTTAGCTAAATATATTCCAAAACCCTAATGAATACTTACACAAATTAAACAATAATTGGATCAAATTCAAAAAGGAATGGAAAAATTGGGTTATGGGATGTTATATTCACATAGAGTAGATCCCTTGCTATCCTAGTTGCTACCTAAATTAACCCTAATGTTATAGGTCTCAGATCACATGTAGTTATTCCTTAGTCAATGTGCATAATCAAATTTAATGATATGATAGAATGAGTTTTTCTTAGACCCTTATTTGATCAAAGATGCAATGTTTAGATGTGATGACTGAGTAGTATATAGAGTATTGAGTTGTGCTTCTTGTGTCCAACATGCCCCTTTTTTTTTGAAATGGAAGACTCCTCTAAAAATATCATGAACCAAAGATTTAGGGTGTTTTCATTTGCGCTCATCACCATTATGTAATTTAATCCTTGGATTATACATCACTCTGATTTCCCCAAGCAAAAACATGCCTCTTTTATTATTAGGATCAAGGAGTGTTTGTTTTTTTTATGAATCATGGTGTTAACATTGTAGGTTGGATTCAACCCAAATCACCCAGAGTCTCATTCCATTATAGGAGAAATGAAATCATCCCTATTTATGAAAAATCAAAGTTTCCATAGTTAATAAGTTTTAATATATTGTGTTCCTTTTTATTTTTTACTTAGTCTTTTTCATGAATTTTGTAGAGCCCAAGAGATCCTGGCCAAATGGGAAGACACTAGGTTACCATAAATTAGAAAGGCTTATCTCCTAGACCTATCAAAAATGCCATAGCCTAGGAGAGCCTAGCTAAATGAGAAGGTACCACATCACCATGAGTTAGAATGGCCAATCCCCCAGACTTGTCAGAGCCTAAGAGAGCTTGGTTGAATGAGAAGGTACCATGTCACCATGAGTTAGAGTAGCCAACCCCTCAAACATATTAGAGATGTTAGATCCTAGGAGAACATATTTGAATGAGAAGGTTCCACATCACAATGAGTCAAAGAATTTAGTCCCCCAAACCTATCAAAGATGTTATATCTTGAGAGAGCTTGACTGAATGAGAAGGTACCATGGTACCACAAGTTAGAATAATAAATCCCCCACACCTATAAGAGATGTTAGATCCTATGAGATCCTATCTAAATAAAGAGGTACCACATCACCATGACTTGGAGTTTCTACTCTCCTAAACCTATTAGATATGTCAGATCCTAGGAGAGCCCAACCAAATGAGAAGGCACTAGGTCACCATGAATTACAGTGTCTAGTCCCTTGACCCTATCAAAGATGTTAGAGCCTAGGATATCTCAATTGAATGATAAGGTGACACATAACCAAATTTCAAAGTAGCCAATCCCCTATACCTATCATATATGTTAGATCCTAGGATATCTTGATGGAATGAGAGATCGATAGAATGATAAGACACCACATTGTCATGAGTTAGAGTAGCTAGTCCCCAGACCTATCAGAGATTACAGATCCCAATAGAGCCCAATTGAATGGGAAGATGCCATGTCACCATGTATATAGATGAATTATCAGCCACTTAAGGCCCTAAAAAGGTTATAATAAGGTATAAGTAAAACTAGATAACCAATTAGGATGTGCCACATGTCCCTATGTGACACACCACCTAGCCTAAAAGAAGGACATGGAGTATAGAGACATACCATAGTGCCAATCATTATTAAGAACATCAATGAGCAGATGACAAGTTTTAAAATGTGAGAGTTAATGGTAAAACCTCTAAGAGATGTGACCACATGCCTATCATGTGTTGGTTATTAATAAAATGGGATTATGGGTTTGATTGGATAGTTTTAAAACATCCCATCACCATTGTTATATCTAACTAGTGATAGAGTCATGGGATCCAAATTTAACTATAGATTTATAGATAAAGAGAGAAAATATAGCCACCAAATCAAATTCAAATTTGTATAAAGAGATCCACCAAATGCCATTATTATAGGGGGTTATATGCATGCATCTATAAAAACTTAAAATAAGCTCACTAACAGTTATCATTGATGCCTTTGAATAAATATATAAATCCTTTCTTTCAAAATTCCATAGAGCCCTTATATTTTATGCCTTTTAGATTCAAATCTTCCCAATTACCCTCTATCTTACTACAATGATTGCATCATCCTTAAACCCAAAGGTTGAAATCAAATATAGGGACACCACATTCCTAGCTAGCTTGACTAAGTTCAATCACTACAATGATTTATTTAAAATAATTGAACAAGCCCCTAAGGATTCAGGATCAGATGATGACTAGTAGGTAGAGTATTAGGATGACCTTATGTCCTCCAAGAAGTGTGGACTCTACAAAGTCGTGTATAAACCAGAGGGATTCCCCTATTCAAACCTATTAAATAACATCCTTCATAATGTCATCCAAGTGCAAAATAGGGTTAATAACTCAGTGTGCTCACCCAACTCTCAACATTAGATTATTGATATCTTTGGGATTGCCTTCAAGGTGTATTACTCCCTCCCAGACTTTACTTTATCATATGATGCAATAGTGTTAATGGTCTATATGGGGACCTATGAGATATATGACATCCTTTGTGATTGGGATGAGAACCCAGATTCTAAATGGGTTGATAAGTAAGATATCAATGCTTACATAGTCTACACCTTCTAAGAGGAGGTCTAGTAGGCATGATCCTACTGAATTATCTATTCAATGAATAGGGTTACCATCACATCAATGAGATATGTGTGCCTCTCTTATACATGATCCTCATACATTTAGAGGTCTTAGACATGGGGGGATTGATCAACTTTAAGTTGGTTCATGCCATCATAAGTTCCTTAGTTGGGGATAATTTGTACATGATGAGATACCTACTAGACATGGTATCTAGGATACTCTCTTTCAATCCTTCAAGCTTTCCTCCATGGGTTCTCAAGGGCTTAGTGATCCATGTGGTGTTTTAAAAACTATTTATCCACCAATTCCACCATCACATCTAGGACATATGTGAGCATTTATACCTAGTGGTCTACCAAGCCATCAACATGGCTCTAATTTCATGGCTTTCACAAGAAATCAAGTATTCCATCACAACCTTTAGAGACTACTAGATATACAAATATGACACTCTAATATAGATCACAAGTTTCCTCAAGGATCCACTCTACTTTCCTTATTATGTTACATACCACCTATGAGAACAAGATATTTCCTACCAACTGGTGGAAGGCATCTTTGATTTCTATATATAGTATCATAAAAAGGCATGCCCACAACTCATGATCACTATAAGGCACCATGTCTACAAGACCTTCCCTTCAATTAAAAATATGGTGGCTAGGAGAGACCTTTTCCCTATTCAAATTACAAAGTCGGGTAATAGCACCCTAAAGGGGTAATTTTCTCTCACTTAATGTGATACTCAACCTACCTGAACATCAACTATGGTCATTAGGCTAAAGATGATGATATCTATCTGAATGCTACCAATGACTAAGAGGTGTTATCCTAGATTGTGGTCAACACTAATAATAAGGAAAATAGATCTTAATCAATCCCCTCTACACATCCTCCTACTTCTACTTGATCTGTGGAGGACCCAACTCTCACATCCCCAACCAACTCTTAGAGGATCCTCCAAGGCATTCCTTCACCTTCTCCTCCTTGAGATCTAAGTATAGATCTACTTTAGGTAGCAGCTCTTGTTCCTCATGCCTCAACTCCTTTTATACCTCCTCTAGTCACTCCTCATGATTCATCTCATGGTATGCCTCCTCTCCTCATGATTCTAAGTGGGTTAATAAGGAGGATATCAATGCTTACATATTCTACACCTTCTGAAAGAAGGTCTAGCAGGCATGATCCTACTGAGTCAACTATTCATTGGTCATGACTGCCATCACATCAATGAGTTATGGGTGCCTCTCTTGTACACGATCCTCACATTCTCATAGCTCTTGAACATGAGGTTATTTATCGACATCAATTTAGTTAATTGAATTACAATTTCCCTAACTAGGGGAAATTTCTAGATGATGACACACCTATTAGACATGGTCTTTTGGATGCTCTCTTCCAAGCCTTTAGGATTTATTCCATGGGTTCTCAGGGGCTCAATGATCCATGTGGTCTTTTACAAACTATATGGCTATCATTTCCAATATCACATCTAGAACATATGTAAGAATTTTTACCCAATGGTCTACCAAGCCATCAATGAGGATATAATGTCTTAGATCTTAAATGTGATCAAGGATTCCATCACAACCTTTAGAGACTATTGGATATACAAATATAACACTATTATCTATATCATGAGTTTCCTTAAGGACCCACTCTACCTACTATATTCCATTCCAAACCACCTAGAAGATTAAGATATTTCCTACCAACTAGTGAAAGGAATCTTTGAGTTCTACGTACAGTGTCAAAAATAGATATGCCCATAACTCTTAATCACCATAAGGCATCATGTCTACAAGACCTTCCCTTCAATTCAAAAGATGGTGGCTAGGAGATATTCTTTCCCCTTACAAATTTTAGAGTATAGAGATGGGACCATAAAGGGGTAATCCAATCTCACTTAGTGCGATACTAAACCTACCTCAACATCAACTATGGTCATTAGGCTAAAGATGATGATGATATCTATCTAAACACTACCAATGACTAGGAGGTGTTATCCCAGATTATGTCCAATAATAAGAATAATGAAAATAAACCTCATTCAAGCCCCTTTATACCTCCTCCCACTCCTACTCAATTTTTGGAGGACCCAACTTTGATAGCCCTAGCCAATTCCCAAAGGATCCTCCAAGGCATTCCTCCACCTTCTCCTCCTCGATCTCTAAGTCTAGTTTTGCTTCAAATATAAACTCTTATTTCTCATACCTTAATTCCTCCTCCACCTCCTCTAGTCACTCCTCATGATTCATCTCATGATATGAATCCTATAGTTTTTCCTCACACTCTATATCCACCTCCACTTCCTCTGATAGTTGTAATAAATAGCTCATGGTAGAGCTAGCCCTAGATGACTTGACACCAAGAAGCCTAGACATAGCTTACTCAACCACCAATACCTCAACCCCAGGCCACACATACCCTAAGGTTTGATGTGGTTAATACCTTGAGAGTGAGCCTAGATCAAGGATTCTAATATAAACCCATCCAAGTTCCCCCTCTCACACCTCCATCTCCTACTGTATCCCTTATACCCCTCAATCTCATTAATTTTTAACTCTTAGGTTAGGTACCCACCATTTTTACACTACCCCCACAAATTCCCTAAGTGGTTCCTCCTCTATTTCACACTACTCCCCCTCTATATTTCACACAAGTACATTTGTCATCAATCCTTTAGAGAATCCTTTCTTCTTTGTTCCCTTATGTTCCCTCCATATCACAACTTAGAGTCCTCTTGGTACCTCCCTTGGGCATGTCTTTAGTATCAAGTGCAGCTATAAATTCTGAGAGCATACCACTTATATTAGGGACCTTATTAATGCCTAATTAAGTTAATTTACAACTCCCCTCATTATCTCTAATTCCTCCACCATTGGCCCTTACAACATCTATCATCTTAGTCAGATAATCTACTATAACATCCAGAGATGACCTAACAAAGAAACTAAATAAGAATTAGAAGCTAAATCACACCCTATCCCTAACTTGAATGACTACTACTCTAATTCAACCCCCTTATAAGGCCCCAACAACTCCTTCAACTTTAGGTATAACATCTCGATGCTTAGATCTTCATCCTCCTCTTTCCATTATCCAAGGCACCATGGGATTGGATTTCAACCATCCCATCTATTCCTTGTTATTTAATGACCCATTCATAGGAGTAATTCTACCTCAGGTGAACCTAACTTATGACTAGTGGAATGCAAAAATGTTCCTTTGATCTTACCATTTCATTCTTCCTCCTTTCTCTCCCATTCCCCTCTGCCTCCATTGATTTCCTCATTCACTCCTTCCTTTTCTTCCATCTCCCCTCCAACTCATCCTCCACCCTTCACTACCATTTCATCCACCCCTCCTACACCCCCTACAACTTGAGGGATGGTCCTAAGGTCACATGTGTCATAGATGATTGTCCAAGGTGACTAGATATGCAATGGAGTTTCAACTAAGAGTCCAAAATCATGAAAAGAATACTCACATATAATTTTGTTCAAGAGGGAAACCCATTGGTGTGGTAGACCCATTAAGATCTTTTCTCCTTCACCAAGGTGAGGACTCCTACTAGGGAATAGAAGATGGCTGAGAACCCACTATCAATTCTCTCGTCTACCCATGATAAGTTTGAGAATCTCCTAAAGGACATGCAAAACCAAGTCTAAAATTTAGAATCCCAAGTGAAAATCTCATTTGCCATCAAGCTAATTGGGCAGGCCAAGGAAGCCCTTCTACTACTTTTCTCATTCCTTGGGAAAGTAGTAGAGACTCTAGATGAGACCAACATACTTATCTAGTATACCTAGGCCTACATGGAGAGAATTAAAGAGTTTGATAGGAAATGCTAAAAGCTGCAAGTGGTGGTCAACAAATGAATGTTCTTTGAGATTAAACTTATGCCACTCTTAGACTTGGGGTTGTACCAAACACATGCTGAGAACATGAGATCTATAATAGAGGAGTGTTTGGCCTTAGATCGCACTATAATGGGAATCTTGGAAGAGGGAAAGAATAATATATTGACCTACTTCAAAGAGGTCAATATCTCTATACTATTTCGTCAAGATGGCACCTTGCTCAACCAAGGAGAAATTAGAGTCCACTTGGATCAAGTCAACTAGGTTATGAGGGAGAAAGTGGCCAAGGTAAACCAGGAAGGGGCTTGGACCATGCTGGATCTATCAACATAGTCCACAATGAGCATCAAATAGGTCCCTAAAATATGGAATCTTCCTTCTAATTCACTTGGAGATTGGCATCTCAAGCTGAGGTAATCTTCAAGGAGCCCCGAATGAACCTAGCCAAGATGGATAAAGAGTTTGACATTGTGTTAATTGCATTAGAAGTTAGGAACACCCAGTCAAATTAGTTAGGATCCAGTCCTTCTCAACAACCTTTTCATGTTAATTAAGTGGCCCCCCATAGATTTGTTGTAGGTAATTAGGTATTTTTTTATTTAAATTTTTAAATATAGTTGTAACTATAATTAGTCTCCATCATGGCCCAGGATGGAATCCTCATGTTATTTGGAGGTGAGCCCCATCCTTATCTATATAATAAAGATTCATATTATATTTTAGGGTTGACCAAAATTTCTCAAAAGTGTTGTCATATTATATCCAATATTTCATGGGATTTTCCTTCATCACTCTAGATTGCAAAGTCAGCCTAGGTTGATTATTGTAACAACATTTACTCTTTTAATGACTACAATCTTTATTTTTATACAAGAGGTACTGTCTTGTGTTTTCATTTTATTTCATCTTCATGTTTGAATGATCATCAATGCTAGGTTAATTAGATTAACATTTTACTACTTTATGTATGTCATGGTTATAATGTGTTTAGCTATTATAATCGATGTGTGAGTTCTTTCATTTCCCCTTTGGTAGTGTTGAGAATTTGTGCATCAAGATACAAATTATCATATGGTGTTTATGTGTTTTATATAATTAAATCCTAATAATCATCATTAAGAGAGCTCATATTGAATGCATACTCTCGATTCCCTCAAACTCTTTCCATTGTATGTTCTTGGAGGTAAAACTTTAGTGAAATTTAGTCTACTATGGTATAACTATGACAAAGTCACTTGGTTCAATATCTAATACATTGAGCTCATTTTAGGCCTAGAGGATTCCCCTTTTCTACCTTACACTTCCTTATCTTTTACTATTATTCTTTGGTATTTAAATACCCTTTCCCCTTGTGTTTAGAAATAATAAGCCCAACACTCAAATTCTCATAACAATCTTTGACTTATGTGTAAAACATTAGATTGAAATTTCAATGATGATAATGCATCTCTTGGATATTATTCATATAGACTCTATTTGCGAATTTAAATACTCATATTCAAGCCCAGGGATGATCCTAGATCAATCCTAAAATGGAGGATTAAAATCTATAGTTATCTCCACCTTCCCCATTTTAAGGAATGCCCAACCTCATGGGTATTTCATGAAAAGGAGCAGATTTGAGAAAACAAAAATTGGCACTAGAAGGATGACCTATTTAAAATACTTCATGCTTTTTATTTTTATTTTTTATGAATATGTTGATAATAGCTTGCTGGTAATAATGTGCTAACTAATGTTTGATTTTGAAGCATCTTGGAGACTAGTTATCATGTTACCAAGGTTAGGTCCTACAAAAGTTGATTGGTAATTCCACCTTACTAACCTAGAAAACCTAGGTCTAACTAACCTAGACCTACCATGATTCCTATTGGTAATTACATAACCTAGACCTACCATACTATATTTTAGGGTCAACCAAGGTGAGCACTCCTACTAGGGAATAGAAGATGGCTAAGGACCCACTATCAGTTCTCTAGGCTACCCATGATATGTTTGAGAATCTCCTCAAGGACATGAAGAACCAAGTCTAAACTTTAGAATCCCAAGTGAAAATATCATTTACCATCAAGCTAATTGGGCAGGTCAAGTAAGCCCTCTTACTACTTTTATCATTCCTTGGGAAAGTAATAGAGACTCTAGATGAGACCAACATACTTATCTAGTAGACTTAGGTCTACATGGAGAGGATTAAAGAGTTTGATAGGAAATGCTAGAAGCTGCAAGTGGTGGTCAACAAAGGAATGTTCTTGGAGATTAAACTTATGCCACTCTTAGACTTGGGTTTGTACCAAACACATGTTTAGAACATGAGATCTACAATAGAAGAGTGGTTGGCCTTAGATTACACTATAATGGGACTCTTTGAAGAGGGAAAGAATAAGATATTGACCTACTTCAAAGAGGTCAATATCTCTATACTATTCCATTGGGATGGCACCTTTCTCAACCAAGGGGAATTCAGAGTCCACTTAGATCAAGTCAACTAGGTTATGAGGGAGAAAGTGTCCAAGGTAAACTAAGAATGGGCTCGGGTCATGTTAGATCTATCAACATAGTCCATAGTAAGCATCAACTATGTCCCCAAAATATGCAAGCTTCCTTCCAATTCTCTTTGAGATTGGCATCTCAAGCCGAAGTAATTTGTAGGGAGCCCTGAATGAACCTAGCCAAGATGCATAAGGAGTTTGACATTGTGGTAATTGCATTAGAAGTTAGGAGCACCCAATCAAAGTAGTTAGGATCTAATCCTTCTCAACCACCTTTTCATGTTAATTAAGTGGTCCCCCATAGATTTTTTGTAGGTTTTTAGGGATTTTTTTATTTAAATTTTTAAATACAGTTATAACTATAATTAGTTTCCATCATGGCCCAGGATGGAATCCTCATGTTATTTGGAGGTGAGCCACTTCCTTATATATATAAGGAATAGTCATATTATATTTTAGGGTTGACCAAAATTTCTCAAAAGTGTTGTCAAATAATATCCAATATTTCATGGGCTTTTGCTTCATCACTCTAGATTTCAAATCAGCCTAGGTCGGTTATTGTAACAACATTTACTCTTTTAATGAATACAATCTTTATTTCTATACAAGAGATATTGTCTTGTGTTTTCATTTTATTTCATCTTCATGTTTGAATGATCATCAATGCTAGGTTAAATAGATTGACATTTTACTACTTTATGTATGTCATGGTTATAATGTGTTTAGCTATTATAATCGATGTGTGATTTCTTTCATTTCCCCTTTGGTAGTGTTGATAATTTGTGCATCAAGCTAAAAAAATATCATATGGTGTTTATGTGTTTTATATAATTAAATCCTAATAATCATCATTAAGAGAGCTCATATTGAAGGCATACTCTCGATTCCCTTAAACTCTTTCCATTGTATGTTCTTGGAGGTAAAAATTTAGTGAAATTTAGTCTATTGTGGTATAACTATGCCAAAGTCACTTGGTTCAATGACTAATACATTTAGATCATTTTAGGCTTGGAGGCTTCCCCTTTTCTACCTTACACTTCCTTCTCTTTTACTATTATAGTATTGAAATACCCTTTCCCCTTGTGTTTAGAAATAATAAGCCCAACACTCAAATTCTCATAATAATCTTTGACTTGTGTGTAAAACATTAAATTGAAATTTTAGTGATGATAATGCATCTCTTGGATATTATTCATATAGACTCTATTTGCGAATTTAAATACTCATATTCAAGCCCAGGGATGATCCTAGATCAATCCTAAAATGGAGGATTAAAATCTATAGTTATCTCCACCTTCCCCATTTTAAGGAATGCCCAACCTCATGGGTATTTTATGAAAAGGAAAAGATTTGAGAAAACAACAATTGACACTAGAAGGATGACCTATTTAAAATAGTTCACACTTTTTATTTTTATTTTTTATGAATATGTTGATAATAGCTTACTAGTAATAATGTGCTAACTAATGTTTGATTTTGAAGCATCTTGGAGACTCGTCATCATGTTACCAAGGTTAGGTCCTACAAAGGTAGATTGGTAATTCCACCTTACTTTCCTAGAAAACCTAGGTCTAACCAACCTAGAACTACCATGATTCCTATTGGTAATTCCACAACCTAGACCTACCATATTATATTTTAGGGTCAACCAAGGTGAGGAATCCTACTAGGGAATAAAAGATGTCTGAGGACCCACTATCAATTCTTTAGGCTGCCCATGATATGTTTTATAAACTACTAAAGGACATGCAGAACCAAGTCTAAACTTTAGAAGCCCAAGTGAAAATATCATTTACCATCAAGCTAATTGGGCAAGTCAAGGAAGCCCTCTTACTACTTTTCTCATTCCTTGGGAAAGTAGTAGAGACTCTAGATGAGACCAACATACTTATCTAGTAGGCCTAGGCCTACATGGAGAGGATTAAAGAGTTTTATAGGAAATGATAAAAGCTTCAAGTGGTGGTCAACAAATGAATGTTCTTGGAGATTAAACGTATGCCACTCTTAGACTTGGGGTTGTACCAAACACATGTTGAGAACATGAGATATACAATAGAGGAGTGGTTGGCCTTAGATCACACTATAATGGGACTCTTAGAAGAGGGAAAGAATAATATATTGACCTAATTCAAAGAGGTCAATATCTCTATACTATACCATCGAGATGGCACCTTGCTCAACCAAGGGGAATTCAGAGTCCACTTGGATCAAGTCAACTAGGTTATGAGGGAGAAGGTGGCCAAGGTGAACCAGGAAAGGGCCTGGGCCATGTCAGATCTATCAACATAGTTGATAATGAGCATCAACTAGGTCCCCAAAACATGGAAGATTCCTTATAATTCTCCTAGAGATTGGCATCTCAATCTGAGGTAATCTTTAGGGAGCCTCAAATGAACCTAGCCAAGATTGATAAGGACTTTGACATTGTGGTAATTGCATTGGGACTTAAGAGCACCCAGTCAAAGTAGTTAGGATCTACTCCTTCTCAACCACATTTTCATGTTAATTAAGTGGTCCCCTATATATTTTTTGTAGGTTTTTAGTTATTTTTTTATTTAAATTTTAAAATACAGTTATAACTATAATTAGTCTCTATCATGGCCCAGGATGGAATCCTCATGTTATTTGGAGGTGAGCCCCGTCCTTATCTATATAAGGAAGTGTCATATTATATTTTAGGGTCGACCAAAATTTCTCAAAAGTGTTGTCAGATTATATCCAATATTTCATGGGCATTTCCTTCGTCACTCTAGATTGCAGAATCAACCTAGGTCAATTATTGTAACAACATTTACTTTTTTAATGAATACAATCTTTATTTTTATACAAGAGGTATTGTCTTGTGTTTTCATTTTATTTCATCTTCATGTTTGAATTATCATCAATGCTAGGTTAATTATATTAACATTTTACTACTTTATGTATGTCATGGTTATAATGTGTTTAGCTATTATAATTGATGTGTGATTTTTTTCATTTCCCCTTTGGTAGTGTTGAGAATATGTGCATCAAGCTACAAATTATGATATGGTGTTTATGTGTTTTATATAATTAAATCCTAATAATCATCATTAAGAGAGCTCATATTGAAGGCATACTCTCAATTCCCTCAAACTCTTTCTATTGTATGTTCTTGGAGGTAAAAATTTAGTGAAATTTAGTCTATTGTGGTATAACTATGACAAAATCACTTAGTTCAATGACTAATACATTGAGCTCATTTTAGGCCTGGAGGCTTCCCCTTTTCTACCTTACACTTCCTTCTTTTTTACTATTATTATTTTCTATTGAAGTACCCTTTCCCCTTGTGTTTATAAATAATAAGCCCAACACTCAAATTCTCATAAAAATCTTTGACTTGTGTGCAAAACATTAGATTGAAATATTAGTGATGATAATGCGTCTCTTGGAGATTATTCATACAGACTCTATTTTTGAATTTAAATACTCATATTCAAGCCCAAGGATGATCCTAGATCAATCCTAAAATGGAGGATTAAAATCTATAGTTATCTCCACCTTCCTCATTTTAAGGAATGCCCAACCTCATGGGTATTTCATGAAAAAGAGCAGATTGGAGAAGATAACAATTGGCACTAGAAGGATGACCTATTTAAAATAATTCTTGATTTTTATGAATATGTTGATAACAACTTACTGGTAATAATGTGCTAGCTAATGTTTGATTTTGAAGCATCTTGGAGACTAGTTATCATGTTGCCAAGGTTAGGTCTTGTAGAGGTAGATTGGTAATTCCACCTTACTTTCCTAGAAAACCTAGGTCTAACCAACCTGGAGCTACCATGATTCCTATCATTTCATCCCCACAACCTATCCTAAATTTTTAGCCTAAAATGGCCCAGTTAGCTGGTTCATCCATTAACATCTTAGGAGTCATCCATGATTTACCTAAGAACCCTAAGAGGTATCTTCCTCACTTCACCCCTAGTATGGAATGAACCATGTAGGAACACATAACATCCTAAAATATCACCCCAAGACTTTTAAATGTATATCATGAGGATGTGGCATGCTAACTTTCCCCCTTTAATTTAATGGACTCTATATATGATTGGTTCCTCAAACTTCCTGAACATTTTATCTTGATTTGGGACCATTCCAGTTCTACTTTCCTCATCCCAATTTGGCCAAGTGATAGACCCTAGTGTCCTATACCATTATTTTTCTTTTATTAAGAGGGATCCCAATGATCCCATTAGGAACTTCAATGCTAAGTTTCATAATATGTATCATTGGGTAACCATGCTTTATCAAACTAACCCTCAACTATCACTTGAAATGTATAAGAATGTGTTAGACCCTTAGAAAGCCATGTTCCTAAAGAGGGATGCAACAATAACAGACCTATCCCCAACTTATGTAGGGACCATAAAAGTGGATAGACAACTTAAACCCAAATATCACACAATAACCCCCACTCTTGGTATGCTACCACAGATGCATGCATTAAACTTATTTCCCAATGTTAATTAGAATGCAACCATGCCTTAGCCACTCCATGTAATACATCAACTCATATTGGGTTACCCCACTTCAAACTAACAATTAGGTTTCCTAAACCTAGGAATATAATAAATGATTCACCAGAATTAATGTTAGGTAATGTTAGTTATAGCTAAAAATACCCAAACCACACCTCAAAAGTCCACCAAGACTAAGTTATATGCCATTCAATAGATGGTAGCCCACTAAAACTCACCAATGAATTCCTAGGGATATAGAGATAGGTAAGTAACTCTAATGTAGAAATATCCAATAAAAACTTCACATATCAAAGACCAAATAGGAACTATAATCATCCTTAAAACCCCCCAGAAGCTTCACCCAATAAATTGCCTACAATTCATATCTTCAAGATAGCCTTACCTACTTGGTGTCAAGTACATAACATGGTAGTACATGGGGAACTAGACTACATGGAGTTTGGTTCTTCTTTCAAGATCTTCCAAAAGGAGATGGAAGAATACGAGGTGGTCCTCAATAATCATGAATCCTCTAACTTGAGTAAATCCCTTAGTACTGTTATGGTGTTATAAACCATGGATTTACCTAGCAAATAATAAAATGAGCCAGGGGAGGGTAATAGTGAGGTGTAAGCATTTTATAAGTTACAAAGGAGAAACTATGCCCTTATTAATATTCAACAACAACAACCCCTTACTACCTCAACACCCCCCAATAATGGTGTAACTCCATTAGGCCAAAATTCTAGGAATGATCCCCCACCTCCAAGACCTCAAGAACCTAAGGCACTTGTGGAGACCCCACTAGTCTAAATTAAAGGAGGTTACAACATAGTTGAGGATATGAAAAATATCAAGGCTAACATTTACCTTCATGAGCTTACTCAAATCATGGATTTATTAGATCTCTTGATAAAATCTTTGACTCAAAAGATGACCCCATAAGCCCTACCAAAACTTAGATCAATGCACACCAATGTGATCATTCAAAAGAATAAGATTGAGGTTCCCCCTTTCCTTTTAACCATCTGGTTGTTTGTAAATAATCTTCATAACTTCTTAGTAGACTCAAGAGCCTTGGCCAATGTGATGCCAATAGACATATGTGAAAAACTTAGGTTAGCTCCCATAAAATTAGACAATGTAGTGGTCCAATTAAGCAATTCAAAGATGAAAGTGATAGGAGAGATTATAAATGTCTACATACAATTAGGATTTAAGCCTAGGATTCAACACTTTATAGACATTCAAGTGGTGGATATTATCAAAGCCTACAACATGCTCCTCATCAGAGATTGGTCTAAAGCTCTGAATGGGTATATGACCATAGATTTCTCCCATATGTGGTTTCCATGGACGGGAATAACCAACCAAATAATGATAGACATATAACCATGAATAAATCATATGATAACCAAATTCAATTCCATTAATGAAAATATAAACTTGGTTTCCTCAGACCAAGGCATCTACACATTGATTATAAAGCCTCTAAAAAACCAAACTAGTCATAGTCTGGGTTTGCTCAGCCTGTGGTCTCTTAATATATAAGGAGATCACTCCAAATAAGGTATTGGAGCCAATTTTATACTTATATATCCCTTAGGGATAAAACATATAGCATCATATAGGTTTAGTTTCCCATGCACTAATAACCTGATGGAGTATGAAGCACTAATTTTGGGATTACAAATTACATTAAGACACAAGGCAAATGAACTAAGTGTATTCAATAACTCTAAACTAGTGGTTAGCTAGATCAAGACTAAGTTTCAATGTAAAATATCATTCCTCATAAGGTATAATCATAGGGATTGGGACCTAATTAAAATGTTTAATGTGTTTAATATCATCCTTATTCCTTGGGAGGAAAACTAAGTAGTTGACTCACTAACATCTATGGTAGCAAACATAACTCCCTTGGATGACATTGAATTTTAAGAGTTCTTTGTGGGACTAGTCCCATGTCCCTCTATCCTAGACAACATGATAAACTTCCAAGTCTTCAAATATGACTGGAAAATCATCAAATTCTTCAACAATGATGGGATATTAGAGGCCCAAATCATATATGAGAAAGATAGAGACAACCCCAGGAATGAGTTGGATAAGGATGGAATCCTAAATATTCATGGGAATGGGAACCTGAAGGAGATGATCTAAGTATAAAGAGAATTTGATGTATTAAACCCTACCTTCTAGGTGAAAAAACTCAATTTTGAGGATCAAAAGTGTTAACTCATTAATCTTGACCCTACAAAGAATCCCCAAATGGTTAATGTGGGCCTTGATTGAATATACCACGAATTGGAGTAATTATGGAGGTTACTACTAAGATACAAGGACATGATTTCCTAGGCCTATGGATCCCAAAGAATAGTTGTTCATACTATCCCTTTAAAACCTAGCCAAAAACCCTTCAGGCAAAGGTAAAGGTTGGTGAACCCAATACTTAAGCCCTTGATACATAAGGAAGTCCATAAGTTACTCCTCATGGGGATAATTTTCCTAGTTCACCACTCCACTTGGGTGGATAACCTAGTCTTAGTGTGAAAGAATAATGGATAAATCCAACTATGCATGGACTTATAGAATCTGAACCAGGCCTCGGATAAAGATAACTACCCATTTCCCTCCCTAGATGAGGTGATCAAAATGGTGAGTAGATCTCAAATTATGTCCTTCTTGGATGGCTTCTCAAGATATAATTAGGTCTTGTTCAACCCTAGTGATAGAGATAAGACTATGTTCACCACCAAGTGGGGCACATTTACTTATAAATAGATGCCTTTTCGGTTAATCAATGTTGGTGCCACTTTCTAAATGGAAAATTACTTCATTTTTAAGGGCCTACTATGTAATTTTATAATAATATATATGGATGACCTAAATGTGTTTTTAAAAAATAGGTTACACCATGTGCAACACTTGGAAAAGGTATTTGAAAGATGCAAAAGGTATGGCATTTCATTAAACCTAAAGAAGAGCATGTTTGATGTCACTTAAGGTAAGCTTCTTGGTCACACTATCATAAAAAGAAGGTAATATTATCAACCCTAAAAGGGTGGATGTAATTTCTAAACTACCTTTACCTAATAGCCAAAAGGAACTAAAATATTTATTTGGGAAAATCAACTTTGTGTGTAAATTTATTTATGGATTTGTTGAAATAGTGAAGCCCTTAAATGCAATGTTGAGAGAGGATGCTAAATTGGAGTGGAATATGGAATCAAATAAATCTTTCCAAGATATCAAAGATGTAATCATGAAATCCCTAGTCCTCATTAGCCCAGACTATACATAGGACTTTTATGTCTATCCCTTTTCTTCTAAGCACACCATTGTCATTTGCCTTACCCTAAGGTTAGAAGGAAAAGGATACCTAGTGGCTTTTATGAGCATTGTCTTAAGGATGTTGAGGTTAGATATTCTACCCTAAAAAGAATGCCTATGTCATAGTCAAAATAGTGAATAAATTTAGGCATTACATCTTATAAAACAAAGTACATGCCATTGTCCTAGACTTAGCTATAAAGTAAATGTTGGGCCAAAATGATCTAGGTGAAAGAAGAGGCCAATGAATAAATAAACTACAAGAACATGACTTGTAAATCAATATGGATAATTGGTTAGAGAAGTCATTAATTAGTTAATAATAAATATATCCCCAAGGATTATGGTTCACCAGGTGGACCAATAGAGAGTACTATAATCACATTGGTACACCTCGATCATGCATTTTTTAATCTATGAAAATACACCCCAAGACTCAACCATACATAGATAAGGGCCCTCTAGTTGAAGGCTACATAATATATGATAAAGAAAGGAGTTATCTTCAGAAGAAACCATGAAAGAATCTACTTTTGGTGTGTATAATAAGAAGAGGCAAAAGAGATAATCACAAGTTTCCATGAAAAATGGGATTCAACCATCCAGCAAGAAATGCCATGGCTTACAAAGTTCTCTAGGTAGGTTACTACTGGACCACACTATTTAGAGATGTTCACACTCTTGTTTGCTTCTACCATAGTATTAGACCTTTGCAAAGAGAAATACATGTTGAAATTCCACTACAAACTATTTGAGTTGACAACATTTACACAATGGGGGCTAGATTTCATGAGAGTCATAACCCCAATTCATCAGCCAATTATAAGTTCATTCTTATGAGTAAGGACTATTGCACTAGATGGTTCAAGGCATTTGCAACTAATAAAGAAATGCTATCAAAGTCATCAAGTTTCTTGAAAACACCATAACCACCCATTTTTGGGTCCTTATTTTTTTAGTATGTGATAGTGGCCCCACTTTTCAATCTATGTAGTTTACAAAATGGGCATGTGATAATTAGATAATATTGAAGTTCTCATCTATTCTACCCATAAGAGAATGAATTGGCAAAGCCCACCAAAAAGAAATTGATTGATGCCATCAGAAAATTAGCTAGAGAAAAACCCTAGGAATGGCACTCATTGCTAAAGTTTTCCCTATGGGAAAACCATAATACGTATAAACAAGCCCTCAATATCTCTCCTTTCCTTCCAATATATGGATTAGAGCCAATCATGTTGGTCATGCTCAAGTTCTTGACTTAAAAATTCATGAAAATAAATGATAAGGTTAATTTCAGACTCCTTGACTTAATTTAGTTAGAGGAAGGCTAAGATGAAGCTTTGTTAAGCTTTAACAAACATCAAGATATAATCTAAAGGTGGTTTGATAAGAGGGAAAATATCAAGGCCTTCAAAATCTTTGACCTAGTCCTAGTGTGGGATAGGGCCCATGAAAACAAAGGCCAACATTCAAAATTTGATCCCCTCTAGATTAGCCCATACCAAATAACTAAAATCCTAAGCCAAAATTCCTTGTCTCAAATATCTCAAGGGCAATGAGCTACCACCCCCATTAAATGGGTAGTTCTTAAAGCACTATTTATCAGTTATTCCTTCTAATATAGTTTCTAAGTATCCCAATTCAGAGGTGATAATGTATATATTAGATAGATTTTCTTTCATTGTGTGTTTGATTTCATTGTATGTTTGTTTTTATTATATATTTTCATCTTATTTTCTATTTTTCCCCTCCTTCTCCCTCTTTGTTTTGAGATGTTCCTATAGCACCCATCCCTTATTAGTAACTAATTTAGGTGGTGGTTGAAGCTTAGAAGGATTTCTAAGAAACAATAAGACCCAAGTTGAAACCTTTGATCTAAGCAGTTTTGGGATAGTAATGCAAACTTTTGACATCCTAGATTTGAGAGGCCAATAATTTTGAGAGAAATAGGTGGATTTTATAAAATTCTACACCCCAATAGTGATCCAGAGTTCAGTTCAAAAAAAAATTCGAAGTCATGATGAAACAAATTTCACATCGTAGAGCTCATCAAGAGCTTTTCGACACTTTTCGTGATTTGCAAAACGGACACCATATGCAAAAGATATGGTATGTTGAAGTTTTCCTACAACAAGGAAAAATGTGGTGTTGCAAGATGACGTGGCGCAATGAGGACATGCCAAGTGAACCAATCAGGTGGTGACATGTGGTAGTGAATGGAGTCCATAGATTTGTGCAAAATCTATAGATAATATTGCATTGCACAGTCTGTAGATTTGTGCAAAGTCTGTAGAAAATATTACATTGCACAGTCTGTGGATTTGTGCAAAGTCCGTAGAAAATATTGCATTACACAGTCTGTAGATTTGTGCAAAGTCCATAGAAATTTTAAAATGGCAAGTCTATATAAATGCTTTGTAATGCCAAGTCTGGCAAGTCTGTAGAAATGTTTTGTAATGCCCCAGCCACATGGGAGAAATAAGCCAACTTGGCATGCCACATGTCATGAGAAATGGGAGAATGGATCACGTTCCACGAAGGCTGAGTCAAGCTCAGATATTGAAGACCAAGAACCTCGTGCAAACCAAGGATGTGGAAAATTCCTTAGCCAAAAGGCATTAGTGACTATTATGTTGGAGACAAGGCTATAAAAATCCTTTTCAACCTACTATCCCCACATATGTGGGATAATTATTTTCCATTTTGTAAAAAAATGGTTCAAATCTGCCACATCAAGACCACGTGGTATCTTCAATAGTGGCCTAAGTTAGGTGATTGTGATAACCCTAAGTGCCTAAAAAGGGATGTTGGCATTTAATATGGGGGCTACCAAGCCTTAAAAGGCGTTTAAACAGTTGTAAACTCCCAAACATGGGACTAAAGAGATAGTTCAAGTGCCCAAATAGGTAGGCTGACGACTTGAACCTGGCACCTATCATGTAAAAGAGATATGCTTTAACCACATGAGCCATGAGGTTTTAAGTGTTTTAAAATCCGTGAACTTTTATTTGAAGTCATGCTTCGTAGGGACTGTGTAATAATTTTTAAGAGGCTGAGAGCTATATAGAAGCTTGGAAATGGCTTTAGCAAGCGAATATTAATCTAATTTCTAACCTCTATACATAGGGTAAGCCTTTAAATTATTGTTTTTAATTGAAATAGAATGTTATTAGTTTTATTTTGGATAAACCAATAGTTGAAGTGAAGGGATCAAAGCACATTCAGAAGGGGTTGAAGATTGAGGAAGAAATCCATGTGGCTAAGCTTGAGTATATCAGCTAGGTGGAATTCTTGGATAGAGATCAGGCCTGAGGGAAGTTGTGTAATGTTTCAAATAATTTTTAAGCCATTTGTTATAGAAATGGTCCTCACTATTAGGTAGACCCATAGACGTAGGCACAAAATGCCGTTCTCTGTTATCAATTTCATGTGGTAATTTGTCAATTATTGCATGTTTTATTTTTATTATTTCAATTTTTAATTAATCAAGAACTCATGCAATATTTGAAAAATTGACAATTTATGACATTTAATTTTTAAAACAAAATCTAATTTTATTGGTGAATGGAAGATATTAGTCTTTTGACAATTCTAATGCAATTCGATAATCAAGAATACTTTGCCAAATAATTTGCAAGTTCTTTTGGGTATTTTCAAGAATTTGTTAAGTTTGAGAAATTCAAAATCCATAATTTTAAAATTTCACTTTGAGTTTTTTAGTGGTGTTTACGGATCAAAAGTTAGTATCAGAGTAATTAGAAAGTTGGGTTAGCTTCTGATTGTGATTTGACAATTGATTTCAGTTTATTGGTTATCTATATCACTTGATTAGATTACAGTGTGTAGTTGTGGAATCAGTGTGTTTACAGGAAACCATGGGCAAGTTGTCACATAAATCCAAGATGGAATAGCTTGAAGCCATCAATACACAAATTCAGAATGAGAATGCTTTTGTAAGAGCTTGATTGTACTCCTTGGATGAGGAGATTGCAATTTTGAAATCAAAGCTTGAATCTAAGGATGAGCTCTTGATTAAATTGTAGTGTGGTGAACCAAAGAAGGCCATACCTTCTACTTTAGATGCAGAGACTATGACTGAGTGCACTATAAGTTATTCACCAAGTAATTCATCTACTTCTTCTTTCCATTCAGATTTGGATTCAAGTAATGATGCTTTTGGTAGTTTTGAACAACATACAAAGGGTATAGGATCCAATTTGTTGAAGAAAATGGGATTTAATGGAAGAGGTTTTGGTCGAGATGGCTAAGGAATTACTAACCCAATACAAGTAAATCATAGATCTCTTCATGCAGGTTTGGGTTACACTAGTGAGTAGGTGGAAATTGGAGAAACTTCCTCCATGGCTAAAGGAAGACAAGCTTTTAATAGCAAAGGACCGAGGCTCCTAGTAGAGCATGTACGGTGTAAGAAGGAAGGTAGAAGAGGTATTGAGATTCCACCTTCTAGTTCCTACACTAGAGTTAGCACTAAATCTTTTGATCCACTTATTATGTTTAAGAAATTTGGATTTAACATTCAAAAGATAATGCAATCATTTCCATGCACTTTTTGTGGGATGCATAACCACAGTGTTGCATTTTTTTGGAAGAGACATGCTTTTTTTAAGTAGATTGCAAGTGTTAAGAACCATTCTCGTCATGGCAAAGTGAGAAGAGGTAAAAGGGAGACCTCACCTAAGAAGGTTGTTTGCACTCATTGCAATAAGAGTGGGCATCAGATTGATCATTATTAAACTTCAATCATCTTCTCATTCTAGAAATGGTAAAACTAAGATGATTTATCAACCTGTTAATAAGGTCAATGAAGTTAAATCAATCCAAAATGATGTTAAGGAATACACTAAGGAAATCAAGTTAACTAGGCAAAAAAAATTGATTAAGTGGATTTAAAATGCACTTATTTTTCAAAGCATTGTTAAGAATTTTGTTAAGGGAAAGAAAAAGCTTTGATGATGCATTAGTAGAGTTTGTGAGAACACTTCGAGATAGGTTCATCATTCGAAGTATTTCAATTCTCATGTTGAATATCTCTATGTTTTGAATCTCCTATTTATGATGTGTGAGTTGTCTAGAGGACTTAAACTCATTTGATCAGTTGGAGATAATAGCAGAATGCATGGTGTAGGTAGAGTTAATTCCTTACAACACTTGTCTCATATTTTACTTCTATTTTTAGAATGTATCTATTTTTGGCACATGGATGTATAGATGCATTGTTAAGACCCTATGGGCATGTTTGGATGTTAGGCAATATACACTTTGTGTTGTTTGCATTTGCTTATCATATAGTCCCACACCAGGGAATTGTATTGCAACATGTCTACAACATTTATTGTATGTTTTCAGCATTAACAAACTTGTTTTGTAGTTACATTGGGAATTGTTTCAGTTTATTGACAGTTCACTAGTTTACAGAATGTGACATGGGCAGATAGTTTTGGTATGTTGTGATCAAGTTATTGGTAGTTGTAGATTCCTTTACTCATGCCATGTGTAGGCATTTTTAGTTGAGTTGTGAATCATTTATTTTTCCAATATTTATCTCTTTGCTATGATTGGGTTCTGTGTGATGTGATGCAGTAGACCAGTTATAAGATTTTAGGTGATAGTCAACTTTTGGAGACCAAAAGCATCTTTTGTAGGGAGGTGTGATCTGTAGTTTAGTTTTAAAATAGTTTCCAAGTCATGATGAAACCAATTTCACAGTGTAGAGATCGTCAAGAGATTTTTGATGCTTTTCATGGTTTGCAAAACGGACATCGTATGCAAAAGATATGGTCTGTTAAAGTTTTCTTGCAATAGGGAATAATGTGGTGTTGCAAGATGACATGGCGCAATGAGGACATGCCAAGTGAACCAATCAGGTGGTGACACATGGCAGTGAATGGATTCCATATATTTGTTCAAAGTCCATATAAAATATTGCATTGCACAGTCTGTAGATTTGTGCAAAGTCTGTAGAAAATATTGCATTGCACAATCTGTAGATTTGTGCAAAGTCCATAGAAAATATTGCATTGCACAGTCCGTAGATTTGTGCAAAGTCCATATAAATTTTAAAATGGCAAGTCCATATAATTTCTTTGTAATGCCAAGTCTGGCAAGTCCGTAGAATGTTTTGTAATGCCCTAGCCACATGGGAGAAATAAGCCAACTTGGCACACCACATGCCATGAAAAATGGGAGAATGGATCATGTTCCATAAAGGCCGAGTCAAGCTCAGATATTGAAGACTGAGAACCTCATGCAAACCAAGGATGTGGAAAATGCCTCAGCCAAAAGGCATCAGCGACTATTATGTTGGAGACAAGGCTATAAAAAGCCTTTTCAACCTACTATCCCCACGTATGTGGGATAATTATTTTCCATTTTGTAAAAAAATGGTTCAAATCTAGCATGCCAAGACCACGTGGTATCTTCAATGGTGGCCTAAGTTAGGTAATTATGATAAACCTAAGCACCTAAAAAGGGATGTTGGCATTTAATATGGGGGCCGCCAAGCCTTAAAAGGCATGTAAACAGCTGTAAACTCCCAAATGTGGGACTAAATAAATAGTTCAAGTGCCCAAAAAGGTGAGCCAATGACTTGAACCTAGCACCTATCATGTAAAAGAGATATGCTTTGACCACATGAGCCACAGGTTTTGAAGTGTTTTAAAAGCCGTGAAATTTTATTTGAAGTCATGCTTCACAGGGACTGTGTAATAATTTTTAAGAGGTCGAGAGCTATATAGAAGCTTGGAGATGGCTTTAGCAAGCAGATATTAATCCAATTTTCAACCTCTATACATAGGGTAAGCCTTTCAGTTATTGTTTTTAATTGAAAAAGAATGCTAGTTTTATTTTGGATAAACCAATAGTTGAAGAGAAGAGACCAAAGCACATTCAGAAGGGGTTGAAGACTAAAGATGAAATCTATGTGGCCGAGCTTGAGTATATCAGCTAGGTGGAATTCTTGGACATAGATCAGGCCGGAGGGAAGTTGTGTAACATTTCAAATAATTTGTAAGCCATTTTTTGCATGAATTTAATATAAATGGTCCTCACTATTGGGCGGAC
>JARHVA010001971.1:2282500-2527500 GCA_037957365.1 Torreya grandis | reverse complement strand
AATGCCATTAATATAGGGGGTTGTATGTATGCATATATAAAAACTTATAAAAAGCTCATTAATGATTACCATTATTTGCTTTGAATAAATATCTAACTCCTTTATTTTAAAATTGCATAGAGCCCCTATATTCCATGCCTTCTGCACTCAAAGCTTCCCAATTACCCCTCTATCTTGATATAATGGTTGTATCATCCTCAAACCCAAATGCAAAACCCAAATATAGGGACACCACATTCTCAATTGGATTGACCAAGTTATATCACTAAAAATAATTATTTAAAGCAGTCAATAAAGTCTCTAGGGATTTAGGCTTAGATGATGACCAATAGGTAGAGTATGAGGACACCCTTAGGTCTAACAAGAAGTGCAGACTCCACAAATCCATGGCCAAACCTAAGGTATTCCCCTAGCTTAACATATTAAGTGACATCCTTCACAATGCCATATGTGTGCAAGATAGGGTCAACGACTAGGCGTGTTTACCCAACTCTTGGCACTATATTGATGATATCTATGGGAATGCCTTCAAGGCATACTACTCCCTCATAAACTTATATTTATCCTATATTTTATTAGTGATAATGGTCTATATGGGGACCTACCATGATAAATGATGTCCTCCATGATTGGGATAAGAAACTAGATTTTAAGTGGGTTAACAAGGAGATGTCAATGCTTACATAGTCCACACCTTCTAGGAGGAGGTTTGGGTAGACATGATCCTACTGAACTGGGTATTCAGGGGCTAAGACTACCAACACATCATTAATATGTGGGTGCCTCTCTTGCAAATGATCCTCACACGCTTAGAGGTCCTAAACATGGGAGATTGATAAAAATTCAAGTTTTTCCATGTCATCATAGATTCTTGAGCTAGGGGAAATTTCTACATGATGAGCTATCTACTAGACGTAGTTTGTGGGATGCTCTCTTTCAAGCCTTCAACCTTTCCTGTGTTGGTTCTCAAGGACTCAACAATCCACATGGTCTCTTACAAACTATATGGCCATCAATTCCACCATCACATCCAGAATATATGTGAGTATTTCTACCTATTGGTCTACCAAGACATCAATGAGGATTTTATTCCCCAACTCTTAAAGGTGACCAATGATTTTATCATGGCTATCATAAACTACTATATTTACAATGATGACATTGCGATTTAGATCATGGGTTTCCTAATGGAGCAACTAGGCCTATTATATTAAGATCTAAACCACCTAGTAGAATAGGAGATTACTTACCAATTGGTGGAAGGCATATTTGAGTTTTACGTATTATGTCATTAGAAGGTGTGCCTACAAATATTTATCATCATAAGGCACCATGTCTACAAGACCTTACCTTTAATTCAAAATATGGAAGTTGGGTGAGACTCCTTCCCCCTTGCAAAGTGAAAAGTCTAAATAATATACCCTAAATGGGTAATCCAAGCTCACTTGGCACAATACTAAACCTACCTCAACATCAACTATGGTCATTACAATGAATATTATGAGCTCTATCTAAACATCACCAATGATTAGGAGGTGTTATATTGGATTGCATATAATAAGAAGAAGGGCAAGAAATATTAGTTAGACCCCTCCACACCTCTTCCCACTCCTACTTGATCCATAGAGGACCCAACTCTAACAACCCTGGCCATTTACTAGAAGATCCTACAAGGAATTCCTCTATCTTTTCCTCCTCAAAATCCAAGTCTAGATCTAATTCCACCAGTAGCTCCTCATACCTTGTCTCCTCCTCTACATCTTTTAGTTTTTCCTCATGATTTGAATCTTGTTATTCCTCCTCCAATCATTATTTTTACTCTACCTCTACATCTTCCTCTTCTAGAAATTCTAGTATTAGGCCATGATAGATTGAGTCTTAGGTAACTTAATTCTAGGTAATATAGGTGCAACCCACTCAACTATTGGTACCTTAACCTTGGGCTACATAGACCCCAAGGTTTGATGTGGTCTATAGCCCAAGATCAAGCCTAGATTGAGTCTCCCAAAAACCACCCATATAGGATCCCCCTCTCACACCTCCATCTCCTCCCATATCCCTTCCACCCCTCACTATTATTGATTTCTAACTCTAAGTTATAGTACCCACCAATTCTAATCTACCCCTAAAAATCCCCAAGTGGTGCCTCCTCTATTTCTTAGTGCTTCCCCTTCATCTTTCACCCAAGTACCTTTGGCATCGGTACTTTTGAGCATCCTTTCATCTTTATTCCCTTATGTTCCCTCTATCTCATAACCTGATGTCCTCCCAATGCCTCCCTTAGTTAAGTCTTTAGCAAAAAGTGTGACTACAATGTTTAGGAGAATACTACTTGTATTAGGGACCCTCTCAGTGCCTACTTCAATTAATATGGTGCTCCCCTCAATATATCTAAGTCCTCCACCCTTGGCCTCTCCAAATCTTATCATCTCCATCAAACCACCTACTATAACATTTAGTGTTGACCCAAGCAAGATGCTGAAAAAGAAGTAGAAGGCAACTCAAACTCTAAGCCCAACCCAAAGGCATCTTTTCTCTAATTTATCCCCCTCTATAGGCCTCAATATTTATTCTATCCCTATCCACAACATCTCATTTCCTAGCTGCTCATCCCCCTCTTTACATTGCCCTAGGTGCCATATGACTGGATTTCAACCATCCCATCTTTTCCCTACTAGTCAATGACCCATTCTTAGGATAAATTCTACCTCAAGTGAATCTAAATCAATAATACTAGTGGGAAAAAATGTTTCCTTGATCCTTCCCTTTCATTCTCCCTCCTTTCACTCCCATGCCCCCTCTACCTCCACTACTTTGCTTGTTCATTCCTTCCTCTTCTTCCATCTCCCCTCTACCTCATCCTTCACCCTTCACTACCATTTTAATGACCCCTCCTACACCCCCTAAAACTTGAGGGATGGTCCCAAGGTCATAGGCACTACAAATGACTATCCAAGGTGACCCATATGACTAATGGAGTTTTGAATGAGCCTCTCCAATCATGAAGAGAACACTCACACAGAGGTTTGTCCAGGAGGGAAAATTGATGGTGTGGTAGACCCATCAAAATCTATTCTCCCTCACCAAGGTGTGCACTTCCACTAGGGAAGAGAGGATGGCAGAGGACCCACTATCAATTCTCTAGGCTACTCATGATATGTTCACAATGCTCCTTGGTGACATGTGAAGCCAAGTCCAAACTCTATAAACATAATTGAAAGGAACATTTCCCATTGGGATGATTGGGTAGGTCATGGACACGCTCCTACTACTTTTCTTAGTCCTTGAAAAAGTAGTGGAGACTCTGGATGAGACCAACATACTTATATAGCAGACTCAGGCCTACATGAAGAGGATTACAAAGATCAATGGGAAATGTCATAAGCTATAGATGGTGGTTAACAAAGGAATGTTCTTCGAGCTTAAACTTATGTTTAGCTTAGACTTAGGTTTGTACCAGACATATGATAGGAAAATGAGAGTTGCAATGGAGTAGTGGTTAGCCTTAACTCGCACTACAATGGGACCCTTAGAATAGGGAAAGAATAAGATATTGACTTAATTCAAAGAGTTCAATATATCTATACTATTCTACCAAGATGGCACCTTTCTCAACCAAAGGGAATTTAGAGTCCACTTGGGTCAATTTAACCAGGTTATGAGGTTGAAAATGGCCAAGGAAAACTAAGAAGAGATCTAGATGGTGCTAGATCTATCAACATAGTCCATGAAGAGCATTAATTAGGTTTCTAGAGTCCAAGCATCAATGGAAGCTCCCTTCCAAGTCTCTTAGAGACTAGCAACTTTGGCTGAGGTAATATTTAGAGAGCCCCCAATGAACATGTCCAACCTGGATAAGGATTTTGACCTCATGGTAATCACATTAGAATATATGATCACTTAGTCAAAGTAGTTAGGAACTGGTCCTTCTCAGCTGCCTCCTCATGTTAATTAAATGGTCCCCTTCGTATCTATTATAGGTTTGTAGGGATGTTTAAATTTTGAATTATGGTTGTAACTATAATTAGTGACCATTATGACCCAATATGGGATCCTCATGCTATTTGGAGGTGATCCCCATCCTTATCTATACAAGGAAGAGTCATATTGTATTTTAGGTTCGACCAAAATTGCTCAAAAGTTCTATCTTATTATATCCAAGATTTCACCTATTTTTCCTTCATCACTCTAAACTATAAAATCATTCTAGATAAATTATTGTAATAACATTTACTCTTTTAATTTCATACAATGTCTATTTTTATGCAATAGGGATTATCCTACATTTTAATTTTCTTTCATCTTCATGTTTAGAAGATCATCAATGCTAGGTTAATTGGATTAACATTTTTCTACTTTATGTATGTCATGGTTATTATGTGGTTAAATATTATAATCGATGTCATGGTTAGTATAACTTTGGTAGAGTCACTTGGTTTAATGACCAATTTAATGAGCTCATTTTATGCCTAGAGGCTTCCCCTTTTCTATCTTACCCTTCCTTATATTTTTCATTTATTTTTTGGCATTGAAATACCCTTTCCCCTTATGTTTACAAATAATAAACACAACACTCAAATTATCATAACAATCTTTGACCTATGTACAAGACATTGGATTGAAATTTTGGTGGTGATAGTGTATCTCTTAAATACTATTCATGCAAACTCTAATTGTGAAGTCAAATACCCATAACCATGCCTTGGGTTGATCTTAGATCCATCTTAAAATGAAGGATGAAAGTCAATAGTTATCTTCACCTTATTTTTTAAAATAATGCCCAACATCATGGGCATTTCATGATAAGGAGTATATTGGAGCATACAACACTACTATTGATTTATTTTATGTAATTATGTGCCAAAATAGTAAGTGTTAGATGTAAAATCCCTAGTGAGGCTCTTTATATAGAAGTAACTTTGATTTCATTATAAGAGACCTTGTTCGTTGGATGACAAGTTGTAAAAGAGGGATAAAAAACATAAGAGAAGGCTTAAGAAAGGGTTACAACTCAAAAAAGGATAAAAAGGCTCATCTAACACTAGATCCATAGTTGGAAACTTGATCTATGTGGTGATACTATCCTAAAAATGGAACTAGTGTCCTGAAGCTTAAAGTAGAGCTAAAACTAAGCAAGATAGGATAGGGGCCCTTATGACTAGGAGAAGGTAACATATGACTACTAGGGGTGTTATAAATAAGGAAAATAAGACATAAGAAAGATCAAAAAACTTAAAATGACCATGCGAATATAGATTTTAATCAACACTAAGTCCATGTGAAAGAACAACAAAATACATAATACTTGTGGTTTATTGACCAAATTTGGGTGTTTACAAGTATCATGGGGTCTATTAGTATTTTGATATGATTAATAAACATATTCTCAAGATTATCTAGGGAATTAATGGATCCATCTGGTAAGCCAAGGTAATAACCATATACCAACTCATATAAGATATCGGGGAATAATCTATAGGCCACATAGTCATGTTGAACCTAAGTGCATATCAAGGCATCCTTTAATGTTTGGATGTGTTCCTCTATTGTTCTAACCCTACCATGAACATACCTTGGGCACAACTTCTCTAATTTTTTTGGGAGGTCATGGACAAGTCCTGAGATATTCATAGGATAACTACCTCCTCCTTATTAGTTAGAATTAGCCATTTTTGAGATTCAAGGGACAAATAAATGGTTAAGGAAAGGAACACTAGCAGTAGGAGAGATATTGGTTGAATAATTTTTTCTAGTCTTAGACTTTCCTTTATCAGTTCTAGTTATTATGTGTCCTAAGAGATATAATATCTCAAAGTCACCCTCAATAGACTTTAACCTTGTAAAAATTATTTGATTTTACAATTTTATAAACTTGGAACATTCCCATCAAGGCAAAGCCTTAAAAATGTCAAACATAATCAAGCATAAACATCAAAGAGCATTCTAGTTATGACTTCCTAATGCCAATTCCTATTGGTGGTTTGTTTAATATGCACCAAATTGAAATTAGAAATGAAGGCTCAATAAGTGAGGATCCCCCTCTCCCTCTCCTAAAAGGAAGGATTATCAACTTCCCCAAGTTCTATGTCTACCAGGTCATCGAGAACTAGATACATCAGTTTATCGATGCAAGTTGTTCCATACAAGGGGCCTATTTATAATACACTTTGATACTTATGAAATAAATTTAGACTAGGAAGGAATCTGCTCATTCAAATCTATCAATGAACTCCTCATCGATTAACACTTGCCTTTAACCTATTATATTCAATATTACATTAAAGGAGACAAGCAGAGTTCATGCAATCCAAATGAAACTTTAAAGCACTTATTGTTTATTAGATACTCTAAAACTAAGATAACAAGTTGTAAAATAAATATCAAAATATAAAGTGTAGAAATAAAGATAAGTAAGCCTATTTTTTAATGAAGATAATTTGGTTCATTCAATTAGATAAATCCCATGAAACCATTCTCTTATCTAACTAGTATTCACACAGTGATAAACAAAGATGGTACTAAAGTCTGAGGAAAATTCAACTATGAAGGAAGAAGAAAATAATCACCATATACATGTGAAAATCATTAACATTAGTTCCACAATATCTCAATTTAAATTTATTACATGAAAAACAATGTTTGGGATTCACCCTTATTGGTTGAAATAATAGAAATATCTTGAAACAACATAACTCATGACAAAACTAATTAGAAAATAGAAAATACAAAAGGGACAAGTCTGATCCTCTATTTTAGCTTCTAATTCTAAATGGACCAACCCTTCTTACAATGAATAAGTGGTATTATATATACACTTTGCCTATGGAATTACAAATTTAGCCCATAAGTGGATAGTTCTGATAACTCGATGAGGTGGGTTCGCCCAAGATCAAATTGGGTCTTATTCAAACCATGATCAATGTACTAGGGGCCACAACGATTGAATCCCACTTTAAACCTACATCATGGAATGTTGTTGGGATCTTCCTATTAGTTGGCCACATCTTAAGAAGTCAAAGGCCATGCCTCATTTAAAGAAGAATTCATCTCAAGTGGATATTCACTTGATCCCATTATGTATGCCACTACTTGGTTAATTCTCCTATCAAATTTACTTGGAATTTTACATCCCATGATCCCTATATTCTTAAAAGATAAGCTATTACTTGATTGTCTAGATCTGAATGGACCCACAATCTAATTTATGGATATTAATAGCCTTGATAGGTTGGGATAACTATCAAATCCAAGCCCACATTCTTGTCATGGAGGTCCAAGTATCTTCCTTGGAAAGGATGCACAACATGGCCACTTATCACTACTCAGAATGCTAGTATATCTTTATGTGTCAGGGCTATACTACATGGTAACCCCTTGTTCACCCTCTTCTATATTGAGGGCCTCACATCCTTTGACTATTCCTCAACTTCAGTTTACCGATATCTCACCATGTGGCATAATATTAGTCTTCCAAGGATCTATTGGTTTTTATCACTACACATACTAGTTTAGGACTCTAAGATCTTGACATGTGGCATCATCATAGCTATCTAGGTTATGTATAATTTATCAATGTGTACTAACTACTCGAGGACTATGATGAAGTGGGATGTCATGATGTGGTTTCATCCCATTTACCCACTTGATCCCTTGCCTATATTGACTTTACTGACCATTCTAAGGCCATGATGAAGTGATATCTTACCATATGGCATCACCTTATTCACCAAGGAGATATAATATATATTTGAATTACACAAACCATCCTAGGGCCATGATGAAGTGATATTTTTCCTTGTGGAATCATCTCGTTCATCCAAGATTTGGATTACTTGGGATTGAAAATTGACTCCAGTGCAGTTCTAAGATCTTGGCAAGTGGCATTATGCCTCTTATTCTAGGCCTCATTATATTATTGATGTGCACAGAGCATCCTGGGGTCATGAGGGAGAAAGATCGTGCCATGTGGAATCATATCACTTATCCAAGGCCCTTACTTCAAAGACAAAGTGCACTAACTATCCCAGGGCCGTAGAGAAGTGGAATTTCACCACCTAGCATCATCCCATTCATTTGGCAACTCAAAGATAAGGCCAAATGATCAAGTCATCTCGATGAAGGTAGGAAGCTAGACATGATGGGTGGTAGTGTCTTAGGCACCCAGTAGGTTGGGGAATCTTAGAAATATATTGTCTCAAAAGCTCATAAGGAAGAGAGTGAGTGACAAGTGGTAACCCCTCATCTGAGGCTTGAGGGAAAAGAAGTGACCATTAGCCTATTAAAAAAGAAAGTTAGCCATTAGCCTTTGAATTTTAAAATTGAATGAAAATGATTAAGTTAGAATCCAAAATAAATACAAAAGGGAAACAAAAAACTTGACTAAAAATGCCCATTTTTTCAAACTTAAGGCTTTTTTTGACCCATTTATCAAAAAACAATTAAGTAAAAACATAAAACCACATAAGTAATTAACCTTTTTAAGTAGATTAAAATCATAAATGGACCAAAGAGACAAATTTAGTAGAAATAAAAAGTCTCGTTTTATAAACTTGCAACTAATTTGATCTAAGATTACTTAAAGTGACCAAGTTTTAAAGTGAAGTGATGCAAACATTTAGTCAATCCAACTCGAAAAGAAGTAATAATAGATTAATTTTATAAGGAAAAGGTGTAAAAAAATTAAAAATAAGTCTGATTATTTTTTGAGTCTGAGTCAAATTTAGCCCAAAAGGATTTAGAAGATGATTCAAATTAATCAAGACCTTATTTGGACTTAGGAAAACTAGACATCTAAACCAAAGAAGGCTTAGATGCATATTTTAGACCAAGCATTTATAATGATGGATCTCTTATTTAGGCTTGATTAAAATAATGAATTAAGATTTCAATTCAAACTTTAAATCTGTTAACCTTCTCTACTAGACCAACTAATGAAAATAGATCCAAGGCACAAACCTCATTAAAGAAAAGACTAGATTCCAGATCAAAAAGAGGTTCCATGATTTCATGATGAAATTAGGGCATGTTGTGCAAGCAACAACAAGATCATGTACTCTCTTGTTGTTAATTACCATTAAGTTATGATGTTTAAACTCAACATCAACAAGGCATATGACCATGTGAATTGGAGGTTTCTTATGAAAATTTTGATTTTTACGAGATTTTCCAAAGGTTGGTGTGTTTAGATATTTGCATGCATTTCCTCTCCTAGGTTTTTTGTACTCATCAATGCATGCCTGTAAAGATTCTTTGAATCCTATATGGGTTTACATCAGGGAGATAACCTCTCTCCATTCCATTTTATCCTCATGTCAGAATCTCTTCATTTGGCCATTAAAGCATCTTGCACAAAAATGGAAATTCAGGGCTTAATTACTTCATAAAATTTCAAGCCCTCTACTCGTCAAAAAATTGCTAATGACACCATTTTATTTGGTGCTACTCAAAGGAGGGAAGTTTGTGCCTTTAAAAGGATTATCATTTTTCTACCTCTGGGCTACACATTAATGAGAACAAACAAGTTATATTCTTCTTTAACACTCTTGCACATTCTCAAAGGATCATTGTTGAGATCCTTGATTTCAAGGTAGGCAAGCTCCCATGAAAATACTTATCTATTCCTCTCTTCAGAGGAGATAGAAAATCCTCTCACTAATAGCCCCTCGTTCAAATGTTTCAAAACAGGGTGGGCACATGGAAAGGAAAGAATCTATGACTAGATAGTAGGATTATGCTCAGCAAATCAGTCTTGAATAATTTGTCAGTTTATTTAATGTATGTGTTAAAGATGTTGATGAGTGTTCAAACCCATATTACAAAATTTATGAGGAATTTCTTATGACAAGGTTTTGAGCAAAAATGTAGGATAACTCTTATGAGCTGGGAAAAATGCTATAGGGCCAAATCTCATAGTGGAACATGTGTCAAAAATCTCTAAATACGGATCAAAACATCATAACAAAGTAACCACCTCCAAATATCTCATATTTGAAAAACTAAACACAAATATTATTTTATATTTTTTAATTGTACATTTTATTTTATTTTCGTGTTTTTCAATAATAATTCTCAATCGAAAAATATTTTAAAAAACCACTTCCTAACTTAAACATTAAATTTTAAAATACAAATTTTAATAATAAATCAAAACACTTTTTTAAAAATACATCTCTTCATTTTTAAAAATGATAAAAATAAAAAACAAAATAATAATAATAATAATTAAAAAAAAAATCCTAAAAAAATCATTCCAAACAAAATTAAATTAATATAGAATTTTAAAAATAATCAATAAATAAATTTAAATAATATATTATTTATCCTTTTAAATATATAAACTTTTAATCATCATTATTTTAAGCCCCAAAAAAAAAAAAAAAAAAAAAAAAAAAAAAAAAAAAAAAACTAAACAGAACAAAACAAACATTAACCATCTAAGAATAGGTTTTATATTTATTATAATATTTCAAGGGCATCAACGACATTAACTCGAGCATAAATGACACGTATCTTCGCAAACCGCATATTAACATTCCACTCAAAACAAAAATCAATTATTTATGGCTTAAAAAGGTTAACGAAGATCTTTACATGCTAAATATTATTTATGCCTTACGAAGGTCAAAGGAAGGTTAATGTAAATCTACACCTTCACCATTTGCTTAATCTTAGAATAAGATATCATCGTAAGACGCACTAAGAGTAACCTTCATAAGACATAATAAGATTACAAAATGTCTCTTGTTAACCTCGTAGGTTTTAAATGTGCCAATTCTAAATCATGTCATGTGGATAGCTATAATATAATGTATTTAACAAACATGAGTTATCTTTTAATTTAATATTCGTTATACATTATGTTTGTTAAATACATTATATTATAGCTATCCACATGACATGATTTAGAATTGGCACATTTAAAACCTACGAGGTTAACATTGAGACATTTTGTAATCTTATTATATATATATATATATAAACGAATATTAAATTAAAAGATAACTCATGTTTGTTAAATACATTATATTATAGCTATCCACATGACATGATTTAGAATTGGCACATTTAAAACCTACGAGGTTAACATTGAGACATTTTGTAATCTATATATATATATATATATATATATATATATATATATATATATATATATATATAAACGAATATTAAATTAAAAGATAACTCATGTTTGTTAAATACATTATATTATAGCTATCCACATGACATGATTTAGAATTGGCACATTTAAAACCTACGAGGTTAACATTGAGACATTTTGTAATCTTATTATGTCTTATGAAGGTTACTCTTAGTGCGTCTTACGATGTATATATATATATATATGGTTTAGTGGGTTATTTAATACAGAAAATATAAGATAATAAAATACAAAGTTTCGATCAATTAAAATAAAATAAAATTATAGACAATGTTTACAATAAGAAATGTGTTACTCTTAACTAATTTGTTATGATTGAAGGCTAAATTAATTTAATCTATGTTCCAAAACCCTGATTCTAAGTGGAGTCAGCGATTCTTATATAAATATATTGGTGATCCTACTTGTAAAAAAATTCCTTTTTTCTCAAGACCTCCCTGATGGTTCCCATTTATGAAAATTCATAAAGATTTATCACTCTTTGATCTCCAAACACGTTTATCAGAAAATTAGAAATGAATCTAGAGCAAAATTTTGGGGAGACTCATGGAATAGACATCAACCGCTGAACTCTCACCTAGAGCTCGTTGTGGCCAGGGATTACTTCTCACTTACATTGGGAATGAAAGTTCAATAATATTGGGATATCAAAAAGACCTTGGGCTACGGCTAAATATAGAACCAATTATCATTCATTGGCCCAGATACTATTTTTATGAACCATACATCATTTATTAAACTATAGCTAAATATAGAACTTTCTAAGTCAAATTTGGCTATGACATGTTGTCTCATCTAGTGATAGCTATGGATGATTTTTGGTCCCTCTGTTGGGTGAAGCAATTCCTCCCAAAGCCACGATCTTTCACTTGGTTGGAATGCCCAAGTAAGGATTTAACTCAAGATCATATGTATTGCTTTGGTTTCATTGGCCCAAATATGTGCACTTTGTGTCGATCCGAGGCGGAAACTGCCAATCATTTGTTCATGCACTATAAAACAATATTTGGAATGCTTGTGTTCTAAATTCAATCTTTTTTGTTTTGTTCCTTTCTTTCTTCGCCAAGTGCTTCAACCATGACATGTTCTGCACAATTCCTCTCACTTTTTCTCTATATAGACCTATAGTACTTTGATCCTAATTTGGAATATTTGGTTAGCCAAAAAAAAAAGTGTTATCAAAAGTGAATATACTTTAGTTTCAGTGGTGATTTCCAACATGGAATCTGTAATTTTGAAATTAATTGTTGCTAATTTAGCTACCTCTATGTCTCTCATCACCACTTGGGGTAATGAGATCCTTAACCATTGGCCTTTACTCATCTCTCCAATCGGCTATAGATCTCTCTCTCCCCCCAACATTGTTGATAAAGATGAGCTGTGTTGGTTGCTCTCTTTTGGCTCCCTCTTAAATCTAGTTTTTTCAAGCTAAATGTGGACAAAGCCTCTCTAAGCAATCTCGACCATCTAGATCAAGTTGCATCATGAGAGATTTTTCTAGATCTCTAATCCATGCATCTTGTTTTTGTCTTCAAGCTGGCTTCAAGCAAGTGCTCAAAACACCAACTTATTTCACAATTTTGTGAGAGACCATCATAATTAAAATATAATTTCCTCTATAACATATTTATATGGGTACCTAATTTCTAATCCTATAAAAATAAATAAGTTGGTTGCTGATTATTTTGAAGATCTCTTAATTGATCCTATTGTTTCTATCAAAATTTTCCAAGATGAGTTGTTGAATTTTATTACTCAAATCATAAATGATGATCAAAATGCAATGTTTTTGTATCCTTTTTCTGAGGAAGAAGTTCATGTCACTCTCTTCTTCATACCTCAGGACAAAGCTCTTGGCCCTAAGGGCTTCCCTATTGGATTATTTCAAGAGTGTTGGCATATAGTGAGTAAAGATGTGACTAGAGCTATGGAAGAATACAAAAAATCTAAGCAAATGCTATTAAAACTTAATGGCAACTTTCTCACATTGATTCCCAAGAAATATTATCTAGCTTCCTTTGCTGATATCAGGCTATTCTTTTGTGCAATTTGGTTTATAAAATTATTGTTAAAGGAATTTCTCTGAGATTGAATTTTTTGTTGCCTCTTATCATTACCATCAAACAAGGAGGCTTTATCCTAGGCAAGAACATTTATAAAGGCATGATTATCACCCATGAAATCATGCACTCTCTTGTTGTTAATCACCATTAAGGTATGATATTTAATTTGAACATCAACAAGGCATATGGTCATTTGAATTGAAGGTTTCTTCTAGAAATTTTGGTTTTTCCAAAGGTTGGTGTGATTGGATATTTACATGCATTTCCTCTCCTAGGTTTTTTGTACTCATAAATGCATGCTCATAAGGCTTCTTCAAATCCTTTATCGGTTTACATCAGGGAGATCCCCTCTCTCCATTCCTCTTTATCTCATGTCAAAATATCTTGTTTGGGGTATTAAAGCGGCCTACACAAAAAGGTAAATTCATGGTTTAAATACTTCATAAAATTTCAAGCCCTCTACCCATCAACTATTTGCTAATGACACCATTCTATTTGGGGCTACTAAAAGGAGGGAAAATTATGCCTTTAAAAGGATTATCAAAATGCATTTTTATAGATATGGGCTATGAATTAAGGAGGACATAAAATATATATTCTTCTTTAACACTCTTGCACATTCTCAAAGGATCATTTTTGAGATCCTTGGTTTCAAGGTAGGCAAGCTCCTACAAAAATACTTAGGGATTCCTCTCTTCATAGGAGCTGTAAAAACATCTCACTAATAGCCTCTCATTAAAGTGTTTCAAAACAAGTTGGGAACATGGAAAGGAAAGTATCTATCATTAGATATTAGGATTATGCTCATCAAATTAGCTTTGAATGGTTTGCCAATTTATTTAATGTATGTGTTAAACATGTCAATGAGTGTTCAAGCCAAGATTACCAAATTTTTGAGAAATTTCTTATGGCAAGGCTCTGAGAATATATGTAGATACCTCTGATGAGTTGGGACAAAGTCTGTAGGGCCAAATCTCATGGTTGAGCATGCATCAACTATAAATCAAGGCATCATAACAAACTACCCACCTCCAAATCTCTCATATTCAAAAAACTAAATACAAATATTATTTTATATTTTTTAATTATACATTTAATATTTTTTTTATGATTTTCAATAAAAATTTACAATCGGAAAATATTTTTAGAAACTACATCCTAACTCAAGCATGAAATTTTAAAATATAAATTTCAATAATAAATCAAGGCACTTTTTTTCAAAACAACTCATCATTTTAAAAAATAATATAAATAAAAAATAAAATTAAATAAATTTTAAAAAAATTAAATAAATTAAAATTTTAAAAAATAGTCAATAAATAAATTTAAATAATATATTATTTATCCACTAAAAAATACAAATTTTTAATAATCATTTTGAAACAAAAATTGATTATTTATGCCTTACGAAGGTTAACAAAAAATTATACATGCTAAATATTATTTATGCCTTACGAAGGTCAAAGAAAGGTTAATGGAAATCTACACCTTCACCATTTGCTTAAGATTACAATAAGATATCATCATAAGACACACTAATTTTAACCTTCATAAGACATAATAAGATTACAAAATGTCTCATATATGCCCATGTTCACCATTCACTTCAATATTAACCTCGTAGGTTAGAGCTATATTATCATGTATTTAACAAACATGATTTATAAATCTTATTTATTATCAACATATTTTTACAAGCTGCATCTCTTGTTCAAAGTATTTTATGATTTCAAAATAAAATTATAAATTTTCTAATGACTAAATTCAATTTTATCCCACTTTTAACCTAATATTTATTGATAATTTTAGTATTTAATATAAAAACTGTAACATGTAAGATAATGAAATAAAAAACTTCAACCAATTAGAAAAATAACATTTTACAAACAATGTTTACAATAGAAGAAGTGTTACTCTTGACTAGTTTGTTATGATTAGGAGCTATGCTAATTTAGTCTATGTTCCATAATCCCAATTCTAAGTGGAGTCGACTACTCTTCCATAAATACATTGGTAATCCCACTCTTAAAATGTTTCTCTCTTCTTAAGCCCTCCTTAATGGTTCCCATCTATGAAAATTCATGAAGATTTATCATTCTTTCATCTCCAAACACATTTTTTGGGAGATTAGAAATGAATCAAGTGCAAAATTTTGGGGACTCTTGGAATACACATCAACCCCTCAACTCTCACCTAGAGCTAGTTGTGGAAAGGGATTTCCTCTCACTTGCATTGGGAATGAAATTTTAAAAATATTGGGAAAAAAAACCTTGGACTTCATGTAGGTCACATGGAAAATATGCATGATTCCCCTCTAATCCCTGATCATATTGCTCTGCTCAAAGATTTTCTTTCAAATTGTGTCATCCACTATTTTTATGGACCAGAGATCACTCATTATATAGATAAATATATAACTTTCTCAGTTAGAATTGGCTATAACATGTTGTCTTATCTAGTGATAGATTTAGATGATTGTTGGTCCATTTGTTGGGTGAAAAAATACCTCCTCAAACTAGGGGCTTTCACTTTGTTAGAATGCTCAGGTAAGGATTTAACTCAAGAGCATATGTAGTGCTTTGGTTTCATGGTCCCAAATATGTGCACTTTGTGGTGATCCCAGGTGGAAACTTCCAATCATTTGTTCATGTATTGTTCCTTTGCTAAACAATGTTTGGAATGCTTGTGGTCTAAATTCAATCTTTTTTGGCTTGTTCCTTTCTTTCTTTCTTTCTTTCTTTCTTTCTTTCTTTCTTGTCCAGCTTCAACCATGACATGTTCTACACAAATCCTCTCACTTTTACTCCATTTATACCTGCATTTCTTTGATCCTAATTTGGAGTATTTGGTTAGCTAGAAACAAAAGTGTTTTCAAAAGTGAATATACTTTAGTTATAGGGGTGATTTCCATCATGGAATCTATAATTTTACAACTAATTCTATCTAATTTTACGTCTCTCATCACCACTTGGTGTATTGAGATCCTTAACCACTGGCCTTTGCTCATCTCTAAAATTGGCTTTAGATCTCTCCCTCCCCCAACATTGTTGATAAAGATGAGTTGTGTTGTTTACTCTCTTTTGGCTCCCTCTCAAATCTAGTTTTTTCAAGCTAAATGTGGATAAAGCCTCTTAAAGAAATCCTGACCATCTAGAGTAAGTTTCATCGAGAGAGATTTTTTTGGATCTCTAATCCATGCTTCTTATTTTTGTCTTCAAGATGGCTCTAATAATATTTTTGAAGATCAAGCATTCAGGGTATCCAAATGGTCATTGAGTGTAGGATTGATAATTTTATCATTAAAAGTCACTCCATAGTGATGATCTTAGCCTTAAAATTTTACAATTCCTCTAATTTGAAGTTGGATAACATTCTTTAGAATTGTTGGCCTCTTCTGGCTAGATTCTCTTGTTGGGAAACCTACCATTATTATAGGGCAGCTAATAAGGTTGCAGATTTCCTTACAAATTTTGGGGATGGAAAAAAATGTTGATTAATTATGGATAATAACATCTATTGGTCTTTTGTTTAAGCACTCCTCCCTTAGGTTATAGGTTAGACTTGGTCCTTTCTTTGACCCTTTCACTTGTTTTTCTTTGGCTTTGAAAAGGTGCTCATTAATCGAGGCAACTCTATCTATTGTAATCGACCTCTTCATTTTTTTTTTTCATTTTTTAAAGATTAAATGGTCTTTATAACCTTTGTTTATTTATTAAAAAAATTATATATATATATATATGGATTGATAAAAAAATTTATTAGAGCATAGACTTGTATGGGATATAATTGGGGGTTCAAATCCCCATGTATTTTATTAATCAATTAAATATCACTTGTCTACTACATATTATTAGATGTATACCGATTATTACCAACATTAACCATCACTATTCTCCAAGGTAACCAATGGCCATTAATGATATCCACAATCACAACCGATCTTATATACCTTTTTAGAAATCTGAACGTGTAAGACTTGAAACAATCAAGACACTTAACCAACCCACCCACAAATTATTAGCTATATATATAGCTAATAATTTGTGGGTGGGTTGGTTAAGTGTCTTGATTGTTTCAAGTCTTACACGTTCAGATTTCTAAAAAGGTATATAAGATCGGTTGTGATTGTGGGGATCATTGATAGCCATTGGGTATATATATATATATATATATATATATATATATATATATATATATATATATATATGTATGTATGTATGTATGTATGTATGTATGTATGTATTTATGTATGTATGTATGTACTCTATTATAATATATTAGGTTGAGTGTATGGAATATGGGGGTCAACAAAGAGTTTTAAATGCATATGTTTTTCTTGAAATATTTGAAATTTCAATTTGTATGGATTATTTCAAATACCTACACTCAAAATGTGAAGATGTATGGAAGATGTTTTTAAAAATGTAAGTATAAGCAGGCCAAATATAAAAAATTTGAAGATGTAATTTTTTTTTTTGAAAAATCATACTAGATAGCTTGTCATGTACCCCAACAGTTTTTAACATTGTTTATTTTTTTTAAACGCATTAGTGTAAAGTTAGATAAGATCATATCTTTTGTAACATATATTTAAAAAATAATAATGAATACTTTTTTTTTTTTACTAATTTCACAAATCAATAGACATTGAAATATGATCAATAATGCATAGTTGACTGTGTGCCCCCTAACCACCTCAAAAACATATCTAAAATTAAGTTTTTTTAGTGTGTATAGAATTAGGTCTAGTTTGTAACCCTATTATTTTTTTCATTTTGAATCAACAAAATGAAAGATACATAAACAAAGATAAATTTCTATAGTTACAACATATAACACTATAAAAAGACATACTTAGAAATAAATATAGATAAAAACCTTTAAGTAATAAATATATTTATAAAGAGGAGAGAAAGCTCGATGCTATAGTCAAATTTTTAGATTTTTTTTATAAAATTCATAGTGTTCAGTATGACAGAAGATGCATTTTGTTGTTTTTAGTAAAAAACATGTATTTGATTGTGTGTTTACAGGTCCATGCCTTAGGATCTGAAATCTAAGACATTCCCAAACATTATAAATATATTTGAAATGTCAAACATTAGAACCACATATATGTAAAAACTATGTACGTATAAAAACTATGTACACAAAATATTTTATTATTACATTGACATCTATTTTTCCATCTTATTGATTGTATTATTATTTTTAATTGTAAAAGTTCATGCATGGCCTTAGTCGATCTTAGTTGTTAACATTGAAATTTTGTACATCAAAAAAATTTAAACCAAATTCTGATTGTAATATTGATGTCATTTTCTTGGTTAAATAGATTTGTGACTACAAAATGTGATTTTGGACTCAATTAGCCCCAATGTCCTCATAAATTGAGCTAATTAGTCATTTGGGATAATAAGTGATGTGATTTGGGCTGAATTGAGCCCCATGAACATAATTCTTGCTCAAAAGGATGTTAGTTAGTGCTAAATCTACTAGTTTAGGGTTTAAGGTTTTGGGTTTATGGCTTAGGGATTAGGGTTTAGGGTTTAGGGCTTAGAGCTTAGGACTTAAGGTTTAGGGTTTCGGGTATAAGGTCTAATTGTGAAGGAAATTGGGACCAATTTGAGCTCATTGAACCTATTTGTGATTACAAAATATTATTTTAGACTTAATTATCCCCAATGGCATCATGAATTGAATTAATTATTCAATTAGGGTAATCAATGATGTAATTTGGGATAAATTGAGCCTTATGAATCTAATACTTACTCTAAAATATGTTAATTAGGGATAAATTGATTGGTTTAGGGTTTAGAGTTTAGGGTTTAGGGTTTAGGGATTAGGGTTTAATGTATAATGTTTAGGGTTTAGGGTATAAGGTTTAATCACAAAGGTAATTGGGGATAATTTGAGCTCAATAAACCTATCTGGGTCTAAATAATATGATTTTAGGCTCAATTAGCTCCAATATCATCTCAAATTGAGCCAATTAGTCCCAATGTCATTAAAAATTGAACCAATTAATCAATTGGTGAAATTAGTGATGCAATTTGGGCTAAATTGAGCCATTTTAATCTAATTCTTACTCTAAAAGATGTTAATTAGGGGTAAATTAATTTGTTTCAGGTTTATATTTTATAATTTAGGGATTAGGGTTTAGGGCTTAGGGCTTAGGGTTTAAGGCATATGGTTTATGATTTAGAGTATAGGGTCTAATTGAGAAGGTGATTAGGGCTAATTTGAGCTTGTTGAACCTTTTTATGACTACAAAATGTGATTTTGGGCTCAATTTGCCCTAATGCCATCACATATTACAAAAAATAGTCAATCAAGGTAATCAATGATACGATTTGGACCAAATAGAGCCCCATGAACCTAATTCTTACTCTAAAGGATGTTAATTTAGCTAAATCAATTGGTTTAGGGTTTAGGGTTTAGGGTTTAGGTTTAAGGCTTAGGGCTTAAGGCTTTGGGTATAGGGTTCATGGTTTAGGGTATAAGGTCTAATCAATAAGGTAATTAAGGCCAATTTAAGCTCATTAAACCTATTTATGACTACAAAATGTGATTTTGGGCTCAATTAGCTCGAATATCATCATAGATTAAGCCAGTTAGTCAATTAGGGTCATAAATAATGTGATTATCACCAAGTAGTTTAATGTATTAAATTTGTGAACATGTTTGGTTTAGAAAATATAGTGGGGAAGGGGTGTAAGAATTAGGGTTGGATTGGTGTCAAGAGGTCCTTATACATATTTTATAGGCAACAAGGGCCATAAAAGCAAACAAAATGTGAACATAATAGAATATTTAATAAATTAAAATAAAATCATAAGGTGAAATCAATGAAAATATTTAAGGTGAAATGTTTTAATATGTATGGATAATATCCATAAAATCATAAAAAATATGAACATTATAGAATATCACAGGTCAATGTTGTATGCCAAACAACCATATATAAAGACATATAGGCATACAATAAAAGTTCATAAGACATGATAATAATAATTTCATCATTCTCTTTGTCTTGCTTGTAGAAGGTGATTCCTTGGATGCCTTGCTCACAGATGGAAGTCTTTGAGATGAATTACTACGAGTCCTCTTCCACTTAAAACTGGCCTCAAACTCAACTTGTTCCTATACAAATATTGTCATAAACTTTACATACTAGAAAAAGATACTTAAAAAAATAAAAATTTATTTTTAAAATGATATAAAAATTATTTAAATGTGCAATTACCATAATCTGGTGGTCATGATCAATTTTGATCTGGCACTCAATAGGGTCAATGATAAGTTGAGGCTAATAAATAGGAGTGTGAAATGGAGAACCAATAGGAGTCGATGCCTTGATCCTAATAAGAGAAGGGGTATGACCCTGTAAACATATTTATACAATATAAAAATGCAAAATTAACTCATAAACATTTAAATCATTTGACTAAATCATTAAAATATAATAGCTAAATTTAAAAATTAAATTCTCTTGTACCATATCATGACTACTAATCATTTGAATAGGACTAGAAGATGTCATCGGAGGAGTCTACATAGATAAATGTTTTGTGTGTCATCTATTTACACAAGTATACAATAAAATTCTAAAAAACAAATCTATATTTACACTTAAAATTTATAATAACTCTCATACCTCAATGAGTTGTTGTGAAAATGAAACCATAGTAATGACACCTACATTTCCTCCCACTCAAATAGATGGTGGAGTGCCTAGCGTGGTCATAAATTGTACAAACAAAATATCATTATTAGTCACTATAGCATATATATACAAGTAAATACATGTAATGAGCCATAAAATTAATTAATATTTAAAATTACCTCTTTATATGTATATATGGGTGCATTATCAACAACATATGTACTTGTGTAAAGTCCAAAATCCTACTATAGCATAAAAAATTATATATACATTATTGACCTTTCTATGAAAAATAATTATTACCTTTTAAATTGTATAAATATTTGAAATTTAATAGGCTTAACAATTTTCTTGCAAATTTTACAATGTAAAATATATAAAATACTTAGAAATTTGTAGCCAAGTTGTCAAAACCAAATGTAGATGACTGAAACACATTAGTGAGATCAATATCATCTAAGCCCCCAAAAAGATCACATTGAGTGGGCTACATGAAATCTTGCTTGTCTCCTTCATGTCTAGTGCATATAGCACCATATAATCTATAATGGTGAGGTCAGGCAACAATGCTAGATGAAGCCTCCCCATGTCTACCTATACTAGCAAAAGTATCAAAAACCTATCTCATATGTTGAATGAGGGTGTCAGTAAGTGCATTAAGTGTATGTTAATTATCAATTTCTATAGTCTCCTTGACTATATGTTGTACTGTCTCAAGAGGATGTATTTTTTGGATAGGTGCTCTCGCAAGCTGATTAGGTGCATAATGTGCAACTGACTTATCCTGCATAGAGCCTTTTTCCCTGCCTTAAAACTCTAAGAAATAAAATAAATGTTAACCTTCATTAAGGATAAAATAACAATAGATTTTTCTCAAAAACTACATGGGGAACTCATTATTACCATAAGGTAGGTGATTAAATACCATCCACCATCAGTTCCAATTTTTTTATCAACTCGTAGATGCACCAGTGGATTGTAATCCATTTGGTTATCACATTAACTACACATCACATTTTTCATCATTAAATAGTGCATAAATTTGGGATTTGTTTATTTTTTAATCTCTTAGTATGACTACAGATAATTTATTAGAATAATATGTCCTGCATCTATCTCTATAGTCATCCCACCTTTCAATACAACCTATTAATGTTTCTAATATTTTTGTTAGAGAATTTCAATGGGTTTTCTTAAATGGAGATATCTAATTGCCTTAATTAAATTCTCAATTTGAATTTTGTTTTCTATTATGTGGGCTACTAGTTCCTCCTAACTACCATAAAGGGATTGAGAAACTATAGGAGGGTTTTATGGTTTATGAGGGTTTTACAGGTTAAGAGGGTTAGGTTTATTTGAAATTTAAATATTTCCCACTACATGTGAAGGTGTATTATGGATTTATAAAACAAAAAATAATGATCAATTTCAACAAAAAAAATACAAATGCAAGAAAATTCACTAAATTTATTTGTAATTGCACTCAAATATGTTTGCATACCTCTCCTCTTACATGTCATTGTTGATTTTGAGTTATTTACTTATCTCTAGAAAATTCAAATTGAGGTCTTTTATTTTCCAATCTTATGTTGCATCAATGCCAAATGAAAGGCATCAACATTTTTTAATTTATAACAATAATACTATGTACACAGTTATTACTACTAAAATTGTGTATGTAGTTCTTACCACTAAAACTGTGTATATGGTCTTGGTTCGGTAATCACCAAGCCTATGATCCAAGATCACATATGCCCTTTTATAAACCGTATACTTGTAAACATTTAAATCAGTTTAAATGTAAAAGGTGTCCACTTTTTAGCCCCCCCAACTTCATGCACTTACCTATTAATTAATAATATCAAAATGTTAATACAATGTATAATATAATATATACTATATATAATAATAATAATATATAATATTAATAATTTATTATATATAATATATAATAATTTAATAAATTATATATTAAATAGAATAATTTATTTAATATCTATACATACACACAATATATATATTATGTATTTATAATTATATTATTATTATAGATATTTGATATATATACACACACACATATAATATAAATATTAGTAATATATTAATATCATTATAATAATAGTTATTATATATATAAATATTGATCGATCATGGGGTTTTGTAGGTCACCTACCTATATATAAAAAAGTATCACAAAAATTGACAGCTAGATTAAAAATAAAGCTAATTGAAGTTGTTATCTTGAACTACGGCATGGCCAGACAAGCTCGCATGCTAAAAAGTAGCCAAAAACTAAGAATAAATGAACAAAAAATAGAAACTTCCCAAAAAGGGCTAAAAATTTTCCAACCGAACTGAAAGAGCAAAATAAAAAGTTTACCAAAAAAATTAACCCCATAGCAATCAAATTGAAACATCCTTATCATCTATAATAATGACCTCTTTGATAGGAAAAATACTAGAAGAAGAGCTCCCAACTATTTTCTTCCTCAAACTCAAGAGCTTGAATTTGACACCTTCCACCGATGTCATTACATGATTGCTTGCCAAACATCCCTTCATTGCCACTATGACCTCTTATCTAGGTGGTTTTGCCAACTATAGAGGAGTAGTAATCGATATGTAGAGCACCAATTTTTACAATAATTTCATTGCATCCAGTTGAGTTCAATTATGATGAACTATCTTCAACTGAGACAATTATGGAATTGGGCTCTTGAGATGCACCATTAGAGGCATGGTCAAGAATTAACCCTCTAAAGAGTCAGTATCATAAATCTTATATTGTATTTCCTCCATGAAACCAACTAAAACCATGAAGCACATTTCCAAAGTTTTGAAAGTTGATAATAGAACCAAACTAACACCATCTAAGCCAGCAAAAGGTAATTTGGGAAAGGGACCCAAGACTGTACTTATAAACTCCTCCACATGACTACGATGGTGGTTGAGCATCACATAAAACTCTATAATTTTAGAGATCACATTATTATCCACCATTAGAGCTATAATGTTGGTCACAAACATAGCACCTATCATAGAGTTAACTCTAATATGCATGTAATGAGCCATATAGTCATCACCCAAGACAACCAAGATGGCCTAAAAATTTTCTTCTGAAGTGACCCAAAAAATGTGTATAATTTGAGCCATAGAAATGCAACCCTTAAATGTCATTTAATGAGTGGAGATGGTACCATAAATAACCAGAGTCTCGAGCACCAATTCCACCTCATGCTTTATGGAGAATAAAAAACTAGACACAAATGAAAATGAAAAATACACCCAGGTGTAAATGAAATGCAATAACATGGAGAAAAAACATCATATCACCACCTTTGCCATAAATGAGAGCTATTGACACCTTTTTTCAAATTACTGAGGCCATAATGAGGAATTAACATCATTAAAAAACCAACAAAGATATAAAAATGTAGTTATGGTCATATTAAACCATAATTAATAATAATTAATAGCATTTGATATATATATATATATATATATATATATATATATATATATATATATATATATAAATGAAAGTAGCCTTGGGAAAGTCTTCCCAAGTAGATATAAGGTTTTCCACCTGCATACATTCCCTTTGATCGATCCCATAGTAGGATAGAAAATTCACAACTAAGTTAGCTTTTGTGAACTAGGAATTAGACTCAAGAGAGGTGATTAGTATTGTGTTAGTCCAAAAATGTAAACAAATTGATAAAAACACACTAATTAACATACATATCTGGGCTTAGTTACTAGGGTGAGCTTAATAACAAAAACCAATGAAAAGCACAACTAAAAAGTAATGAAAAACAAGAATCCTAAACCTTCCTTAGATGCTTCAAATGCTTTTTATAGTAGCTTGCTCGGCTTGTGCTCATGAAGTCTTCATCAAAGGAGGCTTGGCTATCTCCTCTTCTCCTTGGCACCTTGTGGCTTTGGCTTGGCTTGGCTCAATATTTTGGCATCATAAATTTGGCATGTGAGAGATCTTGGAATAAATTTAACATGTTAAATTTTCACAAATTAAGCTTAAAAATGATGTTCATGACCTCTCTATTTATAGATTTTCAAGAATGACCAAAATCAACCATGACCGTCCATCTCAAGATGAAGATGTGTGGTCATGGATTAACTGAATTATGTAATTAAAATACATAATTATCCCTATCATGAATTTGGAATAAGGAACATTAATGAGACATGGAATGTAATAAAGAGGCATGGGAGACCCATAATCTTGATATTTGTCACATTTATGGCCTAGGGATGTCTTCCTAAGAAATGAGGTCACCTGATGATGTAGATATTCAATATTCATTTATAAAAACAAGTTTTCAACAAGTTTCCATGGAATTACTAATTAGGCCTTGATTTAGATTAATTAGCTCTTAATCATGATTAAGCACTTTGTCCACAAATTACTCAAATTGATCAGAATGCCTTGTTATTGGTCCAAATTTTAACTAGATTGGAATTGGAAGTCAGTGTCAGATGCATTCGATCTATTATCCCATTTAGGATTTTTCCAACACCAAATAACAAATACATGCATCTCATCTAATAAATTTGATAAAAAATATCAATCCAAACCACCCAGGTGCAAAATTATCATTTTGACTTGAAATGATCTGAACAAAGTTAGCTGGCCCATAAATTACATTGCCCCATTTAGTGATACCCTAGACAAAATTAGCACTTTAAAATGTCAATTTCAACTCATTTACTATGCTTTAGTGTTTTTAGGCCAAATTGTGCACTTTGGCGAAAATTGGTCAAAAGCCTAGTTGGAGGTCATTGATGGCCAAATTTAGGTGTCTACATTTTGTCCCTATTTAGGAAGGCATTGTAAGCTATAAGAATAGTAATGTCTTCTTAGATGATGAGAGATGGCATGTATACCAAAAAGAAAATGATGGTTGAAGAACAAATCTCCAAATGGTTTTGGAAAGCCTATGATGAATCCCCCTCAAGGGAGTGGTCATCACATTTGTTGATGGGCGATCCCTTAAAAAGAAACAAGAAGAAAGATGGAATTAACCGATGGTTGAGATTAATCTAAATAAGAAAATAATTTCATGCATTGATGTAAAAATAATGTTAATTTACCCAAAGGTAGTTATAATAAGGAATAAAAGTCAAAATAATGATTTGCTCACAAGCGGTTATAATCATTAAGCAGACCTGGATTGGCTAAAACTGATGGTGCTCCAGTTAGGGATGATTAGCAATCATAACTCAAGGATATAACCTGGAATATAGATTAAAGATGAGAAGGTGAAAAGTGATGAAATATATGGATAGAGGAATAAGATTGATCATTAGAAATGATTTAGTTGTACCTACCAATGAGGAGATGCCTGTCCTTATTAGTAATGATACAACTAGAATGGTCAATGGGTTAATTTGATCAAGGGTGGGATGGAAGGATTTGCCAAGGTGCCAAGGAGAAAATTCTATGACTCTATTTATTGTAGACCTTATTGAAGCTCATTTTTGCTGTAGCATGTGATGTTAGGCTTCATGATAGAACACCATGAAGACTATCCCAAAATATGCATAAGGACTAAATCTTGATCTAATAAACTCTCAAAAATAATACACCAATGATAAAAATCATGATGATAATATTAATATATGAATATGTATAGACTAAAGAATAATGTGCTCAAGGAATCACCCATAAATGCATATAGATTGAGTTAAGGAAACAATGCTGAAAGCAGACAAATAGGCAAGCGAATAAACAAACAAATAAAAAATAAATAAATAACTTGAAAGAAAGAAATAAATAGAAAGCCTAAAAACAAAAGCAAAAGAAAGCATCCTAACAATGACAATGCCCCAATAATGCAGATTGAGGATAACTAACTAGGCTTAAATAGGACAAATATTTTTGGATTTTGAAATATAATGAATGTTTTTGGCATTTTTAAGTATCTTAACTCATTAGAGAATGACAAGATACCTACTCACAAAATGGTGAAAGCATTTGGTTTAGGTTGATCATAAAATGGTGAGAACGTATGGAAAGGGGGACTGAGGTGACCTCAACATGATTTGAGCATGACCCACATAGTCTTAAAATGACCTCAAGTCATAGTAATTCCATCCACATGAAAGTTAAGGAAAAATGAACTAGTTCCCAACAAGTTCTCAAATCTGATAAATGGCTAGTCAAATGAAAATAGTAATGGCAAGGTGATATGACAATGCATGATAAACAAGTGCTGCCCCTAGTTTACCCATAGATAGTTATAACTAGGATACAATGGCATAGATCAATGATACTAATTTTTCCATAGGTGGTTATAATTAGTAGCAAAACTGGTGAGACATTGATTTGCCCATAGGTAGTTATAATTAGTAGAAAAACTGGTGAGACATTTGTTTGCCCATAGGTGGTTATAATTAGGTTCACATAAATAAACTTGATAGGATGAAAGATATCTTGCTAGATCAACTGTCACACTACTTTCATAGATTTTCATTGAAACATGGATTGGATTTATTATTAAAACTTGATTAGAATCCTCTCATAAAAGGTGCAGGAAGAACCAAATGAACTAAGATCAAAACAAGATTGGGTAGGACTAAAAATAGGATTTGGTCTAGATAGGAATGGAATGATAGGATGGATAAAATGGTAAGAGGGTTTGCCCCCAAGTGATAAGATGAGTATAAATAATATGTGAAAATGGCAAATAAAGATGTAACAATGACAATGTCATGGAAATGAAATGGCATGGTACATGTTTTTGGCCTAGGTGTGGTAAATGACATATGATTCTTTTTTTCTTATTAATATGGAGATGCACATCCTAATCAATAAATGATACAAACAGAATAGTCAAACATGTTAATTTATATCCCATACCTCATTTGAATAACTACTCCATCAAGAACTGCTTGTAAAATGTGATTCCAAGAATGTTGTTGTGATCTTCATTTTTCTTTTATTTTGATTCCTCCAAACATCAAGACAAGGTATCTTTGTAGCTTTTATAAAAGAAAGTGTGACCATGGATGGTAAACAAAGACAAATAATGAATGGTAGGTTTGATTTTGAAATGGAATGGTAGATGATAATGGAATGTATAATGGTGGGGAAACAAATAAATATTAGGACTTTTAGTCACATGTAATGTTATTGATGCTAGATTTGACATAATTTTGGTTATGGAAAAGCTGAAGACTTGTTATCTTGATAGGACCACCAATTTTTTTTGTTTTTTGATCTTGAGTAGCTACCATCTAATTAGGCTATAGATTAGAAGTTATTTTGATTTGATCTTTGATTTTTCATCATCAATCAGTGAAGAACTTTTATGCTAAGCCAATGGTGCCTTAAAGAGGTTTTCACCAATGAAGTTGTATTGATTGTCTCATAGCACCTTTGATAATGTTTCACTAAGGAATGTTGACTTTTGACTTTGATTGTCTTCTAGTGCTTTTTAAAAAGTTTCACTAGAAGATGTTGAGTTCTAACTTTGATTATCTCCTAGCACCTCTAAAAAGGTTTCACTAGGAGAGTGTTCTTCTATTATATGAATGTGGTCTTGGCCTCCTTTCGCTTCTTCAACTACTATGTCACCATGGATGTAGTTCAACAAAGTGTGATTATTTCAATCCTAATTGACACTTGTGGGAGATGGAATGTCAATGATATGGCTATTTTAGTTGATGGTAATGGCCTATAGAATGGTAATAGAATGGGGAGAGGTTGTACAATCCTCATAAAATATTCTAGTATAACTTATGTTAAAGCTAAAGTAATCATCCTAAAAAACTATAGAAGGATCACAGATATGTTCAAATTGATCTATAAGGTATGCATAACCAAATTTATAACAACCATGAACATATTCTTCTTCTGAATCTAATTCTAACACAAGGGACTTTAAATTTGATGTTGAGACTGATGTTGATTTATATTTTTATGGTAAATCCAATGTCAATTCAAGAATAGAACCTAACTCTAACTCTGATTCTTCATCTGATGGGTACTCTTTTACAATGATGTCTTGTTGAATATTTGGATTTGGACAAGGAACAACCTATGATGTCATAATGGGCTTCATAAAAACTAGTTTTTCAGAGTGGGACTCTTCTAGGATGGGAAAAAGGTCAATAGACAACTCCTTAGAGATTAGCTTGTCAATAGGAGGCTCTTTAAAAATAGGCACATGGTCAAGGTAATGATTTTCCCAAAGGTAGTTATAATCATTAAGAAGTGACTCGACAAAGATTGGCTCATTAGTGTGAGACTCCTTGACAACTAGTATAGGATCAATAGGTGATTCATCATAGGTTGACTTATCATAAGTGGTTGGTTTAATAAAAACATCTTGAATTGGTTGGTTGTCTTGGCTTTGGTTTTTAATGAGTTAAAAAATACCAGTTTGGAACATAGCTTGGTCTTTAAAGGATTGGATTGATTGAGGTTTGGATGGGATTAGTTCTGGATGAGGAATGGCTTGTGGTTAGATAATGGTAGGGCATTGGGGAACATGATTTCTTACATGAGCTAAAGGATGAAGTCTTGAAATGGTAATGATAGGGTGGTGTGGAGTTTGATTACTTTCACAAGTCAAAGGACTAGGTCTTGGAATGATGAAGGGGAATTATGGAACCTGATTGCTTGCATAAGCTAAAGCATCTAAGTATTCTTCATAAACCATATCATCCCAATTGTGAGATGTCTCATAACCTGGTTCTCAACTGTGTTCCACGTACCGATTATTATAAAGAGGGTATGGATCTATATCTCAAACAACATTTTTTGTATTTGGGTCTTCAAAGTCCTCACAAGCCTCTTCATGCTAATCAAGGTCTCGATTTGGATTTTATGGATTTTGACTATGTTTCCCATATGGAGTATTGTAGGGAGAATAATAAAACTCCTTAGAAAATCTTTCTCTATAGGGGTTCCTAGTGGGATTTTGTGTAGCCATTATATCATAAGTTGGATTGTGTGTGACTCCATCATAAGTGTAGCTAGACGTATCTACATAAATGAAGAAAGCTATAAAATAAAAAGGCTTAGAGTTATAAAAACTTTGAAAAACTATCCAAAGGATAAATGGTTCAAACTTGGTCTAACTTGGTCAAAGGGGTGGAGCTGTATCTCTAATATGGTCTCAAAGTGGAGCAGTATCTCCAAAATGATTTGTGCTGAGACTTGGCATAAAATATTCTAACATAAAATTTCTTCTGTCAAATGTTATACGCATAAAAGGTCAAGCATTTGAATAAAAATTGGCATGTCAAAGGTCAAGGTCAAAGTGTTTCAAACAAAGTCTAAACTAATAAAGGGAAAAGTTGAGTTACTAGGTCTTTTGTCCAAATGTAGAGTCAAAAGCTAGGCTCAAACAAATAGGTATATGCTAGGACTTTTGGCCAAATGGCAACAAAAGCTAGACTTGAAATAAAGGTATCATGTGAATTGATTTAATCTAACAAGTTTGGAAATAAATTTGACATAAATCCAATACACAAATAAAACATAAACATGATTAGTTGGAATAAGGCATGAAACAAAATGCTCTTGAATAAAGACTATATTTTCCCAAATAAAGGCACAAATAATGATAAGGATAGGTACTAAACAAAAAAACCATCAGTAGTTTTCAAATTTGGTTAATCAATTAACCTAAGTTATGTAACTCAAAAGAGAAAGACCTATGTATCAACCCCATGAATTAAGGCCTAAATAGAAATCAATCAATGTTTGAATCCAAACTTGACAAGGATAATTGAAAACTCAATGATTAAAACTAGGATTTGACCAAACAAGCTAGACAAGATTGGACAACATGACAAAACAAGACAAAGGTCTAAATGGTTTGAAACAATGGTTTTTGATATAAGGTAAACTAGTCTTGAAATAAATTGAATGGCCTCATGGCATAAGCATGCTTGAGTGATGTGATCTATGTTTTGTTTCAAAGAATTAAAAGGATCAAAATGTTTTGACATAATTTGGGAAGCATAACACTACCTGCTTCAACTCAAATACATTGTTTTGACATGGCTTATAAACAAACAAACAAGTTTTAGTCTCAAAACATACCAAGTAAAAATAACCAAAATACACTAAGTATAATCGTCCAAATCCTAGCAAGGGTATGGCAATGTGGGGTTGACTAAACTAAAAAAAAATTAAATGTTTCTATGGGAATCAATTACATAATGACTTTCATGTCAAACTATGCAAAAGTCAATCACAAAAATTGGGTGACCATAGCATTGGCTAGTTATAAAAAGGTCTAGTCCTTTTTACAACCACTACATTCTATTGTTCACTTAGTGTAGTGCGATGTCTAATGCAGATACATCTCATGTGTAACCTAGAAGGAGTAAGTGAAGTTAATGTTGGGAGATGAAACCCCAAGTCAAAGCTTCCCTAAAGAACTCATGGGAGGTAATGATGTCCCCCTCACAATCCAAGTTTACATGAAATAAAGAAATCATAAAATAAAAAGAATTTACGGTCAATGTCAAGGTCACCCAATAATTTTGTGAGTTTTTGGGGAGTGCTTTAGATTAAACTTTCTATGCCTTAGACCAAGCAATTTACAAATAAGGAAAGTGCTTTTGATTCCAAGGGTTAGCTAAAGGGGACAAATGGAAGAGCATACACGTAACATCCTTGTATTTTGTAAATAAAGTGCTAATTGAAACAATGAAAACAAAATTGACAAGTGTGTTCAATTTTAAGCCCAATGAAATATTTGGTGGTGTTCATTTGACCCCTTGGTCTTAAAATTGTAAACTTTAAAAACTAATGCTAAAAACTTACTTAAGCACCTAAATGTTATATTAAGCACTAAAATAATGTTCCTAGTTCATTTTAAAGCATACAAAAGATGATTTAAACACATTTTATCAATTTTCCAAGTTGGTTTTATAAAAAAAATGTTAGCAAGTGGTTTAATTTTGAAGAATTTTTAAAGATGTAACAATTAACTTAGGAAAATGAACTCTCATGTTGACACAGTCAAGTTGGGATCTGAGTCAGGGTGAGTTGGGTCAAGTCAGGGTGAGTTGGGATCTGAGTGAGGGTGAGTTGGGATCCGAGTCAAGGTGAGTTGGGATCTAAGTTAGGGAAAATTAGGATCTGAGTTGGGATCTGAGTCAGGGTGAGTTGGGATATGAGTTGGGCTGAGTTGGGATCTAAGTCAGGGCAAGTTGGGATTTGAGTTGGGTGATTTGGGATCTGAGAACAAAACTATGAGCTCCAAAAAATAAGTTTTTTGCTCAAATATTCACCTTTTTTGCTTCCACACTCAAAGATCCTACATGACAATCGTTAGTGTGTTACTTGTATGTGCTATTTGATCAAATTTATGGGGTGCAGTCCCATCGAGTGTGCCATTATGTGAACTAGGAATTTGACTCAAGAGAGGTGATTAGTATTGTGTTAGTCCAAAAATACAAACAAATTGATAAAAACACATTAATTAGCATACATCTCCAGGCCTAGTTACTAGGGTGAGCTTAATAACTAAAAAAATGAAAAGAAAAACTAAAAAGTAAAGAAAAACAAGAATATTTCACCTTCTTTGGATGCTCCAAATGCTTTTTGTAGTGGCTTGCTAAACTTGTGCTCATGAAGTCTTCTTCAAAGGAGGCTTGGCTATCTCCTCTTCTCCTTGGCACCTTGTGGCTTTGGCTTGGCTTGGCTCAATATTTTAGCATCATAACTTTGGCATGTGAGAGCTCTTGGAATCAATTTGACATGGTAACTTTGCACAAATTAAGCTTAAAAATTATGTTCATGGCCTCTCTATTTATAAATTTTTAAGAATGATCATAATCAACCATGATCGTCCATCTCAAGATTGAGATGTGTGGTCATAGATTAATTGAATTATGTAATTAAAATCCATAATTATCCCTATTATGAATTTGGAATAAGGGACAATAATGAGGCATGGGAGACCTATAATCCTAATATTTGTGGCATTTATGGCCTAGGGATGTCTTCCTAAGAAATGAGGTCACCTAATAATGCAAATATTCAATATTAATTTCTAAAAACAATTTTTCAACAAGTTTCCATGGAGTTATTAATTAGGCCTTGATTTGGATTAATTATCTCTTAAGCATGATTAACCACTTTGTGCACAAATTACTCAAATTGATCAAAATGCCTTGTTATTGGTCCAAAATTTGACTAGATTGGAATTTGAAGTCAATGTCAGATGTGTTTGATCTGTTATCCCATTTAGGAAGTTGCCAACACCAAATAATAAAGACATGCATCTCATATAATAAATTTGATAGAAAAGAGCAATCTAGAGCACCCAAGTGTAAAATTGGCATTTTGACTCAGAATGATCTAATCAAAGTTAGCTGGCCCATAAATTGCATTGCCCCATTTACTGATACCTTGGCTAAAACTGGCACTTGAATATGTCAATTTCAACTCATTTAATGCACTTTAGCTTTTTTAGGCCAAATTGTGCACTTTGGTGGAAATTGGTCAAAAGCCTATTTGGAGGTCATTCGTGGCTAGATTTAGGTGTCTACAGCTTCTATGTAGCAATTTTTGCATTCCAAAGATGTAAAATTATCAAAGCGAGCCCAAAAATTGGACAAAATATTTTATAACTTCTAGGAAATGGTTGTCTTTTTCTTGAGAGGATAAATTATGATTTGAGAATAACCTTTAATTACAAGATTATTGATTTTACATTGGATTGCAAGATCAATCCTAGTTGAAAGGGCTTGAGCTTCAGCTTCATTATTTGTTCCATGTAATAATTATATAGCAATTACCTTGATCAAGGAGCCACTACAGTCCCTTAGGATACATCCTGCATATGAAGCACCCATATTTCCCCTTGAGGCTCTATCAAAATTTAATTTGAACCACCTTGGGGGAGGAGGAATCCATATAGACTTGTCTTTTTCAAAAAAAACCCTGAGCTTACTAATGTCCCATTAACAAGTGGATAATTATTATATATTATATATTATATAATATCTAATAATAATAATTAATATAAATATATAATATTTTATAATTTATTATTATATATATCTTTGTGTGTATAATATATATATATATATATATATATATATATAATGCTAATATATATTATATTACTATATATATAGTAGTATAGTACTATATATATACTCCTCCTGGCATAATTCTCACCTTTTGTGGAAACTTCTAGTTCAAAATCTACAAGTTTTGTCTAGTCATATTGAGTGGATGAAAACCCTATATTGCTTTTCACAAATTTTATTTTTGAAATTTTCAATTTACTATTTTTAGTAAATTCAGCCTAGAGGATGAATAATGTACCAATTTTCAAATATTTTTTGGGTTTCATCTATCTACTAACTTTTATCAAAAATCTCTTATGGATTCCAAAATTACTTACTGATCTCTTAGTGTATTTAGTTACTTAATTAACCTTATTGAGTCATCTATTTTGCCTATATTCATTTTTTGTATGACCTGCATATTTCCCCTACATTATTCAACCGCTATAAAAGAATATAAGATAGAAAATATATAACATTTAGGGTAAAAAAGGAGACAAGACTAAGTAAAAATACTCTACCATAATATCTAAAATTATGTAAACTCTCTCAATAAACCCAATAAAAAAATTTAAAACACTTGTTTGATTCATTACCAATGGTCTACCACATAACACTCACTTTCTTTAAAAATGAAACCTTTACCAAATAAAATATACATACTCATCCTGGCATATTTCTAGTTCAAAATATAAAATTTTTGTCTAGTCATATTGAGTAAATGAAAATCCTATTTTGGTTTGCAAAAATATTATTTCTTAAATTTTTAATTTACTATTTTTAGTAAATTCAGCTTAGAGGACAAAAAATGTACCTATTTTCAAATTGATTTTTGGGTTTAATCTATCAACTAAATTTTATCAAAAATATCTTGTGTATTCCAAAATTACTTAATTGATCTCTTAAGGTAGTTATTTAATTAACCTTATTGAGTCATCTATTTTGCCTATATTCACTTTTAGGATTTTACTCCCTTTTTAAGGGTTTTAGATTGCTATGTCAAGATTTTGATATGATTCCTCATGCTTACACTTAGCCTAGGGGTAATCCATGTACTAGTAATCCTTGAAATCCTAAGGTTTGGTAATTTTTATAAGTCTATTCACTTCCAAGACCTTACTATGTATCTTCCAATAGATTCCTTGTCATATTATACCACTCCACAAAGGAGGTAATTCTAGTGATTACCTAACTCTTTTCATCTATCATTACCAATGTCAATTTCATCTAAACTCATATCTCTCACTCCACCAGTAAAGTTAGATATGAATAGACCTTAGCATAAAGAATTCAATGTTCATTAATTATGATTATCATGAATGCATAGGCCATTCGATTTAACTTCTTAGGGTTTATAAAGTTTAAGCCATAGGTTGTTAAAGGGTCTAATTATAATAATTTGGGGTAAAAATATGCAATAAATAAAGCCACTAATTTTTGATAGAATTGATATAGTTTTACCTTTATCAAAATAATAATAAATGATTTAAATAAGTGCTTAGCTAGAAATAGACTGAGACAGATGATCTAGAGGCTGAAAACTAGCACATAAGTTGATCAAGGTGTTGTAAATAGGATTGAGATGTCAAAATCCTTATTGGATAATAACACCTAGATTAGACAGTAGTGCCATATAAAACTAGTGTCCTCATTTGGTGATAATGTCCTCTTTTTGAATTATTTTTGGGTTTCATAGATCATGTCATGTTCTATCTCTACTCCAAATTTTAAGTCTTTGTGATCAATACTTTTTGCTATAGCTTTGTTTTCCTTTAAAAACCCTAAGTTTTCATGCTTGTAAGGGTTTGAATTAAAACCAACATAAAAATGGGTTGGTGGATATTATGTGTTGGACATGTGATCCACAACCCTATGTGGGCACGATACCTATATACCAATACTCTAAAGAGGAATCAAGCCCAATGTAATTCTCTCCTCCAAAGTGTTGGTGCAAGTGAAAGTGAAGCTAGTATGAATATTGTATTGAGTTCTTTGAATGTGATTGATAATAGAAACCTGAGTAATCTAAGCTCAAGAATTGTGTAGATGATTTTATGTAGAAGTAGGGTAGAACAAGGATTGATAACCTTGATTGTGCACAACTTATTCTGAGTCTGTTTATGTAATTTTCATCTAATTTCCATCTAGTGGATAAAGGGATAAAAGTATTGTATATATATTATTCTAGTTATTGTGCGGGTCTTAAAAGAGGTCTAGGCCAACCCTAGGTGGTTGATCATTTAAAAAGATGTATATTGGTTATAAATGGAGGAAAAATGATAATATTACCAAAACTAGGACACTAGTGCCATGGGGCACTACTGTCCAAATTATGGTGCTAATGTTTAGGTGGTAGATGCTGAGGCACTAGTGGATAGGATGCTAGAAAGAGTGTATAGGGCTGATTTAAGGATTTTTAGGTGTGCATGTGGCTCACATGAAGGCTAGATAAGTGTTTAAATAGGCCCTAAGATAGGTCTAGGTCTAAGCTATGGATGGGTAGTCTCGAGTAACACTCTTATCACTCAAGTGGAATTTTTAGGTGATTACATTTATCCCCCCCCCCACATTTTATTCTATAAATTCAACAAAGATAAATGACTAGGATAAAGGAAAAATAAGCGTACCTAGACTTACCTAAGAGGTGACACCTTAAACCTAGATCTGAGTATGTGAAGCATGTTACATTATGTGTGATATAAATCAAACATGCATAGATCAGTCCTTAATTGAGAAATATCAAAATCAAAATACAAAATTGATTAAAGAGAGAAGAGAGAGGAAAGTAATAAATACACCTCACTAGGTATGTGAACTAATGCATAAACCTAGTGATAACCTATGTGTGTGCATGTAGATAGTGATCAATTAGTGAATAACTTGGACTTAGATGATGGATTGCTCAATCCCCATGTATGGGTATCTCAATAACTCAATCCAATTTTGAATCCATCATTTCCAACCCATAATTGGTGGATAATGACCTATGAATATCTTAGATTGGATTGATTGTATGTCCAACCCTCTCATTTAGGTGGCTCAAGAACTCAAGTAGACTTTGACTCCACCATCACCTACCCATGTGTATTAGATGCATCTAAAATTAAAACTACACAATGTAACTAGAGATGTGTGCCTAAGTCTACCTATTGTGGACATGTCTAGGTTAACTATGCATAAAAATTGATTGTTGCACTTGTATATGTTGAGTAATGTGAGATATCATAACTAGGGTTTTTCCATGAAAAATTCATTTTTTCTTATTTTTTATTTCAAACACTTTAAGCACTTTGATAGATTATAAATTTACAATAAAAATATGGGAGTGTATTGGGTTTAGTTGACCTCAACTAACCCCTAGATGATTTATCATTACTTACATATAAAATACTCCAATGATGGAAATCAAGACCGTATAGTTCTCCCACCTATAGTGATTATGTAATGTCCCCCCTTGACTATGTGTATGACATTTGATGATGGATTTTATAATTGAAAATGATAGCTCTTTATGTGGCTTAAGGATGCTCCTTATGAGTGATTCAAAATTTAGGTATAATAGTGTAGATTTTATCAATGTGCATAAGTGCATATGCTTGAACCAAGTGAATAACAAGTGGGGATAATGAGTGACTCTTAAATGCATTTATAGGAAATTATTTAGAAAAAATATTTTAACTAACCATGTAAAATGTGTGAGAAGACCCAAAATAATGTTTTTAATTCAAGAATATAGCCATTATTTGGCATAGGATATGACCACTATAATTGGACAGGGGTGCATTGTGATCCTATCTACTTAGCCCATACATGTCAAGAAGGATTAGAGACAAATTTCATATATTGGGAATAGTTTTAATGTGAATTTAGATAGATTGAGCATTTAACATTGAAACTTTTGTATATTCATAATGGTAAACAAGGGGTGAAGCCTACATGTAGATAAATGGCTTAGAGAATGGTGAATAAAAATCATATAATTATTTTCAAGTCATGTGGTTTAAAATGTGTCAAGAATTATAATTTTCAAGTAATTGTGACCAAATTTATGTGTCTATAGGTTTGAAAAAGTGGGGTTTTGGTAGAGCTTAGGTTTTATCCACACAAGTCTTGATAGTTTCTTTATATGCTTACATTTGAACCATTTAATTTATTACTAATATTTTTTCCATTGGATTATAGGTAAGCTTTATCTCCACCAACATAAACTATAATGAAACATCTGTTCACATAAAATACCAATCTAAACACAATAATATAATACCATCATAAAACATTTATTATTTAGTATTCCTCTTTATAAAGTAAATATGGAAAATTTGTGGATTTATAGTTTTTCCAATAAACAAAGGTAAAAAGGTTATGATGTAAAACATTAATTAAATACCTTAAAAAGTTAAGAATGTAATTAATTACAACTTTAATCGACCATACTAATTTTTTTGAATTGGTACTTGTGTAATACATGGCATTCTATCAAGGTAACACCCAAAGAATGTAAAATATGACCAACATGTAGAAGTATGATATGTATTATATGGGGTATATACTATGATATGTGTAATGATTATACTAATATATGGTTATAGTTTAAAACTTTTATATAGAGTTCAACACAAGAGGTGTATCTTTCTCATATGACCTTTGACATGTTATACATGGTATTCAGGAGAGGAGGATACTAAACTCATGGGGTGCTCCATTCTCTCCCATCTATATAAATATATACATACAATTATATAGATTCATGTATGAGACACATTATGGAGGGGTATTCTTTAAGGACACTCTTGGAATGTTGAACATATGGGCACATAGTTATGATTAGGCCTATAAGCCTACCCACTGCATTGAAGGATATATAAAGACCATATGCATGAAGATAGGTTGCAGTGTAACCTAGGAGACATGGAAACAATGATATCCCACATCAGAGGAAGCCATAAATTCTATAAGGAAAAATTACTTCTCTGTACACTTTGGATAAAGGCATAAAATTTATTTGTCTTGAAACAAATTTTTTATATGCCCAAAGAACATGAAATATTATGAAATTACAATCTCTAGATCATACTTTAAAAAATTATTACACAATATTATTGAGGGTGGGTGTAAATAATGTTTAAGGATTCACTATTGATATGATAATTAGATAGTTTATAATTTTTTAGTTTATGTCTATCTTATTATAATTTGTTATGTTTATTAGGTTAATATTAAAATTGTTTCCATTAAGAAAAACTTTGACTTATAAGATCAAATGGAACGAGTTTTAATAGTTTTTTGGGTTTTTTTATTGTGAAGATGTGAAGGAAACAAAATAGATGACATCAAATGCCCAATTGAGAATGGATTGGTCATCCACACTATGATTTTCTAATTACTCTATGTAGAATTTTCTTATGGGAAAGCTTTAGAGGATTAAGAAATGATTATATTTATATATATCTTAAAATAATATATAAATAAACTTCATTTAAATTTTATACTAGGGCATCATGTCTTTAGGTTGTAAGGAAAAATAATTGTGTGAATAAAATGGTACTTTTCATTTATAGTTGTTATAATGACTAATCCATAAATACTGGTATGTTAAATTAAATGAGTTTAAAAGTAAGAAGAGATGAGGTAATGTTTATATTAATCCTATAAACACATAAATTTTGAACAATTTTATCTATATGAACCATGCATAAACTTGTGTTATATGTTGATTTGAAAAATATATTAGTAAATATGAAATTTGATAAAATAAAAAACTATTGGCTACTCATGACAATCATCAATTTTTAAAATAGTACATAATCACTATAATTCATTTTCATTTCAGTAATCATAGAGAATCTATATGTCATTCACATGTATCTATTTGGAATTAATAGGAATTGTAGAGAACATGAGAAATAATAGAGAATTTATTTATGTTAAAACTGTTGTGGTCAACACACCCCCTCATTCTTCGAAATGGGGGACCCCTTTGAAAAATTTATGAACTAGAGATTTAGATTCCTTTTTTTTAATTTTTTTTAGAAATGCTTGCTCAAATATTTAGAATATGCACCACCTTGATTTCCTCAAGCAGTAACTGGCCTCTTTTATTTCTCTTTGGAACTAAAGGGTGATTGTCCTCTTTGTAAATCATGGTGCTAACATTATAGGTTTATTTTAAATTGAATCTTCTTAAGTATAGTTCCCTTATTAGAGAAATAAACTCATTGTCTTCTATGGAAAATTGAGTTATCCATATCTAATAGGTAAGATTTAATGTATTATATTCTTTTTATCTTTCTTACTTAGTCATTTAAAAAAATTTATAGAGCCTAGCCAAATGGGAAGTTGTCATATCATTAGTATTCAAAAAGTTTAGTCCCTCAGACCTATCAAATATGTTAAAGAATAGGAGAGCCTAACCAAATGGGAAGGCACCAAATCATCTAGAGTTAGAAAGGCTAGTCTCCTAGACCTATCATAGATGTCAGAGTTTGAGAGAGACTAGTCAAATATGAAGGTGCCATATCATTTAGAGTCAGAAAGGCCACTCCCCCAAACCTATCAAAGATGTCAAAGATCAAAATAGCTTGAATAATAGGAAGACACCATGTCATATGGATTTAGAAAGGCTAATCCCCTAGACCTGTCAGAGATGTCAAAGCCCAGGAGAGCTTGATCGAATGAGAAGGCACCACATCATCAAGAGTCATAAAAGCTAGTCCCCCAAACCTATCTGAGATGATAGAACCTAGGAGAGCCTGACTATCTAAGATGTTAGAGCTTAGGAGAGCCTAACTAATTAGGAAGACACCATGTCATTAGGAATTAAAAAGACCAATCCCCTCGACCTATTAGATATGTTAGATCCTAAGAGATATTATCTAAATGGGAAGGTCCCACATCATCTAAAGTAAAAAGGCCACTCTCATAGACCTGTTAGACATGTTAGATCTTTGGAAATCCCAACTAAATGAGAATGCACCATGTCATCTAGAGCCAAAAAGGCTAGTGCCCTGGACCTATCAGAGATGTTATAGTCTAGGAGAGCCTAATTGAATGTGAGCCACATCATCAGGAGTGAGAAATGCTAGTACCTTGGACTTATCAAAGTTATTAGAGATTAAGAGAGCTCAAATGAATGAGAAGTTACCACATCATTAGGAAAGGATAGTCCCCTAGCCCTGTCAGAGATAGCATAGCCTGGGAGAGCCTGATTGCATGGGAAGTTACCACATCATCAAGAGTCATTAAGGATAGTCCTCCAGACCTAGCTGATATGTTAGATCCTAGGAGATCCTACAAAAATGGCAAGTTTACATAAAATTTGGAGTTAGAAAGGCCAATCCACTAGACCTATCAAAGATGTCAAAGCCTAGGAGAGCCTAGCTAAAAGGGAAGGTACCACATCACCTTGTATGTAGATAAAATAGTTTCTACCTAAAATCTTAGGGAGCTCAAAATTAAGTATGAATGAGACTCAAAGGCTAATTAAGGTGTTTCACATGTCTCCAAGTGACACATCACCTAGCCTATGGGAATAAAATGAAGTAAGGAACCATACCTAGGTTCTAACCATTAATGGGAGGACAAATAAATGAATGACACATGTTAAAAGGTAGGAGTTAGTTTAGAATCTTCTAAGAGATGTGACTGTGTGCCTACAACACATCAGGTATTAATAAAATGGGAAGCTATATCTTATTAGATGATTTTAAAAGCATCCCATCCCCATTGTTATATTTGACTGGTGATGGAGGATCATGGGATCTGAATTCAATTTTGTAGGCATCTAAAATTTTCCACCAATGGCTTCATACCAGACTTTAAACTAAATCTTACCAACCTTTTTCAATCAATCTTAAGAATATCTAAACATCTTAGAGGAATCCACTTAAAAATAGACCTTTGGATACCACTAAGAAGTCCATGGATGGTATCATCATGCAAAGGAATAGACATGTGCATGATAAGTTTATCGATATGAACTCAATTGATGTGATGCTTCTCTTGTGTTAGCCATACTTCGGATCAATCTAGATGGTTGTAACTTATAATTTTTAGTCAACCCCACTTACCACACCTTGATAGGATTTAAAATGATATACATAGTTACATTTTTATCATTTATTCTTTTATTGCTTGGTGATTGACTCTAAATTTTTTTTGTAAAACCATGAAATATACATTTTGTTTGTCTATACTACTCTATTGTTTGAGGAGGTGTTATGCCATATGTTTGACACCTTGATTTAACTTAGAAGACTTTCATTATAGAAAAATTATGTGTGTCACTTCATTGAAATGGGTAACATTGTGCTACCCAATCAATTCAAGTTTTGAGCATTAGAAGTATTTGAAACAAAACATTATTACATATTTTTTAGAGTAATAATGTTTTTAGGTTTCTCAAATTATTTCAATTGACTTCTCTTATCTTGTATGTAAATTATAATTTTTTGAACCAATCATTTGTGCTTCATTAGATCTTTGTTTAACATAATCATGTTATTCAAATTTTCCTAGCTTGTTGGTCATTAAAGCTTAAGTTTTCTTAATTTGAGTCTCCAATTTAATTTTCCAAGTTTAGATCCAAACATTGATTGATTTTTGTTTATGCCTCATTTCTTAGGGGCTGATACATAGGTTTTTCTTTTTTGGGTTGTATAACTTGGGTTAGTTTTTGACCCAAAATTTTAAAATGACATTGTTTATGCTTTCATTTATCAAAATCAATCTAACTTCAAATGCATTTTGTTTAGTGCCTTATGTTGATTTGATCATGTTTATATCTATAATCAAGTACCTTGTTTGAGCAAAAGTGTTTCAATTTTGTTAGATTAAAATCATCTCCTTTGTTTCAAGTCTAGATTTTGACATCTTGTTTGTACAAAAGTCCTAGAATATGCCTTATTTTGATCTTAGATTTTGACATTGCATTTGTTCAAAAGACCTATCAACTTTTCCCTTTCCTAGTTTAGACCTATTTGAAACACCTTTGGACCTAGAGTTTGGCATCTTGTTTTTAGTTCATTTTACTTGACCTTGTTTGTGTGAAGAAGCATTTAACATTATAAATTTGATGTTATACTATTTTTATCAAATCTTAGTATTGAAATTTTAGAGATACAAATCTATTCCTTTGATCGATTTAGTCCTATTTGAACCTTTTGTCTTTTTAAACATAACTTTTCAAAGTTTTTAGAACCCTAATTCTCTCTTTTCACAAAATATATGTTATTTGATTTGATTATGTCTCACTATACACGTATTCGAGCCATGTATAATAAAATATATGAAAATGTTTTCACATAAGAGGACTTTATTTTAGGACCCTTATGGAGATAATGTTTTTTGGGAGATGGATTCTTATCCACCATACAACAATTAATCAAGAGAATAGAGTGAAGATCTTTTGTCCAATTATTTGGTTAGCACTCCTCCATACACAGAGCAAGACCAAGAACATATGGCTCAATATTTGGCTAGTGTACCTTTGGTTGTAGAAAATTTTCAACAACCATATTACGTTACAATGCCATTAACCTATGATCCTAATAGATCCATAAAGGTAGGGTATGAAAAATTTCCAAGTCTAGTAAGAGGGCCTTGCAACATGTCTTACAATGAATAGGCCTCTTCTAGTAATCCTAATGCCATTGTACCAATTCCATATCAATATCCATGTATGCTTGTCACACAAAGAGGCCTCATGGAGGACCAATTATTTAAAATGAAAACAACATACTATAAATATCAAAACCTAGCACATGACTTTAATAATATGTCCATGTCAAATGCACCTCTTATTTGGTCACTTCCTTCAACATGAGTCTTACTTGAGTTGATTGGCTAGGAAAATCATGCTAGTTTTGACCCAATTACACAAAACATTTCAGGAGAAAACATGTTCAATACTCCAATCATCAATGAAGTGTCTTCTTCTTCTATGTAGAAAAATGAGCAAAACATAGTGGATAATACATAAGTAACATCAAATTTAAACCAAATTGGTGTTAACACAAAAATGCCTAGTCAATAACAAAATGTGCCATTAAGTAGCACTGTGAGTGGTATACAAATTTAGGGGTTAAGAGTTTCTACTTCCCAGCCAACTACCTCTAATCCTTAACCACTTGCTTCTTCAAACACCCAAAATCAAGAAATAAAAAGTCAACCAATGACCAGTGCCATTCCATAACAAAATGTGATAAATCTTACCCTACCCCAATAGGTGACAAGTAATATTCCATAATAATAGGCACCATCAAACATACCCACACAAAAAAGGAAAAACATATTACCACCTCAAAAAGGGGAAACCAATGTTCCACCTCACCATGTAGTAGTGAACATACCTCTTTAGTCATAGACTAACATGATAATTCAAAACCAAATGATGTCTAACTAATAACATACTAGTATTAGTTAGCAACAAATGTTGAATCTCTAACATGCATCCACTTCCCAATAAGGATTCATGCAACAAAGAGGTTCTAATTTTCCTCAATTACCATTTAGGCAACAATTTCCTTTCATGCCAAACATGCCACAAGTTCAATTACAGGGTCTTGGGTCATAAGTTCCCCTCAATCAAGAAGGTATGACTAGTCGGTAACATGTCCCTATTTAACCTCAACATGTATAATATGGTCATATTCCTCCATCCAAACTATAGTATTCCCAACATCAAGTCTATATACCCAACCCCAACTATAATATCACACAACTAAAAGTATAATTTTAACAATTGCACACAAATCCATGTATACGTATTCTTAGTCCATTCTTTATCCAATCCAACATTCCCCATCAAATACCTCCATCATACCTCAGTCAAAGTAATCCAATTGTGACCACATAATCTCCACCTCAATAGGCAAATGATCTCATTGGTTTCCTCACACAAGAACTAAAACAAATGAAGGATCCAATTGCCCTCATGCAAGTGGGGAAATAGAACAAAAAGTTTAAGTTGGATGATGTGTGTTCTTACCCTTTCAACATGGAATACTTATAGACACTATTTCTTCTAGGGTATGAGCCATCAAAATTTGACAAATATAAGGGGAAAGGTGACCCCATGGCCCATTTTATGGAATTCTTTGTTTCATGCCAACTAGTGGCCTATGGTGACATTTACCTATTGATTTTGTTTCTAGGAACCCTAGTAGGGAAAGCATTAGAAGGGTTCCTAAAGTTTCCCAAGAATTTAGTATCTAATTTTGATGATATTAAAGACAAGTTTGTGAAACACTTCTCTTAGAATCTCAATCACAATATTTCGTTAGTAGACTTAACACAAACCAAATAAAAAGTTGGTGAAATATTCACAAGCTATTTGTGGTGATGGAGAGGCCTTATAGGTCGATTCACCCATAGTTTACCAAATAAACAACTAGCCACTATGTTTACCAAAAATTTACACAATGAGATATCTTAAAATTTAGAGTTGTAGTGTGTACACACATCAAATATATCTTTGACAAAGGTTTCTTGATTAAGAGAGCCCTCATTAACAAATGGATCATTAAACTAGCCTCATCAAATCAAAGCCAGAACCAAAACTAGAATAATGGCCATAATCAAAATCCAATCCAAGCACAAGCATCACTGTAAACCCAAACCAATAATTCTAATAGATCCAAGCAATTCAATCACAATAAGAATGTTGTGTTTAATGGAGTCACAGAGTCTTAACATGTTCAAATGGTGAAACCACCATTTTCATAGCCTATGCCACATATGCACATAAATCCTAACTAATAACCTCTTTAGCATATGCAATAGGCAAAATAAGCATAACAACCTAGACCAACATTATACATGCAACAAATTATGCCTTTGAAAAACCCTCCTCTAAGAATAACTATGCCTATGTAAAGCATTTTTAATAAATTTGGAAATCCTATTGATACTATGTTTTTCAAACTTTTTAAAACTAACTTGATTAGATTGCCTATTCTAAAAGGGCTAGTTTTTTAGGGTGTTAACATTTCAAACTAGTATAGACCAAATGAATTCTATGAATATCATCAGGGAAATGGCCATAATTTACAATGATGTGTGTAAATTAAACATGTAATTGATAATATGATTGAAAAGGGAGAGATCTCATTGGATCATGGAGCTTCCACATCCAATCAAAACCTTGGCATTTATCAAAATCTATTTTCTCAACATAACCAGTAATTAAAAAAATAACAACAACAATAATGGCTAGTGTAACAATAACAACAATATCAATAACCAAAGCTGAACCAACTGAATCAATAGAACCAACAACATCAAAATAATGGATATAACGAAATCTAGAACAAGGAAAATAACTAATAGACCTACCACGTAGTTGCAAATGACTATAACTCAATTTTAAACCATATTTTAGGAGGTTGCATTAACACCATTTCCATTAATCTCAACCCAAGAACTAATTAGTCAAGACCATTATTAATCGTTCTTAATCAACCAACCCATATTGATAATCCTTCTTTGACCTAGGATCACACACAAGTGAACCAATAAATAGGGATTCCAATGTTTGGACCATATACCAAGAAATTGTCTTTATCCCATGACCATGCACAAGTGCACTAATAATCTAGACTTGTCCTATCTGGTCCCCCTCCACCATCATTCATTAGAAACATTGGTATTATATATAATCCTGATTTAAAATCACAACTCTATAGTTAAGGATTACCATACTAGGCCCACACCATCTGCCACTTAACCCATCATCCAACTAACTATTTTGCCTAAGAACAAGCCATTTAAAACTATCCTAGAAAAGATGTTTGACATTATGGAACAATTACAAAAGATGCCAACACAAATCTCCATTTTAGATTTGTTACATACATCTACTATCCATAAAAACATCTTGACTGAAATCCTTGGCCAATCCAAAGTTCCCAATGATATAACTCCTAAAAAATTTCAAGCTTTGGTTGGACACATATCTCCAAGCCAACAACTAACCTTTAAATAAAGTGATAGGTCATCCCTTGGCCCACTTCATAGTAATCCATTATACATTAAAGTTTACATAATGAGGTGTAAATTGAAATGTGTCCTCATAGACAATGGATCAAGCCTAAATATTGTGATTCTAAAGCTCATCAAGCTTCTTAGGTACACAAAAATATATCTCCAAGTAGAAACAATCACCATCAAAGCCTAAAATAATGAAGAATGAAAGTCACAAGGCACCATCAGCTTACCAATTATCATTGGGCCCTTGGCCCATGATATACTTTGCCATGTGTTATATCTTGACTTGTCATATAATATGCTTCTATTTAGACCTTGGATACATGATATTTATACAATCCCATCGGCATTTCACCAATGCATTAAATTCTCCAATTCAATAATGAAGGTGACTATTCCAAGAGATTTGCATCCATATGAGAAATGTAAACATTTAGAAGCTGAGTTTAAGAGCTATAACTACCATTTTAGCATGACTCCAATTACCAAGAAGGACAAAGGGAAAGTAATACTTTTTGATTTACCAGAGGCCAACTACATTGACCCCAATACATTTGATTCACTTTCCCACATGCCACCTCTTAAAATTTCCAATCATTATACCATCTCAGATAATGGCCCAAGAGAATACTCAACCCATGACACCTTTCACATTACAAAGCTTCCACAGAACCCCAAGTCCTTTGGAAATCCAAAAGCCAAACCCCTCATATAATGGCAAAGAAAGGACAAAGGCCAAATGCATAGTCCAAAACCTATCACTTTTATATTGGCCTATGGCCAAGAAAAGGATCCTCTTCAAGGTTATGAATCATGGTTATATAATTATAAATTAGTTGATTATTAAAAAAGATTTAAATATCCCATTCTTAATTGTATTATGGAGAAATAAGACTATGAAGGAGGAGGCCTCAAGCCAATCCAATAGGGAAAAATTGATCCAATTTTTATGAATAAGTATAAAGTAACTTATGGACTTGGATTTAAACTACCAGGAGATGACCCCATGTATCTTATTTAAGTTTCATTTCTAACGACTAGTGACAATGATATCAATAGTGAAGCAGAGTTTGATCATATCCTATTTGATGACCTAGTCCATACTAATTTATTTGATAATAATTCCATTTATACCCTTCAAATATCAATTCATCATAATCCACTATCATTATATTATCCCCAATTGATAGACTAGGGCTAACAAGAATCCAACATGTTGGTTGACAAGTTCCAAACTGATGAGGCCTTTTGCAATTTTCTCTGTCTCAGGGATAATGTTCTATTGAGAGACCACAAAAGGGTTCTCAATTAAGTTTTATCCTAAAGCCTATTTTGGATAGTGATTGAACACCCTTAGCCAAAAATAAATAAATAAAACATTGAGGTCCCAAAGTGAAAACCTCTTTTGGGCACTTTTTGACCAGGGAAAAAGTAAAGATAAAGGCTAGTCTAGTGGTGAAAACCTATTTTAGGTACCATTAGATGGGGGTGTTCAACCTTATTCAAATATAGACCAAGATACCACCAAAAATGAACTTGTCTATGGGTCTAAGGTTAGTCTTGAAGAGGAATAGGCTTTTGAGTGAATCATTTAGGAAACCACTGATGATGAACTTACTTATGGGTCTGAGTTCAGTCTTGAGGAATGACACACATTTGATCACATGATTCAATAATTTATGATAGTGTTTGTTACATTTCCATCTATCCCATTTGGGGATTATTATTAAGCATTATTAATTGAACTTGAAGAATAATTCCTAACAGAGGACTCTAACATTATAAAATAGTTTAAATCTTTGCCCACTATTCTTGAAGATGGTTTGACCCTTCTAGTGGAAGACACAACAAAGGTAAACATTGGGACTCTAGATGACCCAAAATGGATTAAATTAGGTGCATCCATTACTTAAAATGAACATTAATTCCTTACATCTCTATTTATGGAATTTTTAGATATATTTCCATGGGCCTGTTATGACATGCCTGGTTTGGACCCTGCCTTGGTTGCTCACCACCTTGTGATATATCCTAATGCCAAACTAGTGAAAAAAAATTTATGTAAAATGCATCCTTTCATTGTTATGTTATTCAATAAATAGTTAGATAAAATCCTAGAAGTGAGATGTATTAGGTTAATTGACTATTCTAAATGTATTTCCAATATTATACCTACCAATAAAAAGATAGAAGGAATCAAAATCTACATTGATTTTAGGGACATAAACAAAGCTTTCCCTAAGGATGAATTTCCATTTCCAAACATTGACATGATTATCAATTCCATAATGGGTTATGAGATGATTTCACTGATGTATGGATTCTTAGGCTACAATCAGATTTAAATAACACCAAAAGACCAACATAAACAATGTTCACCACTCTATGCGGAACATTCTATTATCATCTTATGACATTTGGTCTTAAGAATGTAAGGGCCACTTATCAATGAGCCATGACTCTCATATTTCATGATATGATTCATGACATTATTGAAGACTATGTCGATGACATACTAAGCAAATCAAAAACCAGAGCCAATCATCCTGCAATATTGATGAGGATATTCAAGAGACTATGTGAGTACAAAGTCAGGATCAACCCTAAGAAATGTGTTTTTTTAGTTAATTATATAATATTTATTAGATTCATTGTGTCTTAAAGGGGCATAAAAGTTGATCTAGCCAAAGTATGAGCCATAACAAACATGCCACCACTGGCCAATTTGAAGTAGCTTCATAGTTTTTAGGGAAAGATCTAGTATATTCAATGCCTCATATCTCAATTGGTTGAAAAGTTTCATAATTTTACACATATTTTGAATAAGGGTGTCAAATTTATTTTGGATGATTATTTTTATAAATATTTTCAATAGCTAAATGACTATCTAGGAAATCCACTAGTTTTGTTACCTCTAATACTAGGAAAACCATTCCTTTTAATTTATCAACCATAAATGATGCCTTGGGGGCACTTCTAACTCAACATAATGAAAATGTAAAGGAAAATTTAATTTACTATATAATATATATATATATATATATATATATATTGTATTTTTATGAGTATAATTTTATGCCCATTGAAAAATCCTATTTAGCTATGGTCTTCGCAGTTCAAAAATTGTGTCATTACATGTTGAATAACAAGACCATGGTCATTTCAAAAGTAGATCCACTTAAGTATCTAATATCTAAAATATATTTTAAAGGCCATATGGTTAAATGGATCATTCTTATCAGTGAGTTTGAGAAGATTATGTGAACCAAAAATCCATAAAGGGGTAAGTTCTTGTAGATCACCTTACTAAAGCACCCCTTACAGATATAGAGCCACTAACATTCCAATTTCCTGAAAAATCCATTATGACCATCATTGAAACACCTATTTAGGAATAACACTAGAATATATATTTTTATGTTTCTTACACATCATATGGATCGGGCATAGGCATTTTATTTTTCAATCCATAGGGGGATCTAATCCATAAGTCATTCAGAATCAGCTTTCCTTGTACCAATAAAATGGCTGAGTATGAAGCACTTGTTTTACATCTTTGACAGGTAGTAAAATGAAACATAATACATCTAAATTTTTATGATTATTCATAATTAATCATCAATTAGGTTTTAAACCATTTTTAGAAAAAGTATGACAAGATAGTTCCCTACAAGGTTATGGCACTCTTAAGTAGTAAATTACTAATATCTAGTTTGAACATATATCAAGAGCCAATAACAAAAGAATAGATGCCATGGATACCATTGGGTCACTCATTAAAAAAATAGATACAACTAAATAAACCAATTTCTCATTGAAAATTTTCTAGTTCCATCTCATAAACCTTCAACCATCACAACGATCTATGATATTGTTGGTCCTAGCTCTACTTGGTATTTAGACCTATACACTTACCTCCATAACTAAATTATGCCACTATACTTAAAGCCTTCATCCATCATGCCAAAAATTATACCTTATTTAGACCAACTCTATACTACCATATTTTATATGGAACTCTAATTTGTTGTTTACTTTTGATAAAATCTACACTAGCATTATGGGAAGTTCATAGAGGGGTATGTGGAGCCCACACCAACGACACCATCCTCTCCAAAAATATATTGAATATTAGGTAATATTTTCCAATAATAGATGTAGATGAAAATATATATGTTAAAAGATGTGGTAAATTTCAACATCATGCCAATCTGATACATGCCCCAGCCAAGACTTTGAAACCAATGTTGACACCATGGTCATTTGCTACAAGAGGCCTCAATATTATTGGTAATATAAACCCCACCTCATATTATGGCCATAAACATATCCTTACCACCACTAAATACTTCACTAAGTGGGTTGAAGCTATACACTTAACTTACATGACTAGGAAACAAATTTCCAAATTCATCTTTAACCATCTTAACCGCCACTATGGTATCTCCTCCAAAATTATATCTGATAATGGTGGATGTTTCAAGAACAAATATTTAAAATAAATATGTGTTGAGTATAATATCACCCAACATTTTTCCACAACATATTATCTTCAAGGTAATGGCCAAGCATAAGCATCAAACAAAATAATTGTCAACATTCTTAAAAAGATTGTTAATGAGGCTCACTGTGATTGACACCTTCAAATATTTTTTTCCATCTAGGCATACTATACCAATCATTTTACTCTAATAGGGGCCACTCTATACTCACTTATTTATGGAATGAAGGTTATTCATCCCATTAAGGTTGAGATACCTTTTTTGTACATCTCTTTGAAACATGCCCTGGATGATGAAGACTATTGAGTAGATCACCTTCAAGAGTTGGAGTTACTTGATGAGAAATGCTTTTCCATAGTTAACCATTTGTAATCATATCAAAATCAACTCTATGAATAATATAATCGATGCATAAAATATATAAAATTTGAGCTTGGTGATTGAGTCCTTAAAGAGAACCAAAAGAATACCATGATCGAGAAGAAACATAAATGCAATTTAAAACCCAACTGGGTTGGTCCTTTTATCATTATTATAGACTAGGGTTCTAGAACATATAGGCTCACCACACCAGATGGGGGTGAACTTGATGAGCCAATGAACATTATACACTTCAAGCATTTCTTCACTTGAGTGACTTGGTATATTGTCTATGAGGACCATTTCAAGTTGTACCATATTATCAATTTTATTCTTTGTACCATATTATTCTACCATTCTATCACTTTGTCATTATGCCATTTCATTCTACCAAAACATTTTCTATCGGCCAACTTGTTTTGACCTTCTTTACCTAGCCCATTTGACCTTGTTTCATCCATTAGATCCACTTTCAAGATAAAGAATTAGATTAGTTGCAGTAGTTGTTTCAAGAATTCTGGATAGATGCTATATTTTGGAGTAGTATGATAGAAGTTTGGAAGTTGTATCCTTCATTTATTTCTTAGTTATACATCATGCCTCATTTGTGTGGGCCTAATTATAACTGCCTTTGGGTAAATCAGTGTCTCACCAATCTTGCTACTAATTATAACCACCTATGGGTAAATTAGAATCATTAATTTATGTTTTTATTTCCTATTTATAACTACCTATGGGTAAACTAAGGAAAACAATATTTATTATGCCTTGACATACCAATTTTACCCTTCTTATGTCTTACTATGCCATTATACCAACTATGATTATTTTATTTAAATTGGCTAATACACTATTCAAATTCCTCTACTGTAAGGTGGAACTACTGTGACTTGAGGCCATTTTTGGGATTATGTGGGTAGTGCTTGATACTTGTTATAGTTAGCTCTATCACCCTAAGCCATGCTCTCACCATTTTGAGAGTAACCTTAGCCACCTTCTTGCCATTTTACAATCAATTCTAAGTTTCAATGCTCTAGTTATTTTACAAGCTTGGACCATTTAGTATCTCATCATTCTCAATTGAGTTGAGATGCTCAAAAATTCCAAAAAAAAAATTAAAATTTTGTTTAGGAAAACCAAAAGCATTAACCATTTCTTTGCCTAAATAATTCTGGGAACCCTCACTAAGTCACGATAAATCTCTTGTCACTTAGTTTCCCCATCCTTTTTTAGCCTTGTATCCCATGCACTTGCTATTTTGAAATACCATTCCCACATTCTTCTATCAAATCAATCATGTTTTCATCTTATGATCATTTTCTTCTATCCCATTTCCTAGGAGAACTACATTTGGCCTGATGTTTTGTTGGTATGAAGCGTCCACTTACCTAGTGCATCTAAAGATAGTTTGGTCACCCCATTCCTTTTCTTCTATTCCCCCATCCAATTTTTTTTAAAGTTGTTTCCTATTTTCTAAGGTCAATGTGTGTCATCTTGTTTGTACTAACATTTTACCTAATAATTGTTTGTTTGTTTGTTTTTATTTGTTTGTTGGCTTTCAGTATTATTGCCTCAATTCAGTCTATGTGTATTCATTAAGAGATTCCTTGTGTATTTTATTGAATCAATCCATATTCATACATCAACATTTTCATCATGGTTTTTTTAGACACCTAAATCTGGCTACCGATAACCTTCAATTAGGCTTTTGACCAATTTTCACCAAGATGCATAATTTAGATTAAAAACACTAAAACACATTAAAAGCTTTGAAAATAATATATTCAAGTTCCAATTTTTGAAAAAGTATCCCTAAATGGGCCAATTAAATTTATTGGCTAGCTAACTTTGATCAAATCATTTTGAGTGAAAATACCATTTTTGCACTTGGGTGCTCTGGATTACTCTTTTTTATCAAATTTCTTGTACGAGAAACGTGACTTTATTATTTTGCATTGAGAACATACTAAATGGGATAATGTTTCCAATTCATCTAACATAAAATTAAAATTCCAATCCAATCAAATTTATTTCCAATAATATGACATTTTAACCAATTTGATTAATTTATGCACAAATTGCCAAGGTTTTGCATCAAAGTTAACTAATCATGTTTAAGGCTAATTAAACCAAATCAAGAGCTTAAGTTAAATTTCCATGGAACTTGTTGAATAAATATTTTTTATAAATTTATTGTCATTATCTACATAATCAAATGACATCATCCTATGGGGTGGCATCCACAATCCATAAATGCCACAAATATCTAAATTAATGACTCTCATGCCTCATTAAGACCCTCCATGCCTAGTTAATACCCCTCTATCCCAAATATTGATGAGCATATTTATGAATTTTAATTACATAATTTGGATTAATTCATGGCCAAAAATCTCAATATTGAGATGGATGGTCATGGTTAATCCTAAACCATTTAAAAAATATATAAATAAGAGGCCTTGCCTATTGATTTTTAAGCTTGGATACTGCAAATTTATAATGCACAAATAATTTTAAAAGCCATTTAAATTAGTATTATAATGCCAAATTTTTGAGCTAAGCCACAACTAAACATGGTGGCAAAGAGAGATGAAAGTAGCCATACTTTATTGATGAAGACTTCATGAGCACAAACTGAGTAAGCCACTATAATAAGCATTTTGGAGCATCCAAAAAAGGTATTTATTTCATGTTTTATCTATGTTTTCAAAAAAAAAATTCTAAATAAGATCCTCTTTTGAGATAGGCTTATGATTTTAGTTTAGTGTGTTTTTTATTGATTTGTTCTATTCACTAACACAATACTAATATCCCCCTATTGTAATCCTATGTTCACAAATGACACACCTGGTGGGACCTAGCCTCACAAAATTAGTCAAATTAAACTTACAAGCAACATACTAACCATTTTCATGTAGTATCTTGGAGTGTGGAGGCAAATAAGATAAAATTTTGAGTAAAAATCCATTTTTTTAAGCCATAGTTTTGTTCTTGGGACTGCCAACCCAAATCACATGTGTAACCCAACTCACCTATCCAACCCAACTCACCTATGCAACCCAACTCGCCTATCAACCTAAATTACTTATTAGCCTATCTCACCTGTCAGCCTAGCTCACCTATCAACCTAACTTGTATGTCAGCCCAACTCACCTATCTAACCCAATTCACCTGTCATCCCAACTCACCTATCAACCCAACTCACCTTTCAGCCCAACTCACTTATCTAACTCAATTCACCTGTCAACCCAACTTGCCTATCAACCCAAATCACCTACCAACCCAACTCACCTATCAACCTAGCTCAATTTTCAACCCAACTTTCCTATCAACCTAACTTGATTGTCAACCTGAGAGCTCATTTTTCAAAAGTCATTGTCTCATCCTCTAAAGTGCTTCAAATCAAGTAGTCCTAATCTTGTTTTTTCAAGGTGAAAGGATGGTTTCAAAGTTAATTTTGGTGTTTTAATTAATCATACACTTAATTTTGGAGTTTTAAAAAATATCTTGGTATAAATCATGCACCCTTCAAGTTTGGTGCCTAAATAAGGTTTGTGTGTATGCTCTTCCATCCATCCCCTTTAGGGAAATTTTGGAATCAAAATCACCATCCTTATTGCAAACATGCCTATTCTAAGTCATAGAAAGAATGTCTTCTAAAGCACTCTTTAAAAACTCATAATAGTTTAGGTGATCTTGAAATGACCCTAAATTCTTTCTATTAGTCATTTATTTTATTGTATGTTGGCTTATGAGGGGGACTTCATTACCTCCTGCAAGTTCTATAAAGAAGCTTTGATGCAGGGTTTCTTCTCCCACCACTGAATTTAACCACTCCCACTAGGATCTGAGGTTTGAGTGATTAAACCACCTTATAGTGTTGGATTTGTACATAGGACATATCTTCACTTTGGACATCACACTACACTAAGCAAGTGATGGATGTAATGGTTGCAAAAAGGACAAGACCTTTTTACAAAAAGCCTAGTGCCATGGATACCTAATTAAAGTGTTGCTTCTCTTGTTTTCTAATGTGAAATTTAGTAGATATGGGATCCATCTAGAAATAATCAAAAACCAATTAGTTTTAGTCAACCCCACTTTGCCACACCCTTAATAGGAATTTGGAAAATTTACTTATATTTTGTCATTTTCTTACTTGGTGTTTTGAGACTGAAATTGTTTGTTTGTTTATAAACCATGTCAATACTAATTTGTTTATACAACACTATTTTGTCTAAATAGGTGTCATGTTGGTCATTTTACACCACACTTGTGCCTTGAAATTTTTGCTAAACTTATTTGTGTGTGTGTCATTTGAGTTGCAGAGGGTAACATTAGGCTACCCAAAACATGTCAAACCATTTTACCTTTGAGTATTTAAAACAAAAATTTGATCGCATCATTATAACATGCTAACATTTTTTAAGCTACTCAATTTGTTTCAGAACTTATTTAACATTGTGCCAAAAACTGTTTGTTTCAAAGCATGTGACATTAACCATTTGAACCTTGTTTATGCGCCATCATGATATCCAATCTTGTCTAGCTTGTTTGGCAAAATATTAGTTTTTAATGTTGAGTTTTCAATTATCCTTGTCAATGTTTGGATTCAAACATTGATTGTTTTTTGTTTAGGCCTCAATTAATGGGGTTGATACACAAATATTTTTCTTTTGGGTTACATAACTTCAGTTAATTGATTACCTAAATTTGAAGACTATTGATGTTTTGTTTATTCAAATGCTTATCCTCATCATTATTTATGATTTTTTTTAGAAGAACACAGCCTTTCTCCAAATGCTTTTTGCCTTGTGTCTTATACCATTTGATCATGTTTATATTTAATTTTGTGTGTTGGGTCTATGTCAAAGCTATTTCCAAACTTGTTAGATTAAATCAAATCACATAATCCTTTGTTTCAAGCCTAGATTTTGACACCATTTGGATAAAAGTCATAGCATAGCCTATTTTATTGTATATTTTGACTCCATGTTTGGACAGAAGACCTAATGAATATTTTCCCCTTCCTAGTTTAGACCTTGTTTGGAACACTTTGACCTAGACTTTTGACATGCCAGTTTTTATTCAAATGCTTGATCTTTTCTGTGTATGACATTTGACATTAGATATTTGATGTTAGACTATTTTATGCCAAATCTTTATCCCAAACCATTTTAGAGATACAACTTCATGATCAAATCATTTTTTGGAGATACAACTCCACTTTTGACCAAGTTAGACCAAGTTTGAACCATTTATCCTTTGGACATAGTTTTTTAGAGTTTATAGAACTCTAAGACTTTTTGTTTTGGAGCTTTCATTATTTATGTAGATATGTCTAGCTACACTTATGGTGGAGTCACATATAATCTAAATTATCATATAATGGCTACAAAAAATCCCACCAAGAACCCCTATAGAAAAAGATTTTCTAAGGAGTTTTATTATTCTCCCTACAATACTCTATATGGGGAACATCGTCAAAATCCACAAAATCCAAATCAAATTACCAATCAAGATGATATGATTTATGAGGAGTAATTTAAAGTCCCAACTATAGATAATGTTGTTTGGGATATAGATTCATGCCCTCTTTACAATAATCAGTACACATAACATATTAAAGAACCAATTTATGATCCAATTCAATATTAGGATGATATGGTTTATGAGGAGGACTTAGATACTTTGGCTTTTGAGAGAAATCAAGCTCCAAAATTACCCTTCATCATTTCAAGACCTCATCCTTTGGCTTATGCAAGTAACCAAGCTCTGTACTACCCTATAAATACCATTTTAAGACTCTGCCCTTTGGCTTATGTGACTAATCATGCTCTCCAATACCCTACCATTATCCAACCATAGGTCATTCCTCATCTAGTACCAATCTAATCAAAACCTCAACCCATCCAATTAGTTAAAGACCAAACTATGTTCAAACTAGTATTTTCTAACTTATTGGAAACTAAGACTAAGAAAATTGACTAATTTGAGATATTTGTGTTGAACCAACCAATTATGATAAGTTGACCTATGATGAATCATCTATTTATCCTATACCAATTGTTGAGGAGTCTCACTTTGATGAGCTAGTCTTTTCTGAGTCACTTCTTAATGATTATAAACACCTTTGGGCAAATCATTACCTCAACCATATGCTTTTTTTCCAAGAGCCTCCTATTGACAAGCTAGTCTTTGAGGAGTTGTCTCTTGACATTTTTCCCATATTAGAGGATTCCCACTCTGACCAAAAAAAATTGTGGAGCCCATTATGACATCATAGGATATTAATTGTCTAATACCAAACATTTAATAAGACATAATTGTAACATAGTACCCATCAAATGAAGAATTAGAGTTAGAGTCAAGTTCAATTCTTGAACCAACATCAGATTTAGCATCAAAATCAGAATCAACATTAGTCTTAACATTGGATTCAAAGTCCCTTGAGTCAAAATCAAATTCAGAAATAGAATATATTCATGATTGTTACAATATTGGTTATGAATGCCTCACATATCAGTTTGAATACATTTGTGATCTTATTATGGCTTTTGAGGATGAGTAGTTTAGCTTTGACATGAATTCTCCTAGTATCTTTTATAATTATTATGATACCACCCTCCATTCCATTACCATCAACCAAAATAGCCATATTATTGACATTCCATCTCCCAAAAGTGTCAATTGGGACTGACAGCATCACACTTTATTGAACTACATCCATGGTGACATAGAAATTGAAAAAGGGCAAGAAGGCCAAGACCACATTCATATAGTAGAAGAACACTCTCCTAGTAAAATTTTTTTAGAGGCACTAAGGCATAAACAAAGTTCAAACTCAGCATCTTTTAGTGAATCTTTTTTGAAAGCACTAGAAAATAATCAAAGTCAAAATTAAATGTTCCTTAGTGAAACCTTCTCAAAGGCATTATGGAAAAATCAAGACATTTTCATTGGTGAAAACCTCATTGAGACACTAATAGCTAAGCATAAAAGTCCTTCACTACTTGATGAATATAATATCAAAGATGAAATCAAAATAGCTTCTAATCTATAGGATAAATAGATGGTAGCTACTCTCAAGATAAAATAACAAAAAAATTTAGTGATCCTATCAAGAGAATATTCAATGGTCTTCAGCCCTACCAAATCCAAAGTTATGTCAAATCTAGCATCAACAATATTATGTGTGACTGAACATCTTGATCTTCATTTCTTTCCCAACCATTACCCATTCCATTATCATTTACTATTTTATTTCAAAATTAAACCTACCATCCATTATTTGTCCTTGTTTACCATCCACAACAACACTTTCCTTTGCAGAGGCTATAAAGATACATTATCTCAAAATTTGAAGGAATCAGAATCCATGACCAATAAAGATCACAAAAGCATTTTTGACAACCCAATTTGTAGGTAGTTCTTGATAGAACAACTATTCAAATGAGGTGTGGGATAAAAATTAACATGATCAAGTATTATGTTTGTATCATTATTGATTAGGATGCACATCTCCATTTTAGTAGTAACAATAGAATAATATGCCATTTACCATACCCAAGCCAAACACATCAAAAACCAATAATCACCCAGGCCAAAAACATGTACCATACCATTTCATTTTCCATATTCCATTTGTCATTATCACATATCCTTGCTAGTCACCCCATCACTTAGGGTCAGCCCTCTTACCATTCTATCCAATATATCAAAGCCATCATTATCATAGAGCAATACCATTCCATTCTTATCTATACCAAAGCTTATTTTTAGCCATCCTACCTAATCTTGTTTTGATCTTGGTTCTTCTCATAATTTTTGTGAGGGGATTTTGATCAAGTTTCAATAATAAATCAAGTCCATGTTTAAATGATAGTCTATGAAAGTAGTGTGATAGTTGATCTAGTAAGATATCTTTAATTTTCCATCTTATATCAAGTTTGTTTATGTGAGCTTGATTATAACTACCTATGGGAAAATTAGTATCGTTGACCTATGCCATTGTATCCTAGTTATAACCACCTATGGGAAAGCTATGGGCAACACTTGTTTATCATGCATTTACACATCACCTTTCCATCATTGTTTTCATTTGACTACCCATTTTTTAGATTTGAGAACTTGTTGTGATCTAGTTGGTTTTTCCCCACCTTTTATGTGGATGAAATTACTATGACTTGAGGACATTTCAAAACTATGTAGGTTATGATAAATTAATTTTGAGGTCACCTCAGTCCCTCTAAGCCACACTCCCACCATTTTTTGAGAAACCTAAGCCATGCTCTCACTATTTTGTGAGCAACCTAAGTCATGCTCTCACCATCTTGTGAGAAACCCAAGCCACACTCATCATTTTGTGAGAAACCTAAGACAAATGCTCTCACCATTTTTTTAGTAGGTATATTTTCATTATATATGAGTTAAATTACCTCAAAATACCAAAAACATTTAAATATTTTAAAATCCAAAAACATTTGTCTTGTCTAAGCCTAGTCAGATATCCTCGATCTGCCCTACCAGGGAAAAGTCATTGTTAGGATGCTTTCTTTTGATTTTATCTTTAGGATTTTTGTTTGTTTATTTGTGAGATTTATTTATGTGTGTTTGATTGTCTATTTTTTTATTTTAACACTATTACCTCGACTCAGTCTATATGTGTTCATTGGGTGATTCCTCAAATACATTATTCTTGAGTCTATCCATATTCATACGTCAACAATGTCATCATGGTGTTTATCATTAGTAAATTATTTTGTAGTGTTTATTAGATATGGAGTCATTTATTACACATATATTAGGATAGTCTTCATGATGTTCTATCATGATGCCTACCATCACATGCTATAGCAAAAATCAGCTTTAAGAAGGTCTACAAGCAATGGAGCTATAGAAGTTTCTCCTTGGCACCTTGGCAAAATTTTCCATCCTAAATTTGATCAAATTAACCCATTGACCATTATAGTTGTATTATTTCTAATAAGGATGAGCATCTCTAAATTAACAGGTATAATTGAATCTTTTCCAATGATCAAATCTTATTCTTCTATCTATCCCTCTCATCATTTTGCACATCCTCATATGCCTAGTTGTTTTTGTCTTCTTTAGTCATTAGACCATCGCATATAAATTTTCACCCACTCATATTTAATATATATTATAGGTTATATCCTTGAGTAATGCTTAATAATTATCCCTAATTAGGGTACAATCATCTTTAGCCAATCTAGGTCCTTTTAATGATTATAACCACCTATGGGCAAATCATTATTTTGACTTTTATTCCTGATTATAACCACCTTTGGGATAATTATTAATCCTTTTTAATTCAATGCATGAAACCATTTTCCCATTTAGATTAATCTCAACCATGGTTAATTCCACCTTTATTCTTTCTTATTTTCGAGGGACTATCTATCAATAAATGTGATGACCACTCCCTCGAGGGGGCATCATCATAGTCTTCCAAAACACTCTTTGGAGATTTTTCTTCAACCATCATCTTATTTTTATCATACAAGCCATATTTCATTATTTTAGAATACATTTCTTTGCCCATGGTTTGCAACTTCTTCCCAAATAGGGGTAAACTATAGACACCTAAATCTGGCCATTGATAACCTTCAATCAAGATTTTGACCAATTTCCACCAAAATGCACAATTTGGTTTAAAAACACTAAAACACATTAAATTATTTGAAACTAACATATTCAACTTATGATTTTGGCCAAAGTATCCCTAAATGGGATGATGAAATTTATGTGTTATCTAACTTTGATCAAATCATTTCGAGTCAAAATGCCATTTTACACTTGGGTGATCTGGATTGCTCTTTTATATCAAATTTATTATATGAGACACATGCCTTTATTATTTTATAGTGAAAATATGCCAAATGGGATAATGGTTCCAATTCATCTAACATCAAATTTTAATTCTAATATAGTCAAATTTTGAGCTAATAATACAATATTTTGACCAATTTGATTAATTTGTGCAAAAATTACCAAGGTTTTGCATTAAAGTTGATGAATCATGTTTAAGGATAATTAAACCAAATCAAGAGCTTAAGTTAATTTTCCATGGAACTTGTTGCATAAATATTTTTTAGAAATTTATTGTCATTAACTACATCATCAAATGACATCATCCTATGGGGTGGCATCCACAAGCCATAAATGCCACAAATATCTAAATTAATGCCTCCTATGCCTCATTAAGACCCTTTATGCCTAGTTAATGACCCTCTATCCCAAATATTTATTATTATATTTATGAATTTTAATTACATAATTTTGATTAATTCATAGCCACACATCTCAATATTGATATGGATGGCCATGGTTGATCCTAAACCATTTTAAAAATCTATAAATAGGAGGCCTTGCCTATTGATTTTTAAGCTTGGATAATACAAAGTTATAATGCACAAATAATTCCAAAATCCATTTAAATTAGTTTTAAAATTCCAAATTGTTTATCTAAGACAAAGCCAAATATGGTGACAAAGAGAGATGAAAGTAGCCACACTTCATTGATGAAGACTTCATGAGCACAAACTGAGCAAGCCACTACAAAAAGAATTTTAGAGCATCCAAGGAAGGTGAAGGAAGGTATTTATTTCATGTTTTAGTTATTTTTTCCATTTTTGTTTTATTAAATGAGATCCTCCTTTGAGATAGGTTTAGGGTGTTAATTTAGTGTGTTTTTGATTGATTTTTTTTGTTCACTAACACAATAATAATCTCCCCCTATTGAAATACTATGTTCACAATTTTTATCATTAGTAGATTAAATTTCATTGAGTATTGGATCGAGAGTCAGTCATTATGCATATTTTGGCCAAGTCTTCATGGTGTTCTATCATGACTCCTACCATCACATGCTATATTAAAAATCAGCTTTAGGAAGTCTACATGATAAATGCAGTAATGATATCTCTTTGGCACTAGCTTTAAAAATAGTCCCAAAATAATCCAAATCATATCCCAAATAGAGTAATTAAACAATAAAAGAATTTTATTCCTTATTAGTTCATATGAGCATCTCCCTAATAATAGGTTGTCTAATTCATCTTTGTTCTCTATACTAAATCCAAATCATGTTTTCCATCATCATATTTGCAATTATCATTTCATATCATTTTGCCACTATCGAGGTCTAATGATTATAACCACCTTTGAGCAAATAATTTCATACTATCCCACTTTCATTCTCAATGATTCTAACTGCCTTTGACCAAATCATTGTGTTTCCACCAATTTGAGGGTTAATGATTATAACCACATTTGGGCAAATCATTACCTTTATTCTACCCACTTGGGGCATGTTTTTATCCTACCTATACTGATTATTATAACTACATATGGGTAAATAATCCTATTTTTTTTTCCTAATTGAGATAGCTTCATATGCCACTGATTATAACTACCTTGGGTAAAATCAATCCATTCCACCCCATCATTTTCATCTGTTTGGTCTACTCATTTCCTTCTTTTGAGGGACTATTTTTTTACCCCTTTACTAACTTCTCCCTCAAGGGGGGCATATAGTTCATCCATTTTCCATTAAGGTCATAAGCACACAAAACCTTTAAAATCTTTGAGAAGATGTTACTATGTTTATAACTTGTAATTCCTTCCCAAATAGGGGGAAAACATTAACATTTTAAATTGGCCACCAATGGCTTCATACCAGACTTTAGACCAATTCTTACCAATATTTTCTAATCAATCCTAAGAATCTATAAATGTCTCAAATTTTGATTTATAACATGAAATATTGGCTTATAAATCAATTAAATGGGACAATTACACATATCAATTAATTCAAATCTTTCAAAATGTCAAAAAGACTAAATAGAATCAATTAAAGTACAAAAACAAATAAAATGCCTAAGTTGAATTATCCATGATCAATTAAATGAATTATCAAAAATGAAATTAAAAAATTAAAAAATATCCTAGGAACTCATAATTTCCTTTTATGAGTTGTCATTTTTGTAAAATATCCCATCCATGCCTATTTATTTCTAATCATGAGCATTTGACACCTTTTGACTCTACTACGGTTAGTTAACTCACAAAGTTTAAGTTTAAATCCATTCCAAAATCTAAATACCCTATAACTCACCTTAGGTTAGCTTTAGTTGCTAAACCTATAAATACAATCCTAGACCTCTTCATTTAGAGAGCTTGGAACATAGTAATTTTATAATGTTGGTTTTATGACAAGATTGAAATCTATAGGGTTATAATGTTAAAATTGTGAATCACAAGCCAAGACACTTTGAGACATCAAGATACATCAATAAATCATGAGCCAAACCATGGCGTCAAGGGGAGAAGGAGACACACAACATCATTTTCCAAAGATCTCTTGAGCAAAAGATGGGCAAGCCAAATGAATAAATGTCTTGGAGCATTTAAGGAAGGTAAGAAAGGTTTTTTTTTTGCATTTTAGTTTTGATTTATCAATTGGTTTTATTCACCATGCTCCCCCCACCTTTTATATGGGCTAGATAATTTTATCCATATTATTGTGTTTCCTTTTATTTTGATTTTTCATTGTAAAAATTAACATATGATTTAACCACTCTTATTGGATTCCTTGATAAAAAATTATAGATTTAGAATAAAAGGAGAAAATCTATCCACCAACTCAAATTCAAATTCATACCAAGTGAGCCACCAAATTCCATTGATACTAGGGAGGTATATATGTGCAAAAAAATATCGAAATCTCTAACTCCTTACTTATAAAATTATATAGAGCCCTTGCATCACATGCCTTCTGTGCTCAAACCTCCCTAAATTTCCCTTCCATCTTAATCTAATGGTTATTACATCCTCAAACCCAAAGTTTAAGCCTTAGTACTGAGATACCACTTTCCCTGCTAGTTTAACCAAGTATAGGCACTACAATGACATATTTGAGGTAATTGAGTAAGTCTCCAAGGATTCTTTCAAATCAAATAACTAGCTGGCTAGGTATGAGGATGCCCTTTAATCCTATAATAAGTATGAAATTCATAGAACCATAGATAAATTAGAGGCATTCCACTACACTAACCTATCGGGAGACATCCTCCATAATTCTATCCATATACAAGAATCTATCAATGACTAGGTATGCTCACCCACCTCTTAGCACCAAATTATCAATATATTCAAGAATGCCTTCAAGGCATATTTCTCCCTACTAAACTTCTCCTTCTCATATGATGCAATAGTAGTGTGGACCTAGATGGACACCTACCTGATATATGGCATCCTCCATGCCTAGGTTGAGATCCTCGAATCCAAGTGGGTTAACAAGGAAAAGATTAATGCCTACATAGTTTGAACCTTTTAGAATGAGCTTAGAATAGGCATGATCTTATTAAACTAGTTACTTAGGGACCCAAATTTTTGACACATCATCGAGAAATGGGTTCCTTTTATGCATATGATCTTGACTCACTTGGACATCTAGATATAGGAGGCTTGATCAACTTCAAGTTAGTCCATGCCATTGTAGATGTTCAAGCTAGATGTGACTTCTAAATAATGAGCTACCTACTAGATGCAATTTTTGGGACACTCTCATTCAAGCCTTTAGCCTTTATTTCATTAGTTCCTAGTGAACTAATCATCTACATGGTCTTTTACAAGCCATATGACCATTAGTTCCACCAACATATCTATGATGCCTATGAACACTTCTACCTAGTAGTGTGTTAGGCAGTCAATGAAGCTTTAATGCCCTAGATCTTAAAGGTAATTTGGTAATCTATCATAGCCATTGGGGAATATTGGATGTACAAAGATGACAAAGTGATCCAAGTCATGGTATTCCTCTAAGACCCCTTACACTTTCCATATTATGTCCATGATCATTTAGTAGAATAGGAGATATCTAATCAAATTTTAAATGACATCTTTGGGTTATTTATACACTATCAAAAAAAGTCATACCCATATCTCCCAATCACATACAAAACCAAGTCTATATGAACTTCCCTTGGATAAAAAATATGGTGGCTAGGTGAGACTCTTTCACCCTAAAAAATTGTAAGATTCAGTAGTGGGACCCTAAAGGGGTGATTGGGGCCCATTTGGAATAATACTCAGCTCGACTCAACATCAACCATGACCATCAAGCTGAAGATGATAATGAGCTTTATTTGGATACCACTTATGACTAGGAGGTGTTATCCTAGATAATAGTTAAGAATAAAAAGAAGAGGAAGAAGGCTCCATCAAGATCCTTTATAATTCCTCTAGATCTTACTTGATTTGTGGAAGACCCAACTCCAAGAAATCTAGCCATCTCTTGGAGAATATTATAGGGTGTCTCATGAACTGCTCCTCCTCAAACTCTAGCACCAACTCTATCTCTAATTCTACCTCAAGTGAACCTCACTCAAGAATAATGGTGAGCTGAGATGTTCTCATGGTCATTCCCTTTTGTTCTACCTCCTTTCACTCCCTTTCCCCCTCCACCTCCACTCCTTTTATCTTTCACTCCTTTCACTTCCTTCATATCCACTCCACCTCATTCTCTACCCTTCACCACCATTTCAACCAAAAATATTACACCCCTTAAAACTTGAGGGATGGTCTTGGGGTAATAAACACCATAAATGGATGTTTAGGATGACTTAGATGTATAGTGGAGTTTTGATCGAGCCTCCATGAGCATGAAAACTAAGCTCACATAAAGATTCATCTTGAAGGGGAACCTAGTGATATAAAAAAATCATCAAGATCTATTTTATCTCACTAAGGTGAGGACTACTATTGGAGAAGAGAATGTGGTAGATTACCCACTATCCATCCTCTAAAATACCCATGACATTTATTATAAGCTCCTCAAAAACATGTAGAGCCAAGTCCATAGTATCAAATCCTAAGTGAAGAGTAGATTCCTAGTTAGATTAATTGGGTAGGTCAAGGATGCCCTCATATAGCTTTTATCAATCCTTTGGAAAGTAGTGGGGACTCAGGCCAAAACTAATGTATTTATATAATAGACACAAAACTACATGGGGAGGATCATGAAAATTGATGGGAAGTACCAAAATCTACAAGTAGCAATAAACAAAGGAATGTTCTTAGAGCTCAAACTGATGCTAACCTTAAATTTAGTGTTGTACCAAACTTATGTTGGGAACATGAGAATTGTAGTGGAGGAGTGGCTATCATTGGAATGCACTACAATAGAACCCTTAGAAGAGCGCAAGAATAATATATTGACCTCCCTCAAGGAGGTTAATATCTCCATGTTCTTCCACCCAAATTACACTTTACTTGACCAACCAAAATTTAGAGTCTACCTAGGTAAATTTGACCATGTTATGAGGGAGAAATTATCTAAGGTAAACCAAGAAGGAGCCTAGGTAGTACTAGACCTATTAACTCAGTCCAATATGAACATAAATTAAGTCTTTAGAGTCTAATCCTCAATGGAAGTAGCTTTCCAAATCTCTTAGAAACTAGCATCTTAGGCTGAGGTGATCTTCAAGGAACCTCTAATGAACTTGGCCAAGGTGGATGAGGAGTTTGACTTCATGAAAACCATGTTGGAAGCTGAGAGTGCTCAGTCAAAGTAGTTAAGAGATGGTCCCTCTTATCCACCTTTTCATGTTAACTAGTGGTCCACCACAAATCTTTTATAGGATTTTATGGATTTGTTTTGGCTCAAATTTTGAAATATGGTTATAACTATAATAAGTGGCCATCATGGCCCAGGATGGAATCCTCATGATTTTTAGAATTGGTCCCCAATCCTTATCTATATATAGAAGAGTCATATTATATTTTAAGGGTTCATCAAAAATTACTTCAAAGTGTTGTTGGATTATTGCTAGGATTTCATTTACATTTCCTTCATCACTCTAGACTATAAAAGTGACCCAGATTGATTATTGTAGAAATATTTCACTCTTTTAATGAATAAAATCATTATTTTACTCAAAAGGGTCTCTTTTGTGTTAAATTTTCTTTCATCTTCATGTTTAAATGATCAATAGTGCTAGGTTAATTGGATAAACACTTGTCAATTTATATACATCATGGTTATAATTTTATTAGTTATTATAATCTCTATGTGAGTTCAATCATTTCTCTTTTGTTAGTGTTGATAATTTATGTACCTAGCTACAAATTATCATATAGCATTTATGTGTATAGATAATAAACCCCTAGTACTGATATTTAGTAGTAATTCACATTGAGGTAATACTCCTAGTTATATTAGACTCTCCCCATTGTATGTTCTTGGAGGTAAAACTCTATTGAACCTCAGTCTATAGTGGTATAATTGTGGCATAATCATTTGGTTTGGTGACTTCATTGAACTCATTTTAGACCTGGAGGCTTCCCTTTCCTTACCCTTCCCTCTCTTTAATGTTTTTTTAGTGTAATTGAAATTCCCATTTTGAATTGTGTTTATAAATAATAAGACCAACACTCAAATATTCATAACTATCCTTAACCTATGTGAAGTACAATTTATTGAATTTCTAGTGGTAATAATGCATCTCTTAGATACTATTCACATAGTTTCCCTTTGTTACGTCCAATACCCACAATAATAAATTGATATAATCTTATATTATTCCTAAAATAGAGGATGAAATTCCATAGTTATCCCCACCTTCCCCTTTTCAAGGAATGTCTAATTCTATGGGCATCTCATGATAAAGGAGTAGATTTTAGCGAACAATAACTAGCACTATAAGGAGGGCCTAAAGATAATTCATTCTTGTTTTGATTTAATTTAATTTTATGAATATCTTGAGGTTGGTTTTATTGTAATAATATGCTAAATATTATATAATTATGTATCATCTTGGAGACTAGTTCACCTATTATTAGGGCTAGGCCCTATTAAGGTAGATTGGTAATTCTTGCCTACTTTTCTATAGAAAATCAAGGTCTAATCAACCTAGAACTACCATGATTCATATCAATTAATCTATGTAACCTATCCAAAACACACATCCTAATATGGCTTGGTTATTTGAATCAGCCATTAATATCCCAGGAGTTATCCATGATCTACCTAGGAACCCTGAGAGGTATCTTCCTCATTTCACCCTTAGTGTGGGATAGACTATAGAGGAACACATAACCTCCTGTAATACCTCCTTAACACTCTTTAATTCATAACATATGGATGTGACATGTAGACCCTTCCTTTTTACCCTAATGGACTCTACCTATGATTGGTTCTTAAACCTTCTTGAAGACTTTATACTAAGTTCATACCATTTTAGTTCTACTTTCCTCACCCAAATTTGGATAAATAATAGACCCTAATATCCTATACCTATTTTTTTATTATATCAAGAAAGAGCCTAATGATCCCATTAAAATTTTTAATGCTAGGTTAAAAAATATGTATAACCAGGTAACCGTGATTTACCAACCCAAAGCTTAACTAGAATTTGAAATGTATAAGAATGCATTAGACCCTTGGACTTATTGAGAAGGGTTTTAGATATAATAGATATATCCTTGGCATATATAGGGACCATCAAAGTGGATATTCAACTAAACCCCCAAGACTACACCATGACCCCCACTCTTGACATGCTACCAAAAATGCCTACATTAAACTTTTTACCTAGTGGTAACTAGAATACACCTATGCCTCAACAACTCCCTACAACACATCAAATCTCACTAGGTCATCATAATTCAAACCAATATTTGGTATTCCTAAACCTAGGGGTCCAAATATAATTCCTTGAACTCAACATTAAGTGATGTTAGTTGTGGCTAACAATACCTAGACCATACCTCAAGAGTCCACTAAAATTGAGTTAGATGCCATTTAGTGAATGGTAAAAAAGCTTAGTACTGACTTCCTAGGTTTTTAGAGATAGATGAGTAACTCTAATTTATAAATCTTCAGCAAGAATATATCATATCAAAGGCCAAATAGGAAATACAACCACCCTCACAACCCCCCATAACCTTCACCTAATATGTTCCTCGAGATCAATATATTAGATATAGTGTTACCTAACTAGTGCTGAGTACATAATATATTAGCACATGGAGAGATGGACTATATAAATTTTGGTTCTAATTTCAAGATCTTCTAAAAGAAAATGGAAGAATATGAGGTGGTCCCCAATCATCTAAAATCCTCTAAATTAGGTAAATCCCTTAGTATTGCTTTGGTGTTGGAAACCATGGATTTCCCTACCCAAGAATAAAATGAGTTAAAGGAAGGTATTAGTGAGGTGTTGTATTTTTAGTAGTTCTAAAAGAGCAACTATGCCCTTAAGAGTAGGCAAAAACAATATCCCCATACTACCTTAACACCCCCAAATAATGGTGGAACCCCACTAGACCAAAATTTTAGAAATGATCCTCCACCTCCAAGACATCAATAGCCTAAAGCACCTATGGAACCCCCATCATTCCAAATAAATGGGTTTATAACATAGTCAAGGATATGAATAAAATCAAGACTAACATTAACCTTCATGAGCTTACCCGAATCACAGAGCAACATGACCTCTTGTTAAAGTCTTTGACTCAAAATCCAAACCGACAGGCCCATTCAAAATTGAGAGAAACACACACCAATGCACTTATTCACAATAATAAGATGGATTTTCCCCCATTTATTTTTACCATCTAGTTGTTTGGAAATAATCTGAATAATTGCTTAGTAGATCCTAGAGCCTCTGCTAATGTGATGCTGATAGGTATATGTGAGAAACTTCTTCTATCCCCCTTAAATTTTGATAAGGTAGTGGTCCAGTTGGATAAGTCAGAGGTGAAAATGATATGAGAGTTATTAAATATCCACATCTATTTTGAACTAAGCCTATGATTTAACACTTTATAGACATTCAAATTGTTAACATCCCAAATCCTATGGTATGATCTTCATCAAATATTGGTCCAATGCCCTGAATGGGTATATGGCATAGATTTCTCCCATATGTGGTTGTCATGGAGAGGATTAAACAACCAAATATGAGTAGATAGGGAACCATGCATGAAACATGTTATCACTAAATACAACACTATTAATGAGAAGATAAACCTAGTTTCATTGGGCCTAGGCATCTACACACTAAGCACCAAGCCTTCAAAAATCAAACCAGTCATAGCCCAAGTTTTATTGGCTAATGATCTCTTTATGTATATGGAGGTAACTCTAAACAAGGCAGTGGGACTGGTGTTCTTCTTATATATCCCTTAGGGAGGAAACATCTAGAATATTATATGTTATAGCTCCCATGCATGAAGAAATTGATAGAGTACGAAGATTTGATAATGAGATTAAAATTTGCATTGAGACACAAGGTAAATAAACTAAGCATATTTAGTGATTAGTGACTTTGAGCTAGTGGTCAACTAGATCAAAACTAAGTTTCAACCAAAATTATCATACCTTGGAAGGTATAAACATAGATCTTGGGACCTAATTGAAATGTTCAACACATTAAATATCATCCCTATTCCTTGGGAAGAAAATTAGGTAGTAGACTTTCTAGCATCAACTGCAACAAACCTAACCCATCTAGATAACACTAAGCTATAAGAGTTCTCTTTGTAACTCATCCCCTATCCTTCTATCTCACACATCATGACTAACTTACAAGTATTTAAATATGACTAGTAAATCATCCAATTCCTTGATAACAAAAGGATATTTGAGGCCCAAATCATAGATGAAAAGTATAAAGACAACCTTAGGACTGAGTTGGATAAGGATGGGATCTTGAACATTCATGGGAATAAGATCCTAAAGGGGATGATTTCACTAGAAAGAGCATTTGATGTGTTAAACACAACCTTTCAAGCTAAAGGACCTAATTTCAAAGACCATAAGTGTTAACTTGTTAATATTGACCCTATAAATAATTCCTAGATAGTTAACATGGTTTTAGATTAGAGGGACCATAAATTGGAATAGTTATAGAAATTATTACTACGGTACAAGGATGTAATTATTTGGGTCTATGAAGATCTTAAGGTCTTCAAATTGATTGTAATTATTCATACCATCCCCTTAAAACCTAGCCAAAAACCATTTACACAAAGATAGAGGCTAATAAACCCAATATTATATCCATTGCTTCATAAAGAAGTTCATAAGTTACTCTCTGCAGGCATAGTTGGCTAACCTAGTCCTAGTACAAAATAAATAATGTTGAAATATGCCTTTGCATGGGCTACTAGAACTTTACTAGGCCTTAGATAAGGATAACTACACATTTCCCTCACTAGAGGAGGTAATCTAAATGGTGAACAAGTCTCAAATAATGTCCTTCTTAGATGTATTCTTGGGCTATAACCAAGTCTTAGGCAACCTAGGAGATAGAACTAAAACTGATTTCACCACCAAGTGGGGCACATTCAATTATAATCAAATGCTTTTTGGGCTAATCAACTCTAGTGAAAACTTTCAAAGGGTAATGGACTTCACCTTTGAAGGCCTGATGGGTAAATTATAATAATATATATATATATATGGATGACCTAAATGGGTTTTCTAAATATAGGTTACATCATGTGCACCACTTAGAAATGGTATTTGAGAGATGCATAAGGTATGTCATCTCCTTAAACCCAAAGAAGAGCATGTTTGGTGTCATTGAAGGTCATATTCTTGCTCACATTGTCATAAAGGAAGGTATTGGTATCAAACCCAAAAGGGTGGATGTAATTTCTAAACTACATTCACCTAAGAACAAGAAAGAACTAAAATATTTCTTTTGGAGAATCAAATTTGTACGCAATTTCATTTGTGGATTCACTAAAATAATGAAGCCCTTAAATTCAATGTTGAAACAAGATGGTAAAGTAGAGTGGTGAGTGGTATCAAGGAAATATTTCCAAGATATCAAAGATGATATCATGCAATCCCCAGTCCTTATCATCCTAGACTATATGTAGGAATTCTATGTTTACCCTTTCATTTTAGAGAACACTATTATTGCCTACCTTACCCAAAGGTTAAAAGGAGAAGAAAACCTCATGGATTTTATGAGGACTAATCTTAAATATGATGGATTCTAGTATTCTACCTTAAACAAACATTTATATGCCCTAGTCAAATTAGTGAATAAATTTAGGCATTACATCCTCAAAAATAGAGTGCATGCCATTATCCCAAACTTAGCTATAAAGCAAAAGTTGGGGTAGAATGATATAGGTGAAAAGAGATACCAATAGATAACAAAACTACAAGAGTATGACTTTGAAATCAAGCCAACCAAACTGGTCATGGGACAAGACCTCACCTAGCTAATCATAGAGATAGACCCAAAAATCACAATACACTAAGTGGACCAACAAAAGGTGCGACACTCAGACTGGTATGCCCTAGTCATGTACTTTATATTTTATGTAAATGCACCCCTAAGAATCAATCATACATAGAGAAGAGTCCTCTAGTTTAAATCTATGTATTATATGGTGAATAAATGAGTTCTCTTCAGAATAAACCATGAAGGAATCTACCTCTAGTGCGTATCATAAGAAGAGGCCAAAGACATAATTACCAATTTCCATGAAAAATTAGGAGTTATCCATCCCATATCAAACACCATGGCTCACAAGCTTCTTCGGGCAGGGTATTATTGTACCATAATTTTTAGAGATGTTCACACTCATGTTCATTTCTACCACCAATTATAATCCTTTGTTAAAATAGAAATGCATAACACAATTCCACTACAACATATTATATATTTTATGTTTTTCACATAATGAGGACTAGATTTCATGGGGGTGATTAACTCCAATTCATCATCTGGCCATAAATTTATCCTTACAATCATGTACTACTACATTAGATGGTCTAAGGTAGTTAAAACCAAAATAAACACCATTATTGAAGTCATCAAGTTCCTAGAGAGTAACATAGTCATCCATTTTAGGGTCCCCATTTATTGAGTATGTGATAATGAACCCACCTTTCAATCCATGTAATTTACAAAATGGGCATATGGTAATGGGATCACATTGAAGTTATTCTCCAATCACTACCCGTAAAGGAATGGATTGGCAAAAGACACCAATAAAAACATGATTGATGCCATTAAAAAATCAACCAGAGAGAAGCCCTAGGAATGGCACTCATTTCTAAATTTTTCCTTATGGGTAGAATGCACTAGGTATAAAAAAGTGCTCAAAATATCTCCTTTCCTTCTCATCATAGATTAGATCTAATCATGATGATCACTCTCAAAATTTTGACTTATAAGTTTATGCAATAATTCATGAGACTAGATGAAAAAGTGAATTCTAGACTCTTGGACCTAATTCAGTTAGAAGAATCCTAAGATGAAGCTCTATTGAGCTTTAGCAAGAACCAAGACACACTCAAAAGGTGGTTTGACAAAAGAGCAAATGTTAAGACCTTCAGAATCTTATACCTAGTCTTGATGTGGGATAAGGCTATGAGAAGAAAGGATAGCATTCAAAATTTGATCTCCTCTAGATTGGTGCATACCAAATAGCCAAAATCTTGGGCTAAAATTCCTTTTGTCTCAAATATCTTGAGTCAAATGACTTACTGCTTCTAGTAAATAAGCAATTCTTAAATCATTATATATTGATTGTCCCATCTAAATTATTTTTTGAGTAATCCAAGTAAGAGGCAATAATGTATATATTAAATAGATTGATTTAGTTGTGTGTTTGATCTCATTAGGTGTTTTTTTTTATTGTGTAATTTTATTTTGTGTTTTGTTTTGACTCTTTGGCCCCTTGTCTATTATACTTTGTTCTTATAAGACCCAACCCTTCTTAGTAACTACTCTAGGTGGTGGCCAAAATCTAAGAGGATTATTGAGAAGTAGGGAAGTCCAAGTTGAAGCCTTCAATATAAGCAATTATAGGACTATAAAAAGGGAAATTTTGACATTCCAAATCTAAGAGGCCAATTATTTTAATAGAAACATTTGGATTTTAGAATAGCCTACACCCCAAGATAGACACTAAGATCCACTTAAATTAATAGCTCAAGAAGATATTGCATTATTCAATTTGATCAAGGAATGGCTAACTATTCATTACTTACCCCTTATCCTTTCACCATTGGCTTGTTCATGAACCCTTAATGGATAAGACTAATAAATAATGATCTCTTTTAGGGAAGCTTGTAAAATAATAGAGAAATCATGCAAAATATAAATTATGAGTCTACCTTGAAAGGGATATACAATAAATCTCCAACAGAGGCTTTCTAACCTAGTTAGCAGTAGAGCAAGGCCATGACTTGGACTAGATTCATCTCTATTGGTAATAGAGATGCCCATTTGGAAGTATAGTAATCCCCTAGCCATCCCCCCAAGCCATCAAGCCAACAATACCCTAGAGGAAGTCTGATAACCAGTCCAACCTTGATTACTTAAAGGAAATAAAAGAATAAATCAAAAATGAAAATCACTTCTCATGCACATTTTTGGCCATCTATGGGTGGAAGATCAGTATCCTACTTGTTATTTTGAAACTTTAGTACCTCATATTTTCTATGGACAATAAAAATACCCTATACAATCTCTATGTTGATTAAGGAAAGAAGAAGAAACTAGTTAGTTTCTAAGTTCTTCTCATCACTTTCCCCATGGAAGTCACCATTTGTTGTGGCTAACATGACCCTTTTCCTTCAAAATGGGGCACCCCTCTAAAAATTTCATGAACTAGAGATTTAAAGTCCTTTTTTATTCTTGTCATTGATGCCTACTCAAATCTTCAAAATATGCATCACCTTGATTTCTTCAAGTAGTAACCAGCATCTTTTATTTCTCTTTAAAGCTAAAAGGTGATTCACCTCTTTGTATATCATGGTACCAATGTTGTAGGTAGATTTTTAATTGAATTTACCATAGTCTAGATCCCTTCCTAGGGCAACAAAATCATTTTCCTCTAGGTAAAATTGAGTTCTCCATATCTAATAAGTAAGCTTTAATGTATCATATTAGTTTTATCTTTCTTACCTAGTCATTTTTTGAATTTCATATGGCTTGGCTGAATAGGAATTTTCCATGTCATCATGAGTCAAAAAGGCCAGTCCCTTGGACCTATTAGAGATGTCATAGATTAGGAGAGCCTAGCCAAATGTAAAGGCACCACATCATCTAGAATTAGAAAGGAAAATCCCCAAAACTTTCTAGAGATGTCAGACCCTAAGAAAGACTAGTTAAATGGGAAGGTGCCACATTATCCAGAGTTAGAAAGACCAGTCCCCTAAACCTGTCATAGATGTTAGAGCCCAAGAGAGAGACTAGCTAAATGGGAAGTCACCACATCATTTAGAATCATAAAGGCTAGTACCCAAAATCTTTCAAATATTTCAGAGCTTAAGAGATCCCATCCAAATGGAAAGTTTCCATTTCATTAGGAGTTAGAAAATCTAGTCCCCTAGACTTGTTAGAGATGTCAAAGATCGAGAGAGCCTAACCAAATGGGAAGGCACCATGTCATCAGGAGTAAGAAAGGCTATCCCCTAGGACCTATAAAATATGTCAAATCTTGGGAGAGCCTAACCAAATGGGAAGACATCGCATCATCTACAATTATAAAGGCTAGTCCCCTAGACCTATCAAAGATGTCAGAGCTTGAGAGAGCCTAGACAGATGGGAAGGTGCCATGTCATCTAGAGTCAGAAAGGCCAGTCTCCTAGACTTGTCAAAGATGTTAGATCCTAGGAAAGCTTGTATAAATGAGAAGTTTCCACATCAAAAGGAGTCAAAAATGCCATTTCCCCAAACCTAGTAGAGATGTCAGAGCCTAGGAAAACTTGACCAAATGGGAAGTTGCCAAATCATCAATAGTAAAAAAGTCCAATCCCTTGGATCTATCAGAGATGTCAAATCCTTAGAGAACCTAACTGAACAAGAAGTTACCACATCATAATAAGTAAGAAAGTACAATGCCTCAAACCTATCATAGATGTCATAGCCCAAAAGAGTTTAGTCAAATAGAAAGTTGTCATGACATCTTTAGTATAAAAGACTAGTCCCATAGACCTATTAGAGATGTCAAATCTTGAGATAGCCTAGTCAAATGGAAAGGTGCCATGTGATTTGTTATTTTTGGGAATAATGGAGTTTTATTCCTGTTTATTAAACAAGTCTGAGTAGGATAAATTAGTAAATAATATTTCTAATTATAGATATTGATTTGTGAAATTTAATTGTAATTTGACCTTTCTAAAAATATTAAGAGAGTAAGGAGAAATATAACTTAGCTTATTTTAGATTGAGATAGGGTCTATAAATTTAGTTGTAGGATTGGGACAATTTCATAAATAAGATATTGAACTTCATTTTCTAATTGGATAGGAGTGCCAAAACTATACACCCTAGGCTCCAACATTGTAGTCCTCCCTCAGTGATGGTGTCTTCAGAATCTAAGCTTTCTAATTTTTGTTCATCTGCTCAGTATGAGACTATGTACCAAATTTTAGGTTTTTTCTATTGAAAAATATTCTTATAGAGTTTATTCTTCATGTACTTGTATTTTTTATGCAATTAAAATGAACTTGGTAAAATAGGGAAAAGGGGTTTGTGTGTGTAAGATATACTAAACGTCTTTCACACCCCATGTGTGGGATTTTTACCTACATACCAATACTCTAAGGAGGGATAAATCCATATGTATTTGTCCCTTTAAGATTTATTGGTGAAATAGTGATTGAAATGAAAAAAATACTAAAACTGGGTATGCTTGAGATGGTTAGGGACTAGTTTGAAGACTTGATTTAACTTGAAAGTGTATAGGTTGGCTATATGCAGAGAATAGGGAAGATTTCTGAAGTGGTCTTGATTGTATTATTGATTTATTGAAAGATATTTTCCAACCTCTTCCAAATTATCTTTGATTGGGATTGTATATGGATCTATTGGCTATGGGTTAGATGGAACTAGACTAAGCTGACACAATAAACAAGAAGAACCCTAGGGTTCAGTGATTCTATCCAACTTTGGCACTATTATTATATAAAGATGAGACCTTGGGGGATGTATTTTTCATGAAGAGAGGGTCTTATCTTAACTAGGGTCAAGTCTACAAGGCCACAAATGACTAGGAATTAGTAAAAATAGGCCTGAGAGGGTCTAGAGAGAAAGCAAGAGGGACCTATGGATTGGGTGTCATTAACCATGCTCAATTTACCAATTTTTGCATTTTATATGATGAAATTCCCCCCACCCTTTGTTATAGTGATGCAACAAAGTGAAATAATAGGATAAATGAAAATAGAAAATCGTACCTAAACTTACTTGCAAAGGTGAAGCCCATTAATCTTGTGTGATGTTGAGTAATGATGGATAATGCATAGAGAGCACATTATGCAAGTGTGAATATAGGAAAGGAAATAAAGAGTAGATAGTTTTTTATTATATTCAATATAAAATAAGAACATACAAATCTAGGTAAGAGGGAGGAAGAGAAAGGAATGAATACACCTCATCAAGTACATAAACCAATACAAAACCTATTATGATACTAGGTAATGTTGGATGTGTTAGATGATGTTGTACCAAAAGTTATATCACAAATGGATATAAGTACTCAATTACCCAAAAAGTGGCTCAAGAATGCAAAGGCTGACCCTTTGGCTCTATCAACATACACTAAGTGAATCTAGATGATCATGCATGTGATAATCAATGTCTGGACTATATGTCCAATCCCTCTAAATAGGTGGCTCAAGAATGCAAAGAATAGCCCTTTAGCTCCATCTTCACCTACTAAGTGAAGCTATATGATCATGTATGTGCTAATCTATGTCTGGACTATGTGTCCAATCCCTCTGAATAGGTGGCTCAAGAATGCAAAGGCTAGCCCTTTGGCTCCATCATTGCCCCATGAAGTGAACTTATAAACTAATACTATTATGAAAAATTATGTCATATGAGATGGCTCCTAAATCCCATGAATGTTATAGAAATATAACAATATGGCATGGATATCTAAATATGTGCTAGAAAATAGGCCAATGTTAGCCAACTCAAAAAAGATGGAGATTAGGCTTGTATGAAAGCCACTCAAAAACTAAAAACCTGGCTTATGTGGAAGCCACTTGAGAACACAAGTACTTTGGAATGTGGAGGTTAGGCTTGTATGAAATCCACTCTAAAATTATTTCAACCACCTATAGATGGAATAAGGCATGTAACTACTAAGAATTCTTGGGTAATGCTAAAATTTGTAAGAAAAAAATCAAAAGTGTTGTGCAATCTATCCTCAATCACTAGTGTCTAAAACATGGATTCTAATATAGAAGTTATACCAGCTACCATATCTAAAACTAGAAGTGAGGACCAATCATGTTGTACATGATGCTACCTATGTCTGGATTCTTTGAGAAAACTATACTAAAAATTACTGATCTAAATTAGTTTGGTTATGCAAAACTATAGTTGAATCTATGTTTCTACCTACTTTTAGAAAACCTAGTTTTTTTTTTGTTTGGATAGGAGGGATGAAAAAGGATACCTTGGTGTCTAATGTTTTACTCCAACCTCAATGCTATTGTCTTAGGCTAAAACTAATCTTTGTTCTAGAATCTTAAATATCTACCTGGTCTATTCTTAGTGGTTTGATGACTGGTTGTTATTTTGGTTATTCTAAAACTAGATTTTTTCAACTGATAGGAGCTCTGATCTCTATAACAAAACCCATATTTTTTTCCCTCTCTTTTGAGGGTAGGAATAGGTACCCTATAATGACTACCCTCTAAATAAGAAGCCTTGTAAGTGTGTTAAGCTAGACCAAATGATTTTTTATTTTTGGGAATAATGGATTTTTATTCCTATTTAATAAACAACTCTGAGTAAGATAAATTAATAAATAATATTCCTAATTATAGCTACTAATTTTTGAAATTTAATTACAGTTTGACCTTTATAAAAATAGTAACAGAGTAAGGAAAAATGTAACTTAGCTTATTATGGGCTGTTTGGACTAAGATAGGGTCTATCAATTCAGGTATAAGATTGGGATAGTGTCACAAATAGGATCTTAAACATTGTTTTTTGAATGGATAGATGTGTCAAAACTATACACCCTTGGCTTCGGCACTCTAGTCCTCCCTTGGCATTATTGTCCTAAGGATCTATGCTTTTTGGGTTTTGTTTGCCTGCTTAATATGAGATTGTGTACCAAATTATAGGTCTTCGCTATTGACAAAGCTTCCTATAAAAATGATTCTTCATGTACTCATATTTTCTATGAAAATGAAATGAACTTAGGCAAATAGGGAAAAGGGGTTAGTGTGTGTAAGATGCACTAGATGTACTTCATACCCCATGTGTGGGCATGTTGCCTACATACCAATACTCTGAGGAGGGATCAAGACATATGTAGTTCTCCCTTTAAGAGTGTTTGGTGTAATAGTGAATGAAATGCAATAAATGCTAAAATTAGGTATGGTTGAGATGGCTAGGGACTAGTATGAAGACTTGATTTAGATTGAAAGTGTATGGGCTGGTTGTATGTAGAGAATAGGGAAGAATGCTTGAGTGTTCTTTCTTTTATTCTTGCTTGCTTAAATGATATTTACTAGCCCCTTCCAAATGATCTTTGAATGGGCTTATATATGGATATATTGATCATGGGTTAGATGGAACTAGATTAGGATGACACAATATAAAAGAGGAATCAAGAAAAAATGGTAAATTAGGATCAAAATGTGATTGGATAGGAGCACTAAAAAGGGGACACCCTAGGGTCTGACACTATTGTATAACTTTGGTGCTATTGTCCAGGGTAAATGAGACCTAGGGGATGGATTGGTCATGAAGAGAGTGTCCTGGCTCTATAAGGATCAATCTTGAAAGGCCATAGATGATTGGGAATCAGTGAAAATAATCTTGAGAGGGTCTAGAGAGCAAAAAAAGGGACCTATGGATTAGGTGTCGTTAGCCATGCTCAAGTTACCAATTTTTACATTTTATATGACTATACTATGTCACCTAATATGTAAATAAACTAGTTCTCACCTATGACCTTGGGAAGCTTAGAGTTAACTATGGATGTGACTCAAAGGCTAATTATGGTTACCATATGTTCCCAAGTGTTACATTACCTATCCTAGGATAATTACATGGAGTACATAACCATGCCTAGGTGTTGACCAGTAATAGGAGGAAAAATAAATTGATGACATGTGTTAAAAGGTAGGAGTTAGCTAAGAAGCCTCTAAGAGATGTGACTATATGCTTACCATGAACTATGGATAGTTTTAAATAAATCCCATCATCATTATTATATTTTGATATAAATAGAGGATCATGGGCTCTGAACTCAATTTTAGATTTAGAAATAAAGGGAAAAAATCCACATACCAACTCAAATTCAAATTCATAGCAAGTGAGCCACGAAATGCCATTAATGTAGGGGGTGTATGAATGTGCTTATAAAGCCTAATATAATTCCATTAATGGTTACCATTATTAATTATGAAAAATATATAACTCCTCACTTGAAAAAATCCATAGATCCCTCATATCTCATGCCTTCTATGCTTAAATCTCCCTAAATTTCCCTTCCATCCAACTCTAGTGGCTATTACACCCTCAAACCCAAAGGCCAAGCTTAAGTACTGGGACACCACTTTCTCTACTAGTTTAACCAAGTGTAGTAACTAAAATGACATATTTAAGGTAATTGAGTAGGTCCCCAAGAATTTTGTCGACATTGATGACTAGATGGTTGAGTATGAAGATGCCCTTCGAGCTTATAAGAAGTGTAGACTCCATAGAGCCACAATTAAACAAGTGGAATTCCACTATGTTAACCTACTAGGTAACATCCTCCATAAGTTTATTTACATGCAATATGCTATCAGTGAATGGGTATTCTCACCCACCTCCCAATACCAAATTATTGATATATTTAGGAGCACCTTCAAGGCATAATACTCCCTCCTAGACTTCTCCTTCTCATATGATGCAGTGGTAGTGTCAGATTGGATGGACACATACTAAATCTATGATGTCCTCTATGAATGGGATGATAAACCTAGCTCTAAGTGGGTTAACAAGGACAAGATCAATTCCCACATATTTAGTACCTTCTATGAATAGGTTTGTGTAGGCATTATCCTACTAAACTAGCTATTCAAGGACCCATATCACCAACATGTCAATGAGATATGGGTATCCCTTTTGTATATAATCCTGACTCACTCAGACATCTTGAATATAGGAGGCTTGATCAAATTTAATTTGGTCCATGCCATTGAATATGCCTAAGCTAGAGGCAACTTCTACATGAAGAGATGCCTACTAGATGAAATATATAGGATGGTCTTATTTAAGCCTTCAACCTTTCCTGCATGGGTTATTAGTGGCCCAACCATACACATGGTATTTTAAAATCTATATGACCACTAGTTCTACTAGCATGTCTGGAACATATATGAACATTTCTACCTAGTAGTGTAATAAGTGGTCAATGAAGCTATGATGCCCTAGATCTCAAAGGTAATCTAGGACTTTATCACAACCATCAAGGACTACTAGATGTATGAAGATGACATAGTGATTTGAGTTTAGGGCTTCCTTTAAGACTCCCTATGTTTATCATAGTATGTCCCTAACCACTTAGAAGAATAAGATATCATTATAAATTGGTGAACATCATATTCAAATTTACTTAAAGTATTAGAAAAAGGCATGCCCGCAACTCTTGATCGCCATATAGAACTATGTCTATCAAAAATTCCACTTAATACAAAAGATGGCAGCTAGGAAAAAATCATTCACCTTAACAAAGTGCAAGATTTGGCATTAGGATCCTAAACAATGATTTAGGCCCATTTGGTACAATAATCATCTCAACTCAACATCAACTATGACCATTAAGATGAAGACAATGGTGAGCTCTATTTGAACACTATCAATGATAAGGAGTTGTTATCCCAGATAGAAATATATAAAAAAAAGGAGAAGGGGAAAAATGCTTAGCTAGGCCCATTTAAAACTCCTCTAGATCTTGCTCAGTCCATGGAAGACCTGACTCTAACAGCTTTGACCATCTCTTAGAGAATCTTATAAGGCATCCTACTACCTTCTCCTCCTCAAGATCCAACCTCAGCTCCACCTTTTATTATACCTTAGGTGATCCTCACTCAAGAATAATGATGAGCTCAGATGTTCCTATGGGCCTCCCCTTTTGTTATTCCCTACTTTCACTCCCTATCCTCCTCTACCTCCACTCATTTCCTCTTTCACTCTTACTTCCTCCATCTCCCCTCCACTTCATCCTCCTCCCTTCACCACCATTTCAACCACACCTCCTACACCCTCTACTACTTGAGGATGGTCTTTGGATCACAAGCACTATATATGGGTGTCTAGGGTGACTTAGATGTATATTGGAGTTTTGACTGAGCCTTCAAGAGTATGAAAAAGATGCTCATACAATGATCCATTTGGGAGGGGAACCTAGTGATATGGTAAATCCATTAAGATCTATTTCCCTCACCAAGATGAATACTTTTGTTGGAGTGGAGAAGGTGATCGAGGACCCACTATCAATCCTTTGAGATACCATGACATGTCTAAGAAGATCCTCAAGGACATGTAGATCCAAATCCAGACTCTCAAAGCCCAAGTGTAGATTACATTCCCAGTCAGATTAATCAAGTAGGTCAAGGATGCTCTCTTATTGATTTTCCTAATCCTTGGGAAAATAATGGGAACTTGGACTAAAATTGATGTAATTATATATTAGATGCAGGCCTACATGGGGAGGATCATGGAAATTGATGGGAAGTGTTATAAAATATAGGTAGTGGTTAATAAAGGAATGCTTTTAGAGTTAAAATTGATGCCAACCTTAGATTTGGGGTTGTACCAAACTTATGTCTAGAACATGAGAGTGGTAATAGAGGAGTGGTTAGCCTTGGCCCACACTACAACAAAACACTTGGAAGAGGGTGAGATAAGATATTGATTTACTTCAAGTAGGTCAATATATCCATGTTATTCCACTTAGATGTCACTGTACTTAACCAAGGGGAATTCAAGTCCACCTAGGTTCAATATGACTAGGATATGAGGGAGAAAGTATCCAAGGCAAACTAAAAAGGAGCCTAGGGGGTGTTGGACTTGTCAATTCAACCATTTCAAGTATAAACCAAGTCTCTAGATTCCAAGCCTCCTTGGAAGTTGATTTTCACATCTCCCAAAGACTGGAATCTCAAGTTGAGGTGATCTTCAAAGAGTCTCCAATGAACTTGGCCATGTTGGACAAAGTGTTCAACCTTGTGACAATTGTGTTGGAAGCCAAGAATACCCAATCAAATTAGTTAGGAGTTGATCCTTCTTATCCACCTCTGCATGTTAACTAGTGATCCCCCATAGATCTATTTTGGGTTTATAGGGATTTATTTTTGTTTAAATTATGAAATATGGTTAAAAGTATAATGAGTGGCCATCATGGCCTAGGATGGGATCCTCATGCTTTTTGGAAATGAGCCCCAATCATTATATATATATAGAAGAGGTAAATTATATTTAAAGGGTCAACTAAAAATTGATTGAAAGTGTTATTGGATTATTTCCAAGATTTCACTTGCATTTCCTTTATCACTCTAGACTATAAAAGTGGCCCAAATCAATTATTGTAGCAACATTTCACTCTTTTAACAAATAAAATCACTAATTTTAAAAAAAGTGTCTCTCATATGTTTAATGTTCTTTCATCTTCATGTTTAAATGATCAATAGTGCCAAGTTAATTGGATTAACACTTTGTCATTTTACGTATGTCGTGGTTATGATGTGCTTATTTATTATAACTCTATGTGAGTTCTTCCATTTATGTTTAGTAGTGCTAATAGTTTATGTGCCTAGTTGAAAATTATCATATGGCATTTATGTTTTGTCGACAATAAACCTATAGTACTAATCTTTAGTAGGAATTTGCATTGAAGGAATACTCTCGGTTCCATTAGACTCTACCCATTGTATGTTCTTGGAGATAGAAATCTAGTAAAACTTGGTCTACAATGGTATAAATATGGCAGAGTCACTTGGTTTAATGACCATTGCATTGATCTCATTTTAGACCTAAAGGCTTCCCTTTTCTTCTTTCTTGTTCCCTCTCTTTTGTGTTTGTTTAGTGGAATTGAAATGCCCCTTTCCCCTTATGTTTTTATAATAAGCCCAACACTCAAGTACTCATAAATATCCTTTATTTGTGTGAAGTATATCATATTGAATTTCTAGTGGTAATAGTGCATCTCTTGGGGACTATTCACATAGGCTCTATTTGTGAAATCCAATACCCATAGTCATGCCCTGGGCTAATACCAAATCAGCCCTAAAATGGAGGATGAAAGTCCATAGTTTTCCCCACCTTTCCCTTTTCAAGGAATTCCCAATTCCATGGGCATCTCATGATAAAGGAGAATATTGGAGTGAACAAAAAAAATAATCATTAGGATAAGGAAGGACACACATCACAAAAAAACTAGGTATAGACATTTCTCAAACAAAATTATAACTCTCAAGACAAGCCTAAGAAAACTTATTGATTTTCATAAGTTTTAGATAATGTTGTCTATTTATGGCAAGGAGAAGAAATGTGTTTTTTCATAAAGGGAATTTCATATAAAATATTGAGTGAGGTTAAATTGGATATTTAAACCACAAAATCACAACCACCAAATTATGTTTTCTTTTTTTTCAATGGTTAGAACTATCTCAAAGCCTTATTTACATTGCTAAATTTTTGGGCAAAGTCTTTGTCAATCATGGGCATGTATTTTCATTGTTACATTTCAATGACTATAAGAATATCTTGATATATTCAAGATATGTCTCTAAACCTTGCATGATCACCTATTTATAATTTTGAAAATAAATAAACATGTTTCAATATTTATTATAAGCATGGTATGTATCTCAACTTTTTGTAATCAACTTATCTATATTACAGTCCATTTAAATCATGAACTCTTATTGAAAAGTGAATTTATAATGACATTTATATTATTAATAAGATAAATGATTATTGAAATGTAATATTGGGGTAAATGTGGATGCCTACACAATTGTCTTAGAAGGCCCATAGTTTGGATAAGAAGAGAAATAAAATCAAGATAATAGTCAAGCTTAAATTTGACATCTATAAAACCTTAATTTTTTTGAGGTATGTTGGACTAAATTATATGTATTTTTTCCTTCTTGTTTTAGAAAATTAATTAAAAATTTGCAATATATTTGGTTTATCATGGAGGTTGAAGCCATTTTTTGGGGAAAGATATTTTTCAAGTTTGATAAAATTGTGTAAATATTTTAATGTAATTTTTCACCAATCTACCATGATAACCCTAATCCAAACCCATACCCATTTCTATATTTATAAAATATTAAAATCTAACCCAAACAAAACCCATACCATTACAAAATTTTAAAATTACAAAACCCTAACCCTGAGTTATATCCATTTCAAAAAATAAAAAAATAAAATAAATTGATAAAATGAAAAACAATATACAATGGCTTACATGTCTAAATGCCTTATCTACATCACATCTGATATGGCTTCTCACTATATTTAAACAAATTTCTTTTTGTGGCTTCAAAACTATTTCTCCAAACCTTTGGCTTTTGTTTGAATGCACTTCAAATGAATCCATCCAAACAAATGTGGTGGAGGAAAACATTGGTCAAGAGTAGTGGGGAAGGTAAAATCTAGATGGGATTCAAAATAAGCCCCTTTATTGGAATCCCCTTTTTTATTTTTCATGATGCCTCAAGTTGTTTTCCATGTGACACTGAAATATATGATATAACCCTTATTATTTTTAATATTGGTAAATGTAAGCCAGGGCTTTAATCTAAAGATATAGTCATGTTACCTAAGATAAATCTATGTATTTTCATTCTCAAAACTTTTATTATATGTATGTGTAAGGAAATTACTTAGATGATTCACAATAGTAGAATAATATATGGTAGAATTAAGAATAGAATAAGCAGATCCACAACAACAATTGGTGAAAGAGTAGTATACTTAAATATTATGACAGAGCCACTTCGAGGGGGCAACCTAAAAATAATGAAATATGAACAAAATTCATAATATGATCATAAAATACTAACCACTACCTCCTATATATACTCTACTTAACCATTGTTATTCCATAGGCTGACCATACTAAGAACATTGATAAATGCAACAAGCTAATATGAATATGTGTAAGCCACAAGTCAACCACATATATCTATAGATGCACTATAGGTTAAGGGCATAAAATACATGTCCCCTTTAAAAAAATGATGTCCTCAATTTTTAATTAAAATAGGATGTTTTTATAGGAATTATTTATCCTCCCATGTTGCATATTTAAAATACAAGTTCTTCCATTTGATCAAATACAACTTAATTGGTCCACACTTGCTTAGTGTGCATGTGAAGTATCTCTTTAGGCTCTATAATGACTCTACATTCTTCATATAGTTTAGGTAACTCAATCTAAGTGGAAACTGTGTCCAATTACTTTCTTCAAGCAAGATACATGGAATACTATATGTATGTGAGTGGTTGGGGGTAATTCTAACTTGTAAGCCACACTACCAATTTTTCACAAGATCTGGTAAGGGCCATAATACTTAGGTGATATATTTTTTATATTTCTTCAAAGATAATTGATTATATGATTACAAATCATAAAGACCCAATCACCTATGTCAAAATTCCACTCACTGTAGTGTTGATCTACTTGCTTCTTAATTCAATTTTGTGCTATTACTAAATTCTATAAAAAACTAACTAACACCTCTTATTGATGGTGAATGTGTTCATCAAAATCTCAAACCTTAGGATACACTATCAAAACTGAAGTGATGGATGGGGGGTGATACCCATACAATGCTACAAAGGGGGACAGCTTGGAAGAAGTGTGAAAAGAAGTGTTATAGCACCATTCAAAAAATGGCATCTAATAAACCCATTTGTATTTTTGGTTAGAAACAAAAAAACTTAGATACCCTTCAAGACATTTATTGACTACCTATGTTTTTCCATTAGATTGAAGATGATAGGATGAAATATGAGCCAACTAGGTACCCAAACATGCAAATAATTCAGTCAAAAAATTACTAATAAATATGGGATCTCTGTCACTTACAATGATCTTTGGAATAACATAAAAAGTTTGAACTATATTGATAAAAGTATAATCTACTATATTGGCAACAAATGAATATGATAAGGAGAAAAAATGAGCATACTTGATGAGTTAATCCATAACTACCATGATAACATTTTTACCCTCAGACCTTGGTAACCCCGTAATGAAATCCATGGAAACCTCTTCCCAATGCTGGGTAGGGATGAATAAAGGATACAAAAGACCTAGGGTATTAATGGTTTCACATTTATTTTGTTAGCATACCATGCATTCACCCACATATTTTTGAACATCCCCTTTGAGTCCTTCCCAAAATAAATCTTGCTTGATTCTATGATATATTTTCAAAAAATCTTGAGTGTCCTCCAAGTGGAGAGGCATGAATTTCCTAAATAATTTTATGTTTGAGGAGAGAATGCTTACAAAGCTATAATATATATTTATACCATAATTTATGCTCCTTCTGTATAAATTTTTCATATTCACTAGAACCCTACTGAAGATTGTGAATCAAATCCTTTGTAGCACTATCATTCTCCCATTTTGATATTGCTTCCTTTAGCCAATCTACCTACCATATGGGCATGGTGCATAGCAATGTTTGGTCATATAATATGTAAAAAATGGTAACTTGAGTATGACTTGTGACATTCATCTCATAGGTCCCTCCTACTTGCTTTCATGACCCTTCTAGGCATCTTTTTATTGATTCCCAATCATCTGTAGGCTTTCAAGACCTCAGTCTAGCTTAGTTGAGACCCTTTTTCCATGATTATTACATCCCCCATAGGTCTCATACCCTCCAAAAATATCACTCAACTTGGATTATAGTACTAGAGCCTAGGCTGTCCCCTTTCCAATGCTCTTGTCCAATTATATTTTGAGCCCAAATTACCATTTTTCCCTGATTCCTCTTCTTCATTATGTTGGCCTAGTGCAATTACATTTAACCCATGACCAATAGATCCCTATAAAATCCCATTCAAAGTTAATTTATAATGGGTTTTCAAATATCACAAAGCAAGCAAGAATACAAGTAAGACTACTGAAGCATATTTCCCTATTTTTTGCATACGAGCATCCAATACTATTTCTAGCTTATTCAAATCTTTACACAAGTCCCTTGTCATCGTAAGCACACCTAGTTTATAATTTTTCATCTTCAAACACACTATTTCACAAAGCACATTAAGTGGGATAACTACATATGGCTAGATCTCTCTTCAGAATATTGGTATGTAGGCAGCATGCCCACACAAGGGGTGTGGATACATGTTTAGTGAATATTACACACGCTACCCCCCCTATTTATCAAAGTTGGTCAAAGCATAATAAAATTTAGGGTTTAAATAAAAATTCACCTCTAAAAGGAGCACTACAGACTTTCAACTATCAAAACTTCATAGGCAGGGTCACATAGACTTGGCGAACAAAACCTAAAAAGATCAGATTTTCAAGACAATAGCAGTAGAGGTGGACTATAGTGCCAAATACCAAGGTGTAATATTTTTGTCACTCCTATCCCTTCATCGAATGAAGGATAGATCCTAATTTATGACACTGTCTCAGTCTTGCACATTGAATTTTAGTCTTTGTCTTAGTCATATTAGTTAGTTTCTAGCTAAGTCTTGTTTTCTTACCCTTATTACTATTTTTATAAAATTTCAAATTGAAATTAAACTATACAAATTAGTAGCTTAATTATTGCATATTTATCTACTAATTTTATTACTCAGACCCTTTAACTAAATTAGGAATAATACTCCAATATTCCTAAAATTGTTAAATCATTTGATGAACCTGACTTACTTCGTTTGTGCATAAAAACCCTAAAAACTCTAGGGTAAATTTCCTACTAATTTTTCCTACTTTTTTCTCTAATTTTTTTATCTACATAATAAAATTATATATTAACATTAAATTTTAAAATTTTGTAGTAATTTTAAAATAATTTTCTTTCAAACCCTAGTTGCCCATACTAGGTCCTGGTATTTTTCCAGCAATTTTCCAATAATTTTTAAATTTTTTTACTAGCATATTAAAATGAGAAATTCACCTTAAAATTCAAAATTCAATAGTAATTTTTAGAAATATTTATTTTTCAAAATCCTAGATGCATCTACTAGGTCTCTTTAAGTCACCAATTTTCCAATTAATTTTTTATTTTTTACTTGCATATCTAACTCAAGAATTCACTTGAAATTTCAACATTTCATAGTAATTTTTAAAATAAATCATTTTTCAAACTCTAGTTGCATATAATAAGTCCCATTGCTTCTTGAGGTATCACCTTACATGTTTTTGAGCTTCGTATCCTTTTTATGCATATTCCAATTCCTTGTTTAGATTATATCCATTTAATCTTTTCTATTATTAACCAAGTTATTTTCCTTATGCCACCTAAGTTCCTTGCATCTATTCCTTCGAGACGAAGTGCAAGACTTCGTGGCAAACCTCCTGAATTTAGCTAGATTCCTCAAATTGACCATATTCCATGGATAAACAACCAACTCAAACTCCTGCTATAAATCCTACACATCTAGATTACACCAATTTCAATGAGGATAATTTCGATGATGAGAAGTATGAGAATAATAATGATGATACAAAAAACTATGTTCATGATCCACCACATTAGACTCTTGATCAACATACACCAATTATTAATAATGAATTTGTCCTCAATAAATATTTGATCCTACAAAGTTTTCAAAAAAGACTTTAGGACCAGCCTTGAGATCTTACTCTTATTTTAAAATCTATCATGGAAATAAAAAAGGCTAAACAAGTTGAGTATTTCACTCCAACAAAGTAGCTAAATGTGCATGACACTATGGGGGTAATTATGTCTCAAAAACCCCCTATAGTATCCCAACTTGCCTCTATGCCACTAGCTACAACTAGTACATCTTTGTCTCCTAATGTGGCAGCTCTTGTGCAAGAGGTAAAATCTCTTCAATCCAAGGTGCTACATCTTGATCAAAGTTCCTCTAGACCTACACAAGATTTGTATTTTTTCTCTACTATATACACCATTGGCACATCACATTACTTTTACACCTTTGCCACAAGGTTTTGTTAAACCTAATATTACTTGATATGATGGTAAGGGTAATCTAAAGACACATTTGAGAGCCTTTCACATATCATGCTTAGACTATGTACCAAATTATTGGTTACTTACCAAGTTATTTCCATGGGGCATAAAATATTATGCTTTAAAATGGTTCTACAGACTATCAAATTAGTCGGTCAATGCATTCAATACTTTAATCAACATGTTCCTAGCTCATTTTAGCATTAACATTGGTGATAAGGTTTCATTTGACCAAGTTGCATAATAGAAACAAAGTTCAAATGAGCATCTCACATATTATGTTATTTGATATAAGACTATTTTGGCTAAGATGAATAGCCCCATGGCCGATAAAGAGTTACAAGATCTCTTCAAATAGAGTCTTCTACTAGCTTTACATGAATCAATTATATTCAAAATATTTTCTTCCTTCACTAAATTATGTCACACATTAAAGGAAAGATAAATCAAGTTAATCTCAATAGGCAAACTCAAGTACACAAGTATCTTATAAATAATAAACAAGAATAACATCAAAGTCCCATATAAAGTCAAGGTCAATGATATCAAGAGTCGGAATTAACCTACAATTAATTTGGCTTTAGATCCCCCTTAGCATGTGGTTTTATTAGCTCCTCCTCGATGAACTTTTACCAATCTACCAATTTCTCTAGCCAAAGTTTTATTGTAGCTATTGGAATGTAACATCATATCCATCCCTCCTATTCAGTAAGTTAACCCAACAAAGCCTCTTCCATGGGGATATGATCAGCATGTATTTTAAGAGTTTCATGAGGCACTAGGCCATACAACAAATAGATGCATCTGTTTGAGACATAAGATACATGATCTGATAGATGGTAATCATATTGATCTTGGCACTTAAATTGAGCCTCCTTATGCCAAGACAATATAGGATAAAGTAATAAAAATATTCTTTGATCATTTTTTGTATCATTCCAAACAAGAGATAGGGGATACATCAGGGGTTTACCATGCATATCATGCACACCCCCCACCAGATACATATAAGGCACCTTCAATTGAGACACATACTTTGAGAAACATGATTGGTGTATATAATTCCAAAGTTCTAGATGGAATTTCTATCTCCTTCTCAAAGAAAGAGATCATTGAGGATGATTATCATGCACTCTTTATCAGAGCTTACATTCATAGATAATGAATCTAGTGTGAATATGTGCACTATGACATTACTACAAAATTTGGGAAACTCAGAGTAGGATATTACCCTAATAGACATAGTTATCAGTAGATTCAGTGGGCACATACAAATTTCATTGGGTAATATTGTACTTCCTCTATAGGTTGCTCCAACACATATGGCCACACCATTTACTATAGTTCCCAGTGCCAGAGTTTTTGATATGTTACTTGGTTGACCATAGATTCAAAAAAATTGAGCAGTAGTATTCTATAGCTCATAGATGAATGAAATTAATTCATGATAACTAGGTTTTTATAGTTTATATTGTTTCATATGAGTTACCACTCCCTACTTTAGAGCCATCTACTATTTTTTAGTCACCAGTTTTAGTTTTGCCACCAGTTTCATTTTTTCCACTAGTTATAGTTTCTCCTCTAGTTTTGATTCAAACATAGTTGAGGCATCCATCATCAATATAGAGATTTCATACACCTCCATAGATTCAATATTTTATATATATTACATCTACAATGTTCACACCTAGGGTAGTATCATTAAAGTCTCATACCTCTACTCATAGAGCACATATTCAGAGAGCTTCTCATACTACCAGATGGGTCCCTAAGAGCCCTACAGTTGTATCCAATTCACAAAGTTATAGGGGCACCCCATATTTATTTTCTAATTTAGATATTTTAGGGCTTTTATAATATACGTAGCTTTCAGATCCACCATCTTAGCCCTTCCATCATGCTTCATGATCATGCATGATTCCTCTCCTTGATATAGGATGTCATGATAGGGAGTCTCCCATGAGACTCATCAGTTAGTATCATCTCTTCTTAGTTTTACCTATACATAGTTTCTTATGATTGATTATACATAGCTTATATCAAAAACACATAAACAATACGGCATATCAAAAACATAATAACATTCAAATATATCGAAATTCTAAAAACATTCAAATATGTCAAAACACCAAAAACATTTTGATTGTATGCATTATCCATGCTTTAAATTTATACTACTATTATATAATTACATTTGCTATTCTATGATTTTTTTGTCGATTTATCTACATCACCATTATTCACTTGATCTCCTTTGAGTGTGTGTAGTGACATCTAGATCGTTAATTGCTTCACTTTACCCATTGAGGGGAAATCCTACTTCTACATTCAAGACATCGATACATATACCCACTGGGGGCATCTTATACATGACTACACCATCTAAGTTATGTCATTCCTACACCATACACTCTAGTTATCATGTTGATATATATTATTTACTAGCTTACATAGATTACTCTATCAACATTTCACTAGTATATAGAACTTGTGTATTTCTTATCATATACCTTGTCTTGTATTACCATGTCTTACATAATTTCACATTCTTTCTTGGATTAGTTACATGCGATTGTATTTAAAAAATTTACATGCTTTCCTTTCTTTCTTTGTGTAACTAGATTGAATGCATTCCTCATTTCCTATTTTGTCTCTTGTATGTGCTTTAGGACATTTGCCAATGTCCTTTACTTCTATTAATGTGTGTGCCTAAGGATATTTACCAATGTCCTTTGCCTGTAATCTTCTATGTGATCATGGATTTCATGCTAACCTTGACTATTTTCAAATATATGTGTATGTGGAATTTGAACATGACTTGTATACTTGCTTTCTAGTTTGAGTGACATGTGCCCATGCCCCTTGTTTGTTTGGCCCCTTGGCCACTCTTCTACACTTCTTGATTCTTTCCTTCTATGTTTTTTGCTTATTTGCTTCTCATTGTTTACAATGCCATGATCCACATCATGCATTAAATTTTTATCTTGGATGTCATGATGGACATCATACTCCATCCTCCTTGCCAACTAAAAACTAAAAACTAACCAGACTTCTAGTTATAGTTTTAATTCAATACATTGTACACACTTTTACATTATTATATCTATCTAGGCATACCCTTATTGATCTAACAATCTCCTTTACAAAATATGGTATATCTTGAGATATCTTGTTGATTATCATTGTTATATCATGTATTTCATAACATAACACACTTATAGGTCTTTTTATTTTGAGGGAAGTCATTACAGGGTCTTCATTCCTACCCTAAAAAGAGGAGGAAATAAATAGAGGTTTTTCCACATAGATCAGAGCTCCTACCAATTAAAAAAGTAGTTTTAGAACACTCAAAACAATAATTAGAGGTCAAAATAGGTAGAAAAGACTAGAAAAATAGTGATGATTCCAAAAAAAAAATCAATTTTGATAAAAGACAATAGTATCAGACATGGACAACAGCATCAAACACTAGGGTGTCTTATTTTCAGCACTCCTATCTAAATAGAAAAAAAAAAGATTTTCTAGAAGTACCTAAAAAAGTAGGTTGAAATACAGTTTTGCACTTTTAGACTAGTTCAAAATCAATAGTTATCAATACACTTTTGCTTAGAGAATCTAGATATAGGTGGCATCATGCAAAACATGATGGATCTTACTTCCAATTTTAGATACGCCAATTGGTATAACTTCTAGATCAGAAATCATGTTCTAAACACCAATGATTTGGGGTAATGTGCATGGCACATTTGTTTTCTTTTATTTCTACATTCATTATTACCTAGGTATTCTTATAAATTGCATGCTTTATTCTATCTATAGGTGGTTGTCATCATTTGGGAGTGGATTTTCATACAAATCCCAACTTTCACATTTTGGAATGGCTTTCATATAAGCATAGTGCACCAATTTCATAGTGGCTTTCATACAAGCATAATCTCTACCTTTCAGAGTGGCCTAGTTTCCAACATACATTTGGCTATTCATGCCAACATTATTATATCATAGTACATTCATGGGATTTAAGATCTATCTCATACAACACTTATTTCATATCAATATTAGTTTATAGATTCACTTTATAGGGAAACAATGGACCCAAAGGACTAGCTAGCAATTATATTCTTGAGAAACCTACTCAAAGGGATTGGACACATAGTCTAAACATTTATTAACAATTGTATGATCACATAGCTTCACTCAGTGGGTGATGATGGAGCCAAAGGGCTAGCCTTTGCATTCTTGAGCCAATCTTAGGGAATTGATCACTCAGCTCTATTCATGATATTTCTTTTGGTATAACATCATCCAACATTACTCAGCATCACAATAGATTCACACTTTATAACATGCTCTCTCTATGCACACCCAACATCACATAGCTTCATGAGCTTCTCCCTTGTAGGTAAGTTTAGGAACGCTTTCTATTTTTCCTTTATCCTAGTATTTCACTTCACTGCATCACTAGAATAAAGGAGGGGATGTAGTCATATCAAATTCAAAAATTGGTAACTTGAGTATGACTTATGACATCCATCCCATAAGTCCCTCTTGCTTACTTTCATGACCCTTCTAGGCACTTTTTCAGTGATTATGAGTCATCTGTAGGCTTTCAAGACCTCATTCTAGCTTATTAGAGACCTTTTTTCCATCATTATTCCATCCCCATAGGTCCCAAACCCTCTGTACAATAGCACACAACTTGAAATATAGTGCTAGACCCTAGGGTGTTCCCTTTCTAGCACTCCTATCCAATCACATTTTGATCCCAGATTATCATTTTCCCTTGATTCCTCTTCTTCGTTATGTCAGCCTAGCGCAATTACATTTAACCCATGATCAATAGATCCCTATAAAATCCCATTCAAAGTTCATTTAGAATGGGTTGGAAAATATCATAAAGCAAGCAAAACTACTCAAGCACATTTCCCTATTCTCTGCATACAACCATCCAATATTATTTCTAGCTTATTCAAATCTTTACACCAGTCCCTAGTCATCTCAAGCACATCTAATTTATCATTTTGCATTTTCATACACATTATTACACAAAGCACATTAATTAAGTGGGATAACTACATATGGCTTGATCCCTCTTTAGAGTATTGGTATGTAGGTAGCATGCTCATATAAGGGGTGTGGATACATGTTCAGTGAATTTCACACTCACTAACCCCCCCCCTCTTCTCAAAGTTAGTCAAAGCACAATGGAGTCTAGGGTTTTAAGATAAAATTAGCTCTACATAGAGCTCTATAGACTTCCAGCTATCAAAAATTCATAAGTAGGGTCACATAGACCTAGCAAATAAAACCTAGAAAGCTCAGATCTTTAGGACAATAATAGGAGAGATGGACTATAACAGCAAATACTAGTGTGTCCTATTTTTTGTGCTCTTATCCTTTCATCTAATGAAGGTCAGATCCTAATTTGAGATAATGTCTCAACCCTACATAGTGAATTCCAGCCTTTGTCTTAGTCATATCAGTCAGTTTCTAGCTAAGTCTTATTGTCTTACCCTTATTACTATTTTTAGAAAAGTTCAAATTGAAATCAAATTATAGAAATCAGTAACTTAATTATTTCATATTTATCTGTTGATTTTACTACTCAGACCCTTTAACTAAATTAGGAATAATACTCCAACATTTCTAAAATTGTTAAATTATAATGCTTTAACTGATTCATCTTGTCAAGAGAGAGCATTTTCCACCACATTATCTTTTCCTTCATTATACAATATTTTAAAATCATAGCCTAACATTTTAGTCACCCCTTTTTTTTGTTCTTCAGATGACAAGTGTTGCTCTAAAAAATATTTGAGGCTATCATGATCATCTTTACCTAAAAGTGATGACCCATCAGATATGATCTCCATTGATTCATTGCATGTAGAATAACCATCATCTCTTTCTCATATATTGGTTTAAGACTATTTTCCACTTAAGTTGATGAATTTCAAATTCCAGTGGTCTACCTTATTGCATGAGTAGATCCCCCATGCCATATCTTGATGTGTCACACTCCACAATAAAAGTTTTTGAAAAATCAGGATTAGCCAAAACTAGAGTTGTGCACATAACCATTTTCAACTATTCAAATTCCTTTGTAGATAAATTAGTCCAATGGAAATAATATTTCTTTAGCAAAGAGGTGAGTGGGGCTAAAATTCTACCTAATTTTTGACAAACCTGCAATAGTAACTAGTTAGCCCTAGAAATCTGTAGAGGTTCTTGAGGGTCTTGGGAACATACCACTATATCATTACTAGGATTTTATTAGGATCAACTTCCAGTCCATGTGAAACAATATGACCCAAGTACCCCACCTCTTTGAAACTAAAATAATATTTGGAAGGTTTGGCATAAAGTTGATGTTATTCCAAAATTGAAAGCACATGTTTCAAATGGTCTTCCCAATTTTTACTATAGATGAGGATATCATCAAAAAAAACTAATTCAAACTGTCTCAAAAGTGGCCTAAAAATAATACTCATCAAAATCTAAAATGTAGATGGTGTACTGTTTAGGCCAAAAGGCATGACCATATATTCATAATGGCTTTCATGATTTCTGAAAGTTGTTTTAGGTATTTCTTCATTACGGATATGAATCTGATGATATCCAAAGTAAAGATATAACTTGGTAAAATAAATAGCACCATGGAGCTCATTTATTAAATCATCAATTATTTTAATAGGAATCTTACCTTTGATGTTGTATCTGTTGATTTCTCTATAGTCTGGGCACATCCTCCAACTATCATCCTTCTTCCACACCATGACCACTGGGAAGGAATATTCACTTTGACTATGTCAAATGATTATTTCATTCAATATCTATTGTAACATATTTTCAATTTCACTCTTTTGGGCATAGGGGTACCTATAGGTTCTGATATTGGGTGGTGTACTTCCTAAAATGAATCTAATGGCATGATCATGTGCATGACTTAGAGGAAGTCCTTTTGGCATGTCACCAAAAACAACAAAATGGTCATCCAACACCTTTTGTAAATTAGGATTTGTAGACTCCTTGGTTAGTTTAACCTCCATGGAAAATAAATGTGCCACAAAACCTTCTACATCTTTTCTAATAATCTTTATCATCTAGTGGGAACTAACTAATTATGGAGATTTAGCTCGTAATTCATGTAGTTCAAAAGTCCTTCCTTCTGAATGGAACTTTATGAATAATTATTAGAAATTTATCTCAATAGTGCCTAAAGTGGTGAGCCATTACACTCCCAAAAAAATGTTAAATCCTCCCATGGGAATAATAAACATAGGGGAATTTAATAAATAGTCTCCCATAGTAAGATTAATACTATGACATTTTATATAATAGTTGATTGTACCACCATCTATAATCATGACCTAAAAGTTTGGATCTGGGTACATGAAACAATTCAAATGAGAAACCAACTTACTATTGGTGAAGTTATATGTACTCCAAAAATCAATTAACATAGTCACCTTATATTTATTTAATAACCCCACCACCTTAAGAGTTTGAGGAGTACTAATGCCTGAAAGTGCATGATAATAAATAGTAGGTTGAGAATGTTCAGATTCATCCTTAGTTTATTCTAACCCTTCTCCTAAAGCCTCCTAATCTTCTTTCTCATCATTTGTACCATCAATGTAAAATAACTTATTTTAATCATATTGATTCCCTTTGCTCCATTTGCTATCAAAGCCAAAACACAAACCTTTTTCATGCTTTTATTCCACTTATTGAGGTGTCAGTCTGATAGGCTAATAAAATGATGGTGTTGGAAAGGTGTGTTCATGAACATTGGTGAAAGGTTTTCATTTGATCATCTCTTTTTCCTTAACCATGTGTGCCTTTGGTATAGATTCATATATATTACTAAGATGAAACATGCAAACCTCCAATTGGATGATATCTTTGAGGTCACCTAAAAATGTGTCAATCAGATTTTCTTCAGTGATGTATGACACACATAAGGAGAGATTATAAAATTGATGAATGTATTATTTGATAGTCTTAGTTTGGTGCAACTTGGCTATTTGACTGAAGTAATTTTCAAAGACATTATTGTGATAGTGGAGTTGCAACTCCTCAAAAAATATTGACAATGAAACTGGGACACCCTTTTATTTTAGTACACGACCAATGATACCAAATGAATGACTTGAGGTCTAGATAGAGAAATGCCATAACCACTTTTCATAAACATGAAGTTTAATGTAGATCAAATGAATTTTAATTTGAGTGAGCAAAGAAAGTGGATCATTGTCATCAAACTTGTGTAGGTCCACTTTTGGCAACATCAGCTTAGGGCTAGAATTGGTATTAGTATTGTTTGGAGTAGGAGAACCAAACTAAAGTGGTGGAGGAGTATTTTGTAGTGGTTAAGCTAAAAATTTGGCCAATTACCTATATATTTATTGTAATTAATCCTTCACATTATCCAAGTCCACTCTCAAACCTATAATGTCCCCTTGAATCGTATTAAAATCATCTTTTTGCATTGTGCCCTACAACTTTGAATTGAGTTTCTAAACTACCTCTAAAATAGATGGATTAGAAGTTTCAGATTCCATGTCATATTTGTGAGGATTTTATGGAGTATCCTTCCCTTTCTTGTAGCTATGAGTGTTTGGACCAACCATGCACAAACCCTAACAGGGTTTAAGCCCCCCAAAAAATGTATTGATGGAATACACCGATGTGATCATCTCATCGAGACAAATCTAATGACTGATATTATGCACAAGGGTGAAAATTTTCAACCCAAAAAAGTGTATTAGTAGAATATACCATTGTGATTAGCTTAGAGAGATGGATCCAATGACTATTAATTTGCACAAGGTAAAAAATTTCTAGACTTTTTTTTACCTAGAAAAAATGTTTTTTATTTTTTTTGTAAACAAACCTCATGAAAAAAACTATGGTGATGAAAATAATAAAATACTCCCAGATCACAAGTTATGTTCTTTTTGGCCTTCTAGTGCTCAGGATACTAGATCTAAAAAAAATTTGTTGTAGAAATTTGCCCAAATATATGCTCTGATACCACTTGTAAGTAAATTACTTAGATGATTCACAATAGTAGAATAACATATGGTAAAATTAAGAGTATAATAATTAGATTCACAAAAATATTTGGTGAAAGAGTATAATATGTCAATATTATGACTGAACCACTTCAAGGTGGCAACCTCCACAACAATGTAATAAGAAGAAAATTCATAATATGATCCTAAAAGATTAACCACTACCTCCTATTTATACTCTACTTAGCCATGGTCATTTCTATAGGATAACCATACTAAGAACATTAAGAAATACAATAATCTAATATGAATATGTGTAAGCCACAAGTCAGCCACACATATCTCTAGACATACTATAAGTTAAGGGCATAACAATATGTATGTCTATCAAACATGTGTTTTGGGTGATTATGTTATGATAGGTATAGTGATTATGAAACTATTGTAGTAATTTAATATGACCAATACATGCTTAGTTAATAAATTAACTTCAAACCCTAAATTAGTTATTACATCTCATAAACCATATCCATGTATCAATTACTACATCTCATAAATCATATCCCTTCACGGAAACTTCTAATAGGGGAACTCTCTGTTATACATGGTGGTATTTCTTTGCAATAATTATCTATATTTATTGGTATTAGTTAGGGTTGGTATATGTACCATATTTTCTAGCCACAAATATGATTTAGGGATTACCTCTTCTTATTATGAAAACTTGAGTATGGTATAAATGAATTTTAGCCCAGGTGTAGTGTCTAGCTCATCCTTTATTTTTTTGCTCATTCTTTGGGATTAAGTCTCTGAAATTTGCACAAATCATAGATAATATTTCATTTGTTTATTGTGATCAAATATATTCCCATTCTCTTGCTTGAGGTAAGACATTGGAAAAAATAGTCTTCCATTTCTTTATGCCCACCTTAGTCTTTGTGCCACTATGGGTTAACACATGTACAAGGTGGGTTGTAGGTCCATTATCATGAACATCAACATACAACTTAATGTAGATCTTATTAATATTATTTTTTCACTCCTATTTATCTATAAAATTTGGGCATTTCTATGACCTATGCTCTCCATCATTAAGCCATAGGCTTATACAATGGGTGAATCCTGTAGATTTATTTCACAAAGAGACAAAATTACATATTCCATTATAAAAACTCTAGTTTTGAATGGTGGTGGTTTGGGAGAGGTGGTGGTGTAGATTGGTTTGGTAGTGCATGGCATCATTTATTATTAAATGTAAGAAATAAATGTGAAGTGGTTTGCACTCCCAAAAAGAAACATGGGCATAGTACGTACACACACACACACACACATATGTCCTATCTAGACATGGAGATAAATGCATATTTGTAGTCTGTTGAAAGCACAGAGGGGATTTTTGAGTCTATTGAAATCTTTGACTAAAATGGAATGTCGCTCCACTTGATTTTAAACAATAGAGATAAAAATAATGATAGTAATGCTATTCTTGGACTGAGTTAAACAAAACAAAAGAACAGAACTTGAACTTGATAGGGCAACAATGTTAATGCTATTGGATGAAAAGGCTACTTAGGGAGGTTCAAACCTTAGATGTGGTGATAAAATGGATTGTGTAAATCTAATGAATAAGGTGAAGATCAATGATGTAGTGCAGAAGAGGCATCTACAAAGAGGGCTTGGCAAGTTGTAGCTTAAAAGACTGAGATTACAAGAGCAGAAGAAGTGACTATAGGAAGATATGATAATGGTGACGATGGATGCATCTATGAATAATTAGTTAGGAGTTTGTGGAGGATCTAAGTTTTATGACATTGAGAATGGTATAAAACCAATATAGGATTCATCCCAAAAGAGCTAGGTAGGTGCACAAAATTGTAGCATTTTGATCTCAGTAATAATCAGGTAATTGATGGTATTTTGCCTAATTTTCTTGAGTTTTTAAGTATAAAATTAATGCTACTAATAGTTAAATATAATATATATTATTATAATATTGTGATATATATTATTTATAAATTATAGTAATAATATTGTATTAATATAATATTATAATATACATTAACTAGTTTATCTATTTTATATATTGTTATAAAATTATTAAAATATATTTATTATATTATTGTTATATTAATATATTTGATATTATAATTTATAAAATAATTCATTATAGTTATATATAAATTTAACACATTAAAATTAGATATATATAATATATTATATATAATAATAATATAATATATTAAAATATATAATGTAAATATAATAGTAATACATATGTTCAATAATATTTAAAGTTATAAATATATAATATAATTATTTTTATAATATATTATAAAGTATAATATTATATTATATTTATGTCAAAGGTTTCTCTTTGATAAGGCCATTTCATAGATTTATCTTAGCATATAAAGATTCCTATCCTATCAAGGGATATAAAGATGCTTACAACATGGTGATTGCCATTCCCACAAGGCTTGGAAAACAATGGTGGGATGAATCCTATTCACTATAGGAGGCCTTGAAAAGGTTCAATGTGGTAACCCTCACGGGAAACACAACCCTAGCAGAGAACATCAACAATGCAATGTACTTGGTGCTTACCTTGACAAATGTGGGTGTGGATGTTTTGTATGAGCTCATAAAGGTTCCATACCATGGTGGCATATTGAAAAAAGCTTGTGTTGTACACATGGGTAATAAATATAGAGAATCATTATTGGTACTATTTGAAAGATGAAAATAGGTTTCCTTGATTAATGAACCACCTATTAAATTCCCATAATCTATCTTTTAGCTTCCATTCATCCATGATACCAATATAATGACACTTAAGAGTAGTTAAAATTAGGGTTAGGAACATACAAAACTTCCATAATCAAACCAAGGTATTTGCATATTTGAATGGATGTTTTCTATTGTCAAGGGTGGATGAGGACATCATGAGTGTTGATTTGGTTATGATAGGGCTCCACATCTCATGTATAGCTCAAATCAATGATGCAATGCCATTGATTATGGGACAACAAATTAAGGTCCCAAAGTTGATCTTGTAGCTTCCATTCATTCATAATATTAATGTATTAACACTTAAAACAATTACATCAATGTTAAGACCATACAAAAACACCATAATCAAACTACTAGAAGAAATGACAAGTCCATACAAAAAATATTAGTCATTTTCTATTGTCAAGGGTGGATGAGGATGTTATGAGAGTCAATTTGATTATGGTATGGCTCCACATCTCATGTGAAACTCAAATCAATGATGCAATGTCGCTAACCCTAAGACAAGACAATGAGGTCCTAGAGTCTATCTTGGAGCTTCGATTGAAATAAAGATCCACATTTGATGTGTCACTTGCATCAATGATGTAATGTCATTGATATGGCTAGAAGATAATGAGGTATCACAATGTATCTTGTAGCTTCCATTTGTGCATGCTACAAATTGCAATAAAAAATGTGACATGTCACTAAAATTTAAATGTGAATGTTATAAATACCTAAATGTTGACTCAAATCCCAACAGACATAAATTCAATCTATCATGAACTTGATATGACACATTTCACACAAAGATTTAAAATTGGGATGCAGATGATTGTTGCACAGATCATGCTTAAGTACAATATGGAAATGATTTTTTGTCAACCACATCACATCATGTAACCACCCCAATAGATGGTTGGAAAATAATCACAATGATCAGAGCATTTACAACTTCAATCTTGTTAATGATTATATGTACCCATGTCCACTTCAAATTTTTAACTAAATTACAAATTAATATTAGTTTCTTCTCATTTATATAGTGCCATTGTAATGAAAATCCTTTATTCATTATAATCACAAAGATAGAAGGGGACAAATTATTTGAAATAGAAATGGGCTATGTCCATATTTCCTCATGTGTGTCAAACTTGAGCACCCAAAATTGGCCAGACCTTAACATGTTAAGATCTTCAACCATCCAATATAGATGTCACCTGATCAAAATTGAGGGGGTTACAATTTTGACATAGTGATTAAGCAAAGAGGCTATTTATTTCTAATAAAAATGCAATCAATCACATATATACAAGCCTTGAATGGAAATTTAGATCCCAACTAGTCTACCCCTACATTTAATTTACACAACCTTGTTTTGACATGCAAAGACATTCCTACAATTAACGAATCTACCATTTGAGAATCTAGACATAATGTTTTCCATTATCTAGTGATGGGAAAAAGATGTAATATATGTTAAAGGATTTGAATGGTGATTTTCCCTTTCAAATCCTCCATCAAGAGGAAAAATCCTTTAACTACTAGATGACGTAAATGGCATCATGCACTACCAAATCACTCTGCACCACCACTTCTCCCAAACTACCACTATTCAAAACTAGGCTGTTTATAATGGATCATTATATTTTATCTCTTTTTGAGACAAATCTATAGGGACTTGCCCACTATGATTTTTTCAATGTCAAGTGACATGGATTGCCTCAAATTGATGTTATTAACTCAAACTCAACTACCACCATCAAATTATTTGGTTTGACATTTATTATTATTAAGAGTCGATGAAGATGATATGAGGCTAATTTTATTTGAAAAAGGTTCCAATTTTGATATGTGACTCAAATCAGCATGATAATGTCATTGATATATAGACAAGACATTGAGACTCCAAAGTCTATATTTTAATATGTGTTCATTTTTGGTGCCAATATATTAACACCTAGATAAATTACATCAGGGTTAAGAATTATTCAAATTGAGTTGGATGATGATGGTGAGGGATAATGACAGGTTATTTTAGGTGATATCATACTCCATAAGGCCCATATCATACATATGCCTCAACTTCATATTAGTTTTTGGATTTATATACCCTGCACCAATTATAAATTGGTATGTAGCTTGTAGGGTGATGACATCTTTTATTAACTACTTTTTATTTGATTACAGAAGGACTCCACGTCTGATGTGTAAGTGGAAATGCATTAATGTTATAGAGTCTATTTTATTGCTTTTATTGTAGTTGAAGTGAGTACTAAAGCATTTGTAAAGTGCATGCAACATGGGTACATAAGGGGACATCATTGGTCATATAATGTGAATGCCAAGGTAGAGGAGTTACTAATTGAGAAAATAGGTGGTTGATTGGTGATTAGTCATAGGTGGTAAGTAGAGTTAATAGGTTCTATTCTCATTCATTAGTGGATGCCCACATCATACACTTGAAAAGGGAACATAGTCCAATAATGAAAAGAAAACACTTCCCCAAAAAAAGTTCCAAAAATTAAATATACATTCCTTTCAATATAACTTTCACCTTTGGGGAAAAATATTATATAATGTTTCTACAAAGCTGACCAAAGAAATTAATAACTAAATTACACAACTTAAAATAAAAAAGTAAGGTAGTGAAGAATAACTATAAACCCTTAGCAGGAAAAAAAAACACAAATTAAAACCTTCAACTTTTATTGCATTATGGGGGCAACTATCAGTAATTACCACATCATATAAATTGATGACATCTTCAACCTATGTTTCCCACTACTCCACAGCTATAAAAAGTCACTAGTCCCCTCAAATTGTGACATATTATGAATCCTATCCAACCAACCTAACCATAACCATTAATAGAGGCACCCCTTATTCGATAGTCACTTGAAAAATGTGTTTATTGCATTAGTCATGTGCAACTTCAACCATTCAAAATTTTGATGTATCATGTGTGGAAGACTCACAAACTTGACACCAATAATTTAATGTGACCTATTTCATCTTCTACAATAATGGGCATGTGGAATTATATTGACATTCATGAAAAATCTCATAATGTGGTATCACTGATGAGCTCTGAAATGAGACAACATGCATCATTATTGCCCTAGAACGGGGAGAGTCCAACCAAGTATTTCATTAGGTTTGTAATTATATAACCCATATCCCCTTCTTCATGTCTAGTTTCACACGTTTGATAAATTCTCTAATTTTTCATCCATCTCACCACTTTTAGCTTTGAGGAAATACCCAATATAATAATAAGGGATAGTTTATCACTTCCAACCTCAATGTGGCCTCTAAATATTCCTTTTAAGTGTAAAATTTCTATTAGATGAGCTCACACTTTCAATTACTTGATAAGATCATGATAAACCATTCTTGATGCAAGGATGGGTCCATATTATGGGTGAGTTATATAGATATATTTAAATCTTTGATAATACGAATGCATAAAATCACCTAAAGATTATGTTATTTTATTTAATGTTACAATTTTATGATGCTCAAACTTAGGTATCTTGAACTCATCCATGAAACCTTTCTTAATATTGTAGATATTCGTGTGGCTTATATTTATGTTGAATTGGGTGTACTAGTCCCGCATGTGGCTACTTAGGGTTGTTGTAAATAACTAGATATTTTTTATAGGGTACTTTACATTTTTGACACCAAGTTATTTTTCAAGACTACCAATTTCATGCTACATCATCTATCCTATAAAAAAATTCAATCGATAATTTTATAGCTCATAAATAATGATATTGATGGGCGCTTGCAAGCCCCCATTTATGCCTCCACCAGATCTTATAGAGCCAATTAATCTACTAGAGACATTATATTCACCATTTATTCTTTCATATCCTCTAGCAATTTTAGTAGACCCTCCACCAGTTACACCCATGCATCCCTTAGAAGGAGGGGAAGTGTTTCCACCTCTACAACTAGAAGAATCATTTCCTCTTAGGTTTTTCCCTCATCACCTCTTTTAAGTGATGGGTTGTTAGACTCTCTAGTTGTGAAGCTAATGTTATTTTGGAGTTTCCTCTAACATCGACCCTAGTGGTTGTTTTTGTTACTATTGTCACTATTACACTCATGTCTATGAATACACTTCATACAATTTTTCTATATTGATTCTCTTTAGCTCTAAATTATGAAAACTATTTCAACTATCTCACTTGTGTCCCTAAAAACTCTTCAACCACAACCACTACACTATCTACTTCTAATTGTCTTCCTACCTCAATTTTTTTCCTCCCATGACTTCCATCCTATCAAATCACTCAATAATATTTATAGATGTGAAATAATCATGTGAATATATTATGTATGTAGGATATTATATTTGTTGCCTTCTGGCCTAGTCCCATCAATGTCCTCTTGTTGTGTGAATGAACTCCACACCATAATTTTTTTACTCATGTAGTATACCAACTGCCACTCCTCTTCATCATCATAATCTTTGGTTTTTCTTATGGCCAACATGTTCACTTGATCGGATATCTCTCCATGGATGTGTTACTTGTGCATGAAAAATACTTGATTCTTCTCCTTCCCCTTCTTGTGGTCAACTCAAGGTCATGACATTGAACCCATAATTTGTGGCACTCTTTACTTGAATCCACTTCTTCTATTTTTTTTTATAATAATCTAATCTATCATCTTTCATTACTATCACTTCCTTCTCAACTTCCTAGCATAGTCCAACTTCATGATGTGAGTAAGTTTTTTAATCATACCTAAGAGAATGTACTCATTTATTGATGAGTAATATTTTCATTCATGATGCCTAATTATTGATAAATTTATTTATTATGCCCATGATAAAATTCACTAATGCCTCTTCCACATAGGAGTTCATTATGATTAAAAATTATAAGATAAATTTCTTGGTATCTCCTTTGAAAAATGTATCCATGGTGCAAGTCCAAAAATTATTTTGGTTCTGTAGGGTTGTAAAATTATTAAACGTCCACTCTATCTCATGATTAAGTGTTGTAGATTGTCATATCAACCAAGTAGAGATCTAATAAAATAGTAGGCCAAGAAATTATGAAAATAATCCTCTACATATGTAGTCATAAAGATGGGCGTTACACCATACAACAAGACCCATTCCACTCGATGCCTCTTGTCTTGAAAATTATAGTGTTTTATGGTCGAACTACTCATTGATATGATTTAAGTTTGGTTTTTAAAACATGTTACAACCTTTTAACTCATTGAGGGTTTCAAAAATAATTTTCATTTGTTTGATCCCACTTTGTTAAAGAACATTTTGATATGATTATATTTTTGAATGATACGAGGAAGATGATACAATATAATACAAATAGGAACATCCATAGTTTGCATCTTAGCAAGTCAAAAAAGGGCAACCATGTGTATAAAAAAGTTACCGTAGTTTCCAAAAAACCAAGGACTAGAAGACCAAATAAAATACCTTTGTGAAGAGCTTTGGAAGACCACTTGGAAGAAACTATACTTGAGCATGGAAAAGGAAGGAACAACTTTGGTAGTCCAAGTAGATGAAGTCCATTTAAAAAGATCATCAATCGAGAGATAGGAGCCCACACACTTGGTAAACAAGGATTTACTACTAAACTCCATCTCCATAAGCTGAATATTAGTATAAAATTTTTCTATAACCAAGGACTCATTCAATAAAATAATAAGAATATCCCCTAACTGGAGCACTAAAATATGGATAGAGCCTGAAATAGGGGAATCAAGAAAAGGAACACCATCTTCCATAAGAATATGTAAGGGAGGCTTATAAAATATTGATGCATATACCAAGGAGAGAGTGACCATAGAAAAGAGTGAGGACTTGTAGAAGTACCCATAATCATGAAAAAGATGCCCCACATTCATACATTCAACAAAAATCCAACATTTCTATGAAAACTTCTCATCTAAGTCATCGAGAAAGAAATTGACCACATAATCCTTGTGTTGAGGAAGGGACAGATATTGCACTAACAGTATAATACTAGAGGGTTTGGTATGCTTTTCTCCTTTGAAAAAATTCAAGGGGGGTCTTCTTACTCCTCCTTGAACCATATCTAATGGGAAAAACATTGCAGAGAGTATGCCAATGATGAGTAGCCACCAATCAGCCTAACCACTGAGGTAGGGTAATAGAGGAGATCAACATAGTTTTGAAATGCTTTATGATAGAAAAAATTTAGAGATAGCAGTCATGTATTCACCCTTGACAGACTCTTTTTTATTGACAAAGATAAAAAATCCCTTTTGTAACCTTAACAAATTACTAGTGGAAGAGTTGGAGCTCACCACCCTTCTATTATAGTCAGACATGACTGTTGACTTAATCTCTTAAGATACTTGTTTCTACAAGTTTTTCGCTTTTTCACATTCAAAAGGAATAAGAAACTAGAAGTAATTGGTCAAGGGTTTGTACGTACCCAGATGAAATTTGCACACCGTATCCAGACGACTAAAGGAGCCCCTCTTTGGCTGTGGAGGACGACACCTGTAGAGAGAAAGACTTAAACAAGGAGATTGTTAGATGGATATAAGGTGGACTACCAAGCAGAAGCTTGGTCTTAGAAGTGAAAAGACTTCCTTGAGGGATGACAGTCCACTTTTGATAAAAGAGAAAGTTGCTAGAAAGAAATAATGAAAGACTAAACAAAAGAAATAAAGGTAATGCGTACTTGTATTCTAATGTTGGTCTGTCACAGTCGTCAACGCTGATTAGTTTGCTGACATCAATTTGTTAAGGTTGCTAGCATCGGTTAATCTACCGATGTTGGTAGGGGTAATGGGCCTAGAAGCCAGCATCGATCGGGGCAATGGAGCTTTAGACGAGTTTCAAGATGGGTCTCTGGTCGATGGAATGGTCTGTGGTAGTCTGCGAGTCTGTGTAGGGTGGTAAGACAGTAGACAGGGTCTTCAGGAGGGACAGAGGTAGGGGATATGTTGTCAGAAAAGGGGTAAGGGTAGGAGAAAGGCCTCTCAGCCTCTCCGTGAAGAAAGTCAGGTTTGGCCTGGTTGATAGCTGGGTCTGGTTGATGGTGCTTAGAAGGAGTAAGAAGAAACTAATTACAAATACATTCTAAGCTACTAAAATGACATAAAAGACAAATACTTAGCTCTTGCTTGTTGATGAAAGAGTGTAGAAGACTTGTTGCTGATGCGGCTGATGTAGAAGACTTCCCGCAATTTTTTTAACCCAAAGCCTGGAGCTATTCCTGTAGAGTGCCTGTAGCATGTGATGCTTGGTGTGTGTCTGGGAGAGAGAGAGAGAGAAAGGATGAATACCGAGAGCAACAGATTTGGCATTCAGGTCTGTGATTGATTGATTTAGTGTCCTAGCATCCCAAGGGGGAAGAGAATTCACCTTCAGTTGTTTTAAGTGACCGATGTCGGTGATCCCGCCGGCGTCGACCGACTAGTAACCGGTGTCGGTGGCTAGAAGATGGGAAAAAGGGATAAAATTAGCCTTTGGCCCATTCTTCCAACTGCCAGGGTCAATTGGTCATGGGAAAATGGTCGAAGGTGGATTAAATAAGTGCAAGAGGGTTGAAATAGGTCATAAATTGGTCATAGGGTGATGGGAGGCATCCAAGGAGAGGTATCCAAGGTGGGGTGAGGTGTCAAGGGTGAGGTTTCAAGGGAGGTGTTATTAATTTAAAATAAGTTATTATTTTAAATTAATAAGTGTGTGGGTTAGGAATGTGTTAGAATTGGACCAAGGGGACTAAGGGGGAGAATCGACCAAGGAGTAGACACAATTTCAGTGTCTACATTTGCCCCTTTTTGTCTTGTTGGTTGTTCTGACGAACTACAAGACAAAAATAGGAGTTGATGTTGCCCCAGGTATGAGATAAGGTCTTTTATGTCTTGTTAGTTGTTTTGATGAACTGCAAGATAAAAATGAATGTAGGTTGCCCCAATTATGGGATGAGGTATTCCCCCTCAAAGCGGGAGTCGAGGGAAGGTCACCTGATATCGAGTGCCAATTTGATAGATAGTGGATGGAAATGGTGAAGGTTGAGTGTGAATGTTGTAATAGTTGGGATTGCATGCATACCACTTCACGAGATGGTCAGGTCAAATTATCGCAGGTCAAGGTCAAGGAGTGCCAAAATTGAAATAACTGAGCCCCAACATTTGGTCATAGCTAATTGGGTTATTCGATCCAAGCTGTAGTTCTAATGGTCATCATGTTCTAAGTATCTCAGGCTCAAGAAGTGCTCTTGGAAAACACAAAAATGTCACAAGTAGTGGGGATCAACTTGCTCGTGATCTAATACTTGTGAGGGTTGAAATATGATGCAAACAATTTTACTAACCATTCATGAGGTAGTATACATGCAATCAAAACAACCAAGGCAAAGTTGTCTTGGAAGTGGTCATGGTCTGAGGAGATAGGTGCGATCTCCAAGGTTGTTGGTCGAGTCAAGTCGAGATAGATAGTTGGTCCATTAGATGGATGGTCGAAGGAATGGCCAAGCTAACCTTAGAAGACCCCATGTCAGCTGAGTGCTACCTACATAGCCCCTATTGGAAGGGCCTCATGCCAATGTAGTTCTCCCCAAAGGGGAGGAAGGGTCAAAGTGGTCGATAGTTGGTTTTGGACTAGGTCAAGTCATGGTGAAAGGTAATATGGTTTGTCCATCAGATAGATGAATAAGCGGATGTGGCCGAGTTAACCCTAAAAGATGTCATGTCATTTGAGTGCTACCTACATAGCCCTTATGGGAAGGGCCTCAGACGAATGTAGTTTAGATGAAGAGTCAAAGTGGTCGATGATTGGTTTTGATCATGGTTAAAGGTCAAATGGTTTGTCCATCAGATAGATGAACAAACGGATGTGGCCAAGCTAACCCTAGAAGACGTCATGTCATCTGAGTGCTGCCTAGATATCCCTTGTTTGAAGGGCCTCAGACCAATGTAGTTCAGACTAGTTGATGGGTTGGTTTGGACTAGGCTAAGCGATGAGGGTATGATGATGTTACAGCCTTTTCCATATTGTGTGATGGTGTATTATGTAACATTGGTTGAGTGGTCTTTCATCCCTAGCAATTTTCCATATTAGTAATGGTGTATGCTAAAAATGAATTGAGATGATTTATGCTTCAACAAGTAATGGTTTATGCTTGACATAAATTGTGTCTGGTTGATAGTTTCCATGTGTATTGGTTTCCATAGAAACTATGTGAAATGGACTATGTCATGTTGGTGGTCTAAAAATGTTTGGTTTGGCTTGGTTGGGTTTTGATTTGGTTTGGATTGTTTGTGACCAAGATGTGTCAGAAGTGAAAGGCACATTTCTCTTTCATTGATAAGGACCATAATGATGGCATGGATAAGGGTTTTTGGAAACAAAAGCCCCGTTCATGCATTACGTCGTTGACCATTGATGGTGTTAGAGAAGTACTCGAATCACTTGACGTTAAGTGAGCTCGAAATCCCTTGAGTATGTTGGGGTGATAGGTTTGATTATGTGAGATGGAAGGATAGGGTAACCCTTTTAGCAGGGATAACTTTGCCCCTTTTATAGGTGACCCCGAGAATGACTATAGACAAGTCCGTGACTTTATAGTTTGTCAGTCCTTTTTTTTTTGGTAGACTGATCGATGTGGGAAGTCTACGTGGGGACGTTGTCTTGTTTTGTGGTCATGTTGTGAAGCTGATCGATGCAGGAAGCTTATCAGATAATGCTATTTATAGAAAGATTTAGGCATAGCCATCCTTCGAGGGAGTGGTCTATATTTTTGCTTTATATATTTTTGAGGGCTTTGAATAGCTATCCTTCGAGGGAGTAGTCTATCAATTATAGTAATGATGATACAGCTATCCTTTGAGGGAGCAGTCTGCATTTATAGTTTTATGACCTTTTGAGATAGGCATCCCAATTTTTTTAATTTTTTTTGTTGACTAAAATTTTGGTCATGGACTTGACTATAGAGGTGTAGAGGGTTTCCCTTTTATTAAGACAAAGCATTCATGCTTGACAAAAGGGTTGACTGGTGTTTGTAGGGTTGAGGGTTAAGAGGAATAGGAATGACGATGACAGGGGGTTGTTCAAGGGATCGAGCTCAAGTTAAACGTCAAGTGAATAATTACTCGACTAGCAATAGAATGGTCATAGATGCAAGGCATAAAGGGGCTGAGGTTTTGATAAGTCCCTGACCCATGCTTGTGCATCATGATGTAAGGTCCGAGTTAATTAGGAGTAAACTTGCCCTGTTTGCTTCGTTCCAAATTGGTCACATGTTGGTCATCGTTTGGTTGGGGTCGATGTTTAGTCGATTGATGTGTTGTTGGCATGTTTTGGTCAATGTTAGATGTGAAGATGATTAAGAAGTTGGTTGATGCTTGGTTAGAGTCGATGTTTGGTCGAGGTTTGGTTGAGGTTTGGTTGGTTGATGTTTGGTCAATGCTTGGTTGGTTGATGTTGGACATGAAGTTGGTTGGTTGATGTTTGGTCAATGTTTGGTTGAGGTTGATGTTTGGTCGAGGCTTGGTCAAGGCTTGGTCGATGTTTGGTCGAGGCTTGGTCGATGTTTGGTTGAGGTCGGTTGATGCTTGGTCAAGGTCGGTTGATGCTTGGTTGAGGCTTGGTCGATGCTTGGTCGAGGCTTGGTTGATGTGTTGTTGGCATGTTTTGGTCGATGTTGGATGTGAAGTTGGTCAGGATGTTGTTGGCATTGGATAAGGAGGCCGTCGAGACCTCACTTGTAAAGAAGTCCCCCTAGCATGGTGTAGCGAGTAGTGTTCTTGATAAAAGCTTGCCATCTATTGCTAGAGAGTTTGGGAGGGATGATAGAATATGTCAAGTAGTCCACGAATCACTTATACCAAGCGTCATGTAGACTAGTGAGGTTAGGAGGAATTTCCCCCAGAGATGATGGTCGAGACATGTCCAAGATATAAATCTTGCGTTGTGTTGGTTGAGAGGTCTTGACGAATAATGGATATGTCAAAGGTGTAGATGTCTGATCTTTTCCTTTATTCTTCACAGTTTGGGGCCTGGTGGCCACGTTAACAGTGTTGATTTCAAATAAAGGTTGAGGAGGTGGTTGAGGGACCATAGTCTTGTGTGGTGATCTCAATTTAGGTGAAGAGGTTCGAGAGGTATGAGATGGTATCGGTAGTTGGTCAAAAATGTGGTCAGAAGAAGCCTCAACGTGAGGGGTGTCCTTTGCCAGATGTTGACAGATGACAACCTTAAGGGTGCAACAATGCTCAGTGTCATGCCCCAGTGTGTGATGATACCAACATATTTTAGTGTCATCGAACCAAGGAGGTTTTGGTCTGAGAGGTTGGTAAGGCTTGATAGGTAGGAGGACGATGTTAGATGACTGCAACAATCGACATAACATCGAAGAATAAGAACCCTTTAATGGGTCAGTGCTCTTTGTTGTAATAGAGGTTGACAATTTCTATTTAGGAGTTGTTTGGCGGGTTTGGCGTGTCACCTTGTTAGTTGGCAGTATGGCCCCATGTGGACATGGCACGTTCTTGTTGAGAGGTGTTGGATGTGGGAGCAATCCTACTAAAGTAGAAGGATGTGGACCCAGGATGGATGGTAATGGCGAAGGTGGGGGAGGAGTTCTCCGATGGGGTTTAGTAGCCTTGTTTTGTTTAGTGGGAGGACTACTATTGTGTGGGGTGAGGTTTAAGTCTATCGTCACTTGTGGGTGAGTGAGGTTGGATGTAGGGTGCACACTGAGGGATTTAACCTGTTTCGGCATGGTAGATGACTGCAAGGGTTTGGATGAGGTTGCATGAGGTTTTATAGTCGATCGTTTAAAAGATTGAGGTGATTGTGAGAGAATCGTCACCGGATCTTCTTTGGTCGAAGTTGGTGAAGTGATAAGTTCCTCTCTCAGTGGAGAAGGAATTGGATAATGTGGCTCTTTAGTTGGAGAGAGTGTTGGGATGATAATGGCTTCCTCATGTGGTTAAAGAGCGGAAAAAGTATGATCCCCCATTGATGATAAGAAGGATCCGGGCGAGGTAGTCAGCGTTGGTGTTGTCAAGGCATCTCCCAATATGGGAGAGGTCAAAATAGCCTCTCCTATATGTGAAAGGGGGCTGGATGGAGGATGAATAAGAGAAGAAGATTCTTCTACCCGTGATAGACAAGTAGGAGAAGAGGGCTCTTCTACTTGTGAAGAATCAATGGGTGGGCTAACCTCTTCAAACTGTGAGAGAGGTTGGTTAGGCATAAGAGGCGAGACCATGTTGACTGTGCGTATATTACGCTCTTGGGGGTCATCGGCCATGGTCTGAATGTTGTTTTGGCTGGGGGGATGATTAGGGAAAGGTTGTCTAAAGATGTCTATGTTTTGGTTAGGCAGCGCGTTTGGGTTATCCAAAACAAGATTCCCCTTGTCTAGCATGTCTTGGACAATGTTTTTAAAGGTTTTACAGTTGTTTATGTCATGGCCTTTGACACGGTGATAATGACATAAGTTGTTTTCCCTGTACCATGCAAGGATAGGTGTTGAGGGGTCAAAGTGGGGTGGTCAAATTTGAGGGAGATTGAGGACCCCCTGCTTGACGAGTTTGTCCAACATGGAAGCGTATGATTCTCTTATAAGAGTATATTGATGCTGTATATACCGTTGTTGGAATTGTTTGGTGATGCTTTATGATGTGGAGGGTTGAGATTGGTTAATTGTTGTTGATGATGGTGATCTAAAGACCACAGCATTTTCCACTCCCTTGGGTTTGGAGTGGGAAGAAGAAGGTTTGGATGAAGAAGGGTCATTGGATTTTGCATTGGTACTTTGCAATTTGACCCTATCTTCTTCGACAGCATGGAGTTCAAGCTTTCGAGCCATCGTGAAAGCTTCGTCAAATGTGCAGAATGTTTGAACCCGCAAATTAGGTGAGATGTGCTTGGCACATGCTATAGAGAAGAGATCGATGAGCTCGGGTTGAGGTAAATAAAAGGAGAGTTGGTTGATTAAGCCTCTCCAACGGGCAACGAAATTGGCTATGGATTCGTCATCAAACTCTCTGATAGAATATAGGTCCGTGATAGAGACCTTTTTAGTGATGTTAATTGAAAAGTGGTCAAGGAAAAGTTGGGAAAGTTGAGTGAAAGAAAAGATAGAGTGACTGGTAAGGGAGCTATACCAATCGAGGGTAGCGCCGAAAAGCGACATGGGAAATGTGCATAATAACAATGCATCATCATGGGCTATAAGGTAACAAGCGTGTCTAAACGCTCATAGATATTGTTATGGGTCCTCTTTACTCTGAAAATGAGTAAACTTGGGGAGTTCCCACTGACTAGGATAGGGTCGGATTGGGACAGAAGGATGAATGGGTTCATTACAAATTTGCTCATATGAGAGAGCATTGCTTGAACCGGAAATGGATGTCTCAAGATTAGACACCTTATCCATCAACATCTTGATTAGATCAGTTGACGGATTTGTAGGTGGGGTGCCCCCTAGGTTGTAAGGCACTTGGAAGGTGTTAGGAGGGGCATATGACGTAGTTGGTTGCTCTTGTATAGGCGCAACATATTGATGACTAGTCATAGGGACAGAAGTGGAAGCCAAAGGTGGTTGTGTCATGAAGGTAGAAGGCATAAGTTGAATAGATACCGCCAAAGGTGGGTGAATGGCGGCATTGGCAAAAGGGGAGGTAGACACTCTTGCATTTATAGGCACGAGAGTGTGTGGAGTCGAGACAATCAAGTTCTGCAAATGTGATGAACTTGGTTGAATTGAAGAGTCTCGCGTTTGGCCCTTAGCGAGATAGTATTGGAGAGCCTTGACGTTATGGTCAAGGAATCTCTCAAAATTTTGATCCCCTTCGAGAACAATTAGAGATTGATTGGGGGTTGACTAGATAGGAGAATATTCAGTGTCTGAATGATACTCCATTAGAGGACTTGATATGAAAGGCGAAGGTGGAAGTGGTTGTTGCCTTGCGTGGTCAACAAGAGTTTTGGTTTCACTATGTGTCAAAACCATTCAAGGCAAAAAAGGGCCAGGTTCTAGAAATTGTGTTTTTTTTAGTTTCAAAAATTCAGAATGTGTGTCTAACAGTAAGAAAGTCGGGTTTTAAGCCTGCTATTTTGGAAGAAGTTTTGCTGATAGTGACTGACGTCGATAGAAAAAATTGATGCCGGTAAAAAAAAGTTGGCCGACGTCGGTCAGATAACCAATGTTGATGAAAATATGTTGCCGACATCGGTTGGAAAACTGATGTCAGTTACTGTGTGTTTCCAGAAACTGAAAGTTTTTGGAAGAAAGAAGAAAGTCTGAGCTATTTTTAGATCTCAGAATGCGACCTCACCAACTCAAAAAACCAGATAGAGACAGAAAAATAGATGAAGACAAGCAAACTCTAACATTAATTTCTAAGAATAAGTTTTAGAGTCTTATTGGCTTATACCTTAGAAGAGTGTGTGTGGGAAGTTGGCTTTTAGAACAGGTCCTAGAAGAAGTAGTCTAAGGTTGGTTTCAGGTTAGTTTTGGTGCTCAAGGTCTGTGTTAGGTTCCGTACGTGGCCTGGTGCTAAGGAGAAAGCTCCCCTCACTTCACGAGACCATATATAAGCTAGGTTGCTTAGCCAGTATATACTTCTCCTAGAGTTTATACTCTACCAGAGAACAGAGTGGGCTCTCCCCTTGGTGGTGAAGTCCAAATAGGATTATCGAGAAGGGTAAGGTATCCGCTAGGTGATGAAATCCTAGTCGGGCCTTGTCTCAGGTATGTTTAGATGTTTGATTGCGCAAGTGGTCAGGTTGTGTAACATAAGTGGACTACGCTTTATTCATAATGTGGTTTTAAGTTACTAGGTGAGCTAAAAATGCATGCAAGCAGAAATGAAATGTAAAATATTTTTAAGCCCAAATTGAAATGTGTGTTTGGATGCAGACAAGTGGAGAAAAGGTTGAAGAGTGAATTTCACTACTCTAGATGCAGGAAAGAAAGAAAAAGAAGGATTCTTTTTAACTTTGCTGATAGTGTCTTTTGGAAGAGATAGAGGAAAAAGATGCAAGAAGAGACCTAATGCACCTATATGAAAAGTTTGTTTTTAGAAGAAAAAGTATGAACCCAAGGAAAAGTCCTAGGGTCCCACCGGGCGTGCTAGAATGTTTCTACAAGTTTTTTTCTTTTTCACATTCAAAAGGAATAAGAAACTAGAAGTAATTGGTCAAGGATTTATACGTACCCGAATGAAGTTTGTGCACCGTATCCAGATGACTGAAGGAGCTCCTCTTTGGCTGTGGAGTACAACACCTATAGAGAGAAAGACTTAAACAAGGAGATTGTTAGATGGATATAAGGCGGACTGCCAAGCAGAAGCTCGGTCCCAGAAGTGCAAAGACTTCCTTGAGGGATGACAGTCCACTTTTGATAAAAGAGAAAGTTGCTAGAAAGAAATAATGAAAGACTAAACAAAAGAAATAAAGGTAATGCGTACCTATATTATGTTGTCGGTCTGTCACAATCGTCGATGCTGGTTAGTCTGCCGACGTCATTTTGTTAAGGTCATCGACATCGATTAGTCTACCGACGTCGGTAGGGGCAATGGGCCTAGAGGCCAGCATCGGTCGAGGCAATGGAGCTTTGGATGAGTTTTAGGACGGGTCTCTGGTCGATGGAATAGTCTGTGGTAGTCTAAGAGTCTGTGTAGGGTGGTAAGACAGTAGACAGGGTCTTCAGGAGGGATAGAGGCATGTGATATGTTGTCAGAAAATGGGTAAGGGTAGGAGAAAGGCCTCTCAGCCTCTCTAGGAAGAAAGTCAGGTCTGGCCTGGTTGATAGCTGGGTCTGGTTGATGGTGCTTAGAAGGAGTAAGAAGAAACTAATTACAAATACATTCTAAGCTACTGAAATGACATAAAAGACAAATACTTAGCTCTTGCTTGCTGATGAAGGAGTGTAGAAGACTTGTTGCTGATGCGGCTGATGTAGAAGACTTCCTGCAATGTTTTTAACCCAAAGCCTAGAGCTATTCCTGCAAAGTGCCTGTAGCCTGTGATGCTTGGTGTGTGTCTGGGAGAGAGAGAGAGAAAGGACGAATATCGAGAGCAAGAGATTTGGCATTCGGGTCTGTGATTGATTGATTCAGTGTCCCAGCGCCCTAGGGGGAAAGAGAATTCACCTTCGGGTTATTTTAAGAGACCGACGTCGGCGATCCCACCAGCGTCAGCCGACTAGTAACCATTGTCGGCGGCTAGAAGATGGGAAAAAGGGCTAAAATTAGCCTTTGGCCTGTTCTTCCAACTGCCAGGGTCAATTGGTCATGGGAAAACAGTCGAAGGTGGATTAAATAAGTGTGAGAGGGTTGAAATAGGTCATAAATTGGTCATAGGGTGATGGGAGGCATCCAAGGAGAGGTATCCAAGGTGGGGTGAGGTGTCAAGGGTGAGGTGTCAAGGGAGGTGTTATTAATTTAAAATAAGTTATTATTTTAAATTAATAAGTGTGTGGGTTAGGAATGTGTTAGAAGTGGACCAAGGGGGAGAGTCGACCAAGGAGTAGACACAATTTTGGTGTCTACAATACTTCCTCTTGATCCACATTTTAAACATCTAGATCATCATCTTAATCTAACTCTTTAAATTCTGAGTTGAATGCTGAGGCTGTAGATGCAAAGTAGCTGCACAAGTTATCATTGAGATTTGAGTGAGCCAAAATTTTAATTTTGAATTTTATTTTCTCTTTCAATCCTCTATTCCACATGGGTAAATAAAGATGCTTATTAGTAGTATAAAATGGTATCATTAATTTACATGTACTAATAATTATAATAATATATATTTTTTACAACATAAACTTATATTTAAATATCATTTACCACTATTTCACCATTCAAGTTGAAATTATAATCAATTAATAGTTTTTCATTTAATAGAGTTAATATAAAATAACTAAAATCATTTTCTATACCAATAGTTGTTCTTTCAATGGTATTAAGGGGGTTGGGAGGTGTAATGGTACGAATGTGTCAAATTTTAATTCTTTTATAGCCAAAAAAAATAAAATAAACCTATACCCACTTTTAATTAGTTTAATGTAAATAAATTTAATATAAAATCTACTCAACTAAAAAAATCAATATATCTTTACTTTAGTAATGGATTGATTCTATCTTTAAGGTAAAATATATACAATTACCTTGCAACTAGAGGACTTTTCTTATTCATCTTTTTCCATACTATTTTTTTTGTTTGAATTGTAAGTTTTTATTTACTCATTTTAAATTTAATTTTCTCTGTTAAGATATAAATAAATTAAAATTAAAATATATTAAAAATAAAATTTAACAATTACATAAAAATTTGTTGTTGTATAGTCACATAATTATTCATTTAATTTTCTTAATTAATATTTTTTTTTCCAAAGTTAGATTATTAATTAGATAACTTATGGAGTATGATATACAAACAAGTAATGCATATTTATTAAAAAGAAAAAATAATTGAAATACAATATCAAATTAGGTATGATATAGAAACACATTTACATTTATGAATTGGATAATATTAGAAATAAGTATGATATTATTATTTCCATTGTTAATTAGGTTAATTTTTTTAATAAAAAATAGTATATTTTTTTATTATTTTTGAAGGTAAAATTTATACTTAAAATTTAATAAAGTGTTATAATATATTTAAATAAGTATATAATTTTTGTTTAATTTTAATTTTAATTTTAAAAAAATATAATTAATAAGTGTCTAATGTTTTAGAAAATAATACTCAAATACAAATTATAATTATTTAATTGAAATGTAAAATAAGACTAACATATATATTTTTGAATAAATTTATATAAAATATATAGATAGATATCATTTTGGTAACATTTATATTATATTAAATTATGATATTAATAAAATAAATATCTCAAGAATGATATTTATGATGTATTTTATATAGATTTATTTAACATATATATAAATATAAAAATTTAAATAAAAATAATTGATCATTAAAAAATTTCTATATTAATATTATTTTGATTGATAACAAATTAATTTATTTATATTTTTAGATAATTAAATTTTAATGATTTAAAAAAAATATTCTTCAAAAATCAAATTTCATCTCATATATATATATATATATATATATATATATATATATATATATATATATATATATATATATATATATATATATATAATCATACCCAATAAATTTAAGATGCAACTTATAATCCAATAAATTTAAGATGCAACTTAAAACAACTTTATAGATTTATAGAATATTTTGTGTGCGCATGGAACACTTTATCATATGGACCAAGTAAAAATGATTACAAATATTTTGTTTTTTAATTAAATTTTAAAATTCATTAATAAAATAATTGTTGCAAGGACGAGGTAGATTGGTTTCAAACAATTTGGAAATAATCTTGACCGCCCTTTGTTACAACACTTATCTGAGCCACTATAGCCACTCACAATTTCTTAAACGCTAAGAAACCCGAATGACTCAAAAGTTATTCTCTAAGCGAGTGCTTTTGTATACATTGGCGATTCCATTTCACAATGAATGCATACATAAAAGTAAAATAAGTCATCAGCTTGTTCTCCACCATAAAAGAAAGAAACTTGCCCTCACATACGAACCGAGCTCATCACAGAGCTTAGTAAAGATGATGGCCGTTTGCCCAGAAGACTTGAGATTTACCCAAGACTCCATTAAAAATAGGTTCAAGCCGCCTTATGAATTCAGCAGCATAGATGACGCAGTTGATCAAATTCGAAATAAACAGCTGTCTCCATCAATCTATCAACCCTTGAGTGTGGTTGAATGACTCAAAAGTTATTCTCGAAGGGAGTGCTTTTGTGTGCGTTGGCGATTCCATTTCATGAATGCGTCCCTAAAAGTAAACGAGTCTTTAACTTGCTCTTCACCATAAAACTAAAGAAACTTGCATTCAGATATGAACCCAGCTCATCACAGAGCTTTGTAAAGATGATGGCTGTTTGCCCAGATGACTTGAGATTTACCCAAGACTCCATTAAAAATAGGTTTAAGCCGCCTTATGGATTCAGCCGCATAGATGACGCAGTTGATCAAATTCGAAATAAACTGCTGTCTCCAACAGTCTATCCTCCCTTGAGTGTGGTTAAACACAAAAACGTATTGTGGTCTCTCGACAATAGAAGGCTGTGGGTGTTGAGAAAAGCTGGGGTTGCAACGGTGGAGGTGAATTTGGTTCCACCAGATTTTAACACCAGATCATCAGAATTCTTCAGCAGTTTGGATCCGCTCTTGGAAAGACAATATTCTAGTCCTGACTATTTCCCTCGCGTAAGGGGTCCTATCAGGAATGTGGAGATCAACACTCAACGATACCGCAGCAACTTTGGTACGCCTGCGACTATTCCCGCTGCAACATTACCAATCGAAGCAAAGAAGACTGTTCCCAACGCCAAATGCACAACTCCATCACAAGATTATCTCAAAGAGATGACGGGGAGAACCAATGTCAGGCTTGAGAGGATCCACTCTCAACGATACCGTGGCAACGACACCAAGACCATGCCTATCACACAGATCAGCAGCAACGTTGAGAGCAAAACCATGCCTATCACACAGAGCAGCGACGTTGGTGCTACTGCTATTCTCGCCGGACCATTACCAAAACTCGCCCAGCAGCGAACATCAGTTGCAGTGGAAGCAAAGAAGACAGTTCCCAACACCAAACGCACAACTCCAACTCCAACTCCAACTCCACCCCGAGAGTATCTCAAAGAGATTCCGGTAAGAAGCAATATCCCTGTTTCGTCTCTATCAAACATCTCTCAGCAACCAACAAAAAAGATTGTTCATGTGGCATCAGCAAACAATTTAATTGGCTATGATCGGCTTAGAGACAAGGGTTTTGACATCCTTCGATCTCTTATGGATAAGGGTTTTGACTTCCTTCGTTCCTTGATGGACAAGGGTTTTGACTTCTTTCGTTTTATATTTCGAGCTTTCAATTTAGGTGAGCGAGACGAGGTTGAAGAAGTTCAGAGATTACCTGTTTAAGGTCAAGGTCGAATGTGTTTGACCTAGATTATTGAGTTCTCTGGATTCATTCCAGGGCAAGCTTTGTAATGAAATATGCATTGGGATGCTCATTTTCCAATTTTGAATATGATTATATCTCTATTAGAATTTATGTATAATATTTATATCTAATTTGACATAATTATATTGTTTATTTGGATGAGGCATATTATCACCTTGTCAATATGGGTCTAGTGTTGCTAAGGATATGATGTCACATTCTTAGATTTCATTTCTGTTTGACATTAATATTAATATATTATTAGTTATTGTTCATTTGGATGAGGTATATTTCGATCTGCCAATTTAAGTGTCTAGTGTTGTTTCTCATAATAAGGATACGCTGTCACATTCTTTTATTTCAATTATATTTGAGATTAATATTAGTATATTACTAATTATTGTTCATTCGATGAGGCATATTCTAACTCTACCAACTTAAGTGTCTAGTGTTGTTTCTCATAACAAGGATGTGTTGTCACATTTTTATAATTCAATTATGTTTGAGACTAATATTATTATGTTACTAGTTATTGTTCATTGGGATGATGCATATTTTGACCTTACCAACTTGAATGTCTAGTGTTGTTTCTCATAACAAAGATATGTTGTCACATTCTTATATTTTATTTCTGTTTGAAACTAATAATACTATATTGTTAGCTATTGTTCATTTGGATGAGGCATATTCTGACCTTACCAACCTGTGTCTAGTATTGTTTCTCATAACAAGAATACATTGTCACATTCTTATATTTCATTTATGTTTGAGACTAATATTAATATATTACTAGTTACACAATGATCATAGTGTATTCACACATATTCAAAAATAAGTTGTTTACTAAGCTTGGGTACAATTTTAATTGTCCCTTGCCTTGAATGAAATGAATAATGTATTGGGTGATGTGATGAATAAGCTCAATTGTTTAAACATTTTTATATCAAAAAATATATTAAATAGAAATAAAGTCTTTTTTTAAGGTCTATCATAAGAACTAAGTACTTGACCTTTAGAATATATAAAACATCTAACACCATCCTCTAACAATGCTCAATAGGCAATATAACAAAAATTTCTAGGCACAAAACATTTTTCATTTATAATTTTTTTGCAACACATTATCGTGAAGAAAGGTGCTTAAATATTGTCTATTAACTTTATAATGGCTCAAAAAGTATTATGGTGAGTGAAAATTATATGTTTTGTATAGATGAAAGGTAATATTTCATTTTTATTTGATCTTCATTATTGTTTAATTTTGTTAGTTTTACTAATGACAAAATGATTTCATTTTTAAAAATTTATCTCATTACTTACCATTTCTTCTTCAGTTATTTGTATCAATAATGTTCACAATAAAATTGTTGTATGGATGTTAACATCTCAAAGAAAGGTTTTAGTTTAGAAGGGATGTGTTTTAACCTTTTTAGGACATAGTGAAAGTAAATTCTATGTTTTCAAAGATATGAGTATAGTAAATCAGGGTAGAAATATACAATAAATATAGTCACTGATTTGTTACAAAATTAACTAAATTTGATCTTTCTAAAAATAGCGATAAATAATGTAAATAAAAACTTAGTTGGAAAGTGATAGAGATGGATGATTTGGAAGCTAAAAATTGAGACAAAAGTTGATCTCAATGTTGCAAACATGATCCAAGTGTCAAAAAAATTTGTAGATAATAGCACCCTAATTGGATAATAACACCATGTAATGTTAGTGTCCCTATTTTGATGGTAGTGTCCATTGTGTAAGACTATTCTAAGCTTCTAGGTGTACATGTGTCTGGATTTGTCAATCACGTTCTTGTGTACATGGGTTTTGAAACCATGTATATGACTTATTTTGACTGATTTTATGAGCAAGCCCTAATATTTCATGTTGTTAGGGAATCTAGTTGATACAAGCAATAAAGTGTGTTTGTTAATGGAGTAGGCCAAACATCTTCAACACCCTATTATGATGAGAGTTGCCTATCTACCAATACTCCGAAGAGGGATCAATCTTGATGTAGTTCTCGCTATTAAGTGTTGGTGCAAGTGCAAGTGAAGCTAATATGATTGTAGACCTGAGTGTTTTGAATGTGTTTGAAACTAGAAATGTGAGTAATCTAAGCTTAGGAATGATGTATATTGTAGTATGCAGAAGTAGGGCAAAATAAGGATTGATAAACTTAATTATACATAATTTGCATCTGAATTCCATCTAATGGTTAGAGGGCTATAAGTCATGTATATATACTTTTTTGGTGCTTGTGCATGTACTAAAAGAGGTCTAGGCTAACTCTAGGAGGTCCTAGATTTGAAAAGATATATGTTTGTGAAAAAAAGAGGGAAATGATATCAGTGCCAAAATTGGGACACTCTAGCCATGTGGTGCTATTGTCCCTATTATGGCACTAGTGTCTAGGTGGTAGAACCTGAGGCATGAAGGGACATGATGTAAGAATGAGGGTTTGGGTCTACATTAGGGATGACTAGGGATTTTTTGGCCTTCATGAAGACTAGATAAGTGTGAAAATAGGCCCTAAGATAGGTCTAGGGCTAAGATACATATAGGTGGTCTCAAGTAATACTTTTAGCACTCAAGTGTCATTTTTAGGTGTTTACATTTGCCCTCCCTTTATTCTATAAATGTAACAAAGAAAAATGATTAGAATAAAATAAAAATAAGCATAACTAGATTTACCTAAGAGGTGAAGCCCTTGAGTATGGATCTAAGTATGTGAAGCATGCTCCATTGTGTGTCTTATAAGTGAAACTTGTGTAGATCAGTCCTTAAGAGATCTCAAAAGACAAGATAAAACTAAGTAAAGAAGTAAAATAGAATACAAGAATAAGAAAGAGGAAAAGAATGAAAACACCTCACTTGGTACATGAATCAATGCATAAACCTAGTGATAACCTATATGTGTGTGTATATAGTGATCAGTTGGTGAATAACAAGGACTGAGCTGATGGATTGCTCAATCCTCATTTATGAGTGGCTTAATAACTCAATCCAATTTTGAATCCATTATTTTCCACCCTTGCTTGGTGGATCATGACCTATGAATAGATTAGATTGGATTGATGGTGTGTCCAACCCTCTCATGTAGGTGGCTCAAGAACTCAAGTAGACTATGACTCCATCATTGCCTACCCATGTCTAGTTGATGCATCTAAAATTGAAACTATGTGATGTAACTAGAAATGTATAACTAGAGATATCAGAAACATAACTTGGACAGGTCCATTGTAAGTGGATAATGACATAATTCATTCTATTCTAATGATTGTAAACTTATCCCAGTTGAATATGTCAGGCTACTGATAGGAAAAGACAAAGAAAGAAGAAATATGAAAATGATAGATTAGAAGCAAAAGTAGAAGATATTTCTAGATAAGACCAATATAGGTGGATAAAAAAAAAGTGTGCCTAGGTCTGTTTATTATTGACATGTCTAGGTTAACTGTGCAAAAAAATTAATTATTTCACTTATGGATGTTGAGTAATATGAAATATTATAACTAGGGGTTTTCCATGCAAAATTCTTTTTTTTCTTATCTTTTATTTCAAACCCTTAGATCACTTTGATAGCTTATAAACTTATAATAAAAATAGGGGATGATAATGGTTTAGTTGACCTCAACCACCCAATAGATGATTGATCATTGCTTACATATCTAATACTCTAATGAGGGAAATCAATTCTACGAAGTTCTACCACCTAAAGTGATTATGTAAATTTTTCCCTTGACTATGTATGAGATTTGATAATGGATTTGATACTTGACAATGATAGCTCTTGACTTAGCTTAAGGATTCTCCTTATGAGTGATTCATGATATAGATAGAATGGGGTATATTTTCTCAATGTGCATAAGTGCATATGCTTGAACTAAGTGAATAACAAGTGGGGATAATGAGTGACTCTTTACATGTATTTATAGGAGATTCTTTTGAAAAAATGTTTTAACTGACCATGTGAAATGTGTGAGAAGACCCATAAGGATGTTTTTTAATTTAGGAATATAACCATTATTTGGCATAGGATGTGACCACTATAAGTAAACAAGGGTGCATTACATGCCTATCTGCCTAGCACCAACCTATCAAGAAGGATTAGAGACAAATATTCTCTATTGGAAATATTTTGAATGTGATTTTAGATATCTTAAGTATTTGACATTGAAACTTTTGTATATTCGTAATGGTAAACAAGGGGCCAAGCCTACTTATAGAGAAATGACTTAGAGGAATGGAAAATAAGAGTCATGTAATTAGGTACAAGTCATGTGATTTAGGATGTCTCAAGAATTATCATTTTCAAGTAATTATGACCAAATTTATGTGTCTATAGGTTTGAAAAAGTGGGGTTTTGGCATAGCTTGGGTTTTATCGACACAAGTCTTGATAGTTTCTTTATACACTTATATTTGAACAATTTGACTTATTATTAATACTTTTTCCATTAGTTTCTAGGTACACTCTACCTCTACCAATATCAACTATAATGAAACATTTGTTCACATCAAATACCAATCTAAACACAATACTATAATTACATCATAAAACATTTACTATTTAGTGTTTCTCTTTATAAAATAAATATGGAAATTTTGGGGATTTCTAGCTTCTCCAAGAGAAAAGGTAAAAGGGTTATGATGAGCAAAATTAATTAAATACCTTAAATAGTTAAGAATGCAATTAATTAAAAATTTAAATGACTATACTAAAACTTTTGAATTGGTACTAGTGTAACACATGACATTATATCAAGGTAACACCCAAATAATGGAAAATAAGACCAACATGTAGAGGTACAATTTTTATTATATGGGGTATATATTATGATATGTGTAATGTTTGTCCTAATATATGGCTATAGTGTTAAGCTTTTATATAGAGATCAACACAAGAGGTGTATATTTCTCATATAACCTTTAATATGTTATACATGGCATTAAGGAGAGGAGGATGATAAAATCCCAGGGGTGATCTATTCTATCCAACCTATATAAATATATACATACAAGCATATAGATTCATGCATGAGACACATGATGGAGTAGTATTCTAAAAGGACTCTCTTGGAATGTTGAACTTATGGGGGCATAGGTGTGATTAGGCCTATAGGCCTACCCACTGCATTGGAGGAAATATAAAGACCATATGTAGGAAGATAGGTTACGGTGGAACCTATGAAACAAGGAGACTGTGATGTCCCACATTAGAGGAAGTCATTAATTAAACAAGGAAAATTGTACTTCTTCTTTTTACACTTTGGATAAAGGAATCAAATTTGTTTTTCTTGAAACTAATTTTTTAAATGCCCAAAGAACATGAAATATTATAAAATTTTAGTCTCTAGATCATACTTTAAAAAATTATTCCACAAAATTCTTCAGGGTGGGTGTACATAATGTTCAAGGATTCATTGTTGGTATGATAATTAGATAATTTATGAGTTTTAGTTATATGTTGATCATATTCCATACTTTTCCAAGTTCATTGGGTTAATAATAAAATTATTCCATTCAGACAAACTTTGACTTGTAAGATCAAATGGAATAAGTTTTAGTCTTTTATGGTTTTTTTTATTGTGAAGATGTGAAGCAAACATAATAGAAGAAAATAAATTACCACTTGTGAATGGATTGGGCATCCATGCTACCATTTTCTAATTCTTCTATGTATAATTTCCTTATGGGAAAACTTTAGAGGATTCAAATTTGATAATTTTTATATACGACTCAAAAAAATATATAAGGGAACTTTATTTAAATTTTACACTATGGCATCACGTCTTTAGGCATAAGGAAAAATAATTATGCGAATAAAATGGTAATTTTCATTTATAGTTGTTATTATGACTTATCCATTAAAAAAAGCTACTTTAAATTAAATTAGTTTAAAAATAAAAAGAGATGAGGTAATATTTAGATTAATCTTATAAACACATACATTTTGAAAAAAAGTCTTTATATAAATCCTTCATGAACTTGTGTCATATGTTGAATTGAAAAATATTTTAACAAAAATGAAATTATATAAAATAAAAAATTATTTCCTACTCATGAGAATCATTGCTTTTTAAAATAGTATACAAGCACTAGAATTCATTGGCATCTCAACAATCATATAGAATCTATATGTCATTAACATGAATCTATTTAGCATTAATAAGAACTATAGAGAACATGAGAAACAATAAAGAATTATTTCATGTTAAAACAATCATTAGGATAAGGAAGGACACCCACAAAAAAAAACTAGGTATAGACATTGTTAAAAACCATTTATAACTCTCAAGACAAGCCTAAGAAAACTTATTGGTTTCCTTAAGTTTTAGATAATGTTTTCTATCTATGGCAAGGAGAAGAAACGTGTTTTTTCTTAAAGGGTGTTGAATATAAAAATATTGAGTTAGGTTAAATTGGAGATCAAAACCACACAAGACAACCACCAAATTATGTTCTTGTCTATCAGTGGCTATAATTGCCTCGAAGCCTTATTTGCATTGCTAATTTTTTTAATGAGGTCTTTATCAATCATGGGCATGCATTTTCATTGTTACGTTTCAATAACTATCACAAGATCTTGAGATATTAAATATATGTCTATACACCTTACATGATCACCTATTTATAATTTTGAAAATAATTATATATTCTTCAATATTTATTACAAGCATGGTATGTATCCCAACCTTTTGTAATCAGCTTATCTATATTATGGTCCTTTTAACTCATGATGTCTTTTTGAAAAGTGAAATTATAATGACATTCACGTCACTAATAACATAAGTGAGTATTGGAATGTAATATTAAAGTAAACATGGACGAATACAAAATTATCCTAGGAGGCTTATATTTTAGACAAGAAGAGAAATACATTCTCCATAATAGTCAAGATTAAATTTGACATCCATAAAATCTTAATTTTTTTGAGTTCTATTGGACTAAATTATATGTATTTTTTCCTTCTTGCTCTAGAAAATCAATGAAAAAGTTGTAATTTATTTGGTCTATAACGATGGTTAGAACCATTTTTGGGGGAATGAGTATTTTCAATTTTGATATAATTGCATAAATATTTTAAGGTAATTCATCACCAATATACCATGCTAACCCTAAAACAAACACATACCCATTTCTATATTTATAAAAGATAAAAATATAACCATAACCATAACCCTAACCCTAACCCAAACCCATACATTATAAAATTTTAAAAATATAAACCCTAAACATAAGTTATATCCATTTCAAAAAATCTAAAATAAAAAAATAAATTGGTAAAATGAAAAACAATATGTAATGGATTAAATGTCTAAATGCCTTGTCCACATCACCCCTACTACATCTTCTCACTAGCTTGAAATAAAATTCCTGTTGAGGCTTCAAAATTATTTATCTTGACCTTCATCCTTTGTTTGAACACCTTTAAAATGAACCCATCCAAACAAATGTGGTGGAAGAAAGCATTAGTCAAGAGTGGTGGGGAAGTTAAAATCTAAATGGGATTTGAATGAAGCTCCTTCATTGGAATCCCCTTTTTTGTTTTGCATGACACCTCAATTTGGCTTCCATGTGGGACTGAAATATATGATTTAACCCTTATTATTTTTAATACTAATGAATTTAATCTAAGGATGTAATCTAAAGAGATGGTCATGCTACTTAGGATAAATCTATGTATTTTCATTCTTTAAGATTTTTTTTTTTTGTGTGTGTGTGTGTGTGTGTGTGTGTGTGTGTGTGTGTGTGTGTATCTTATAGTAGGTAAAATTATTATGAAACTATTGTAGTAATTTAATGCCACCAATACATTCTTAGTTAACAATTTAACTTCAGCCCTTGTGTTAGTTACTACATCTCACCATATCCATGTATCAATTACTACATCTCATAAATCATATCCATTCATGGAAAATGACCCTTTAAAATGGGCATTTAATGCTATAATAACCCTTGTCTGATCTTGGTCAAGCCCCAAGAATGAAATTTTCAGTTGACAAGATACATCCCTTAAGAGAAACTACTCATCCCTGAGTGTGTAAACTGAGTGAACTTCCATTGTATGTTGCAGGATAATCATGAGGGATAGATATGACCTAGAAGTTCCCACACTTGAAAGGATGAGTCTTATAATAAACCCAAGGAGGATTATCTATCACTTGTCATGGGTGAGACAAACAATGATTTTTCTATCATGTCTCTCTTAAAAGGCCAAAATCTTGTCAGTGGGGGGCATATCTTCTTAGTCATTAATACAATTGATGGACCATCTTTGTGGACACATCCAGGTTAATTTTTTTGGTATAAAATCACCCTTGTATTGTTTTTATCAAGCTTTAGGAGTGAAATTTACAATTAATCAGACACAACCCTTAAGAGAATCTCTTCATCACTGAGTGTGAAAACTGAGCAAACTTTCATCATGTGTTGCAGGAGAATCGTGATGGATAGAGATGAACCATTATCTCCCAAACTTGCATTGACAAGTCTTCTAAGCAACCATGATAGGATTATCTCTAACTCAACATGGGTGAGACACGATAATGAGTTTTTTCTCATAGCCAAATCTCTCTTAAAGAGCCAAAAGCTTGTCAATGGGGGGCATATCTTTGAGATTATTAGCCCAATTGATGAACCATCTTTGAGGACATGTCTGGATGTATGTTTTAATAATATAATCAGTTTTTATGTCTTTTTTCAATAAATAGACTTTGAGAAGAGTCTAAAACCTACTACTTAAGTTAGATAACCTTAAAAAGAATACAATAAGTTTATCTAGTATATTTTTTGAATTAGATAAGTAATGAATAGATCACATAGAGGATTGTAGTGTTTTTTTCTTCTCTTTATCTCAATAAGATAATATTCTCTACTCACAACACCAGCCACATGAATGTGGAAGCTTATCTCGTGCCACTAACCTACATTAAAATTATTAATTAAAATTTTAAACAGAAATAAACACGTAATGATAAAATAATTCAAAATTAAAATAGATTAAATCAAATACATTAACTATATTAATTTTAAATACAAGATGAATTGTTCATACTAACCTTAACAAGTTACTCCAACGTACCTTTAGGATCATATATATTTTTAAGTGTTTCAAGAATCACCTTATGTTTAGATTCATGAACTTTCAATTAAATTTTTTTGTTAGGCTTTCCATGATATTTGATCATTTGAATATTTGTAGTGATAACCAAATTTGAATAATGAAGCACCACTTTGTATGTTTGAAAGTCATCAAATAACAATTTTTTAATTTTTTTGTGATAGTACCTATGAATCCATGTTCCTGTAACCACTATAGATCTAGTGGGATAAACTAGTTATTTTCCATCCATGACATTTTTGGTTGATTTTTTCCCCTTTAGACATTGACACAAGTCAGATTATGTTCTCTCACCATTATCCTCAAGTGAAATGAATGAAAAAACATGCATTGTATTTAAAGTATAAACAATTCATAATCACATATAGGAAAAAATAAAAATATCACTAATATAACTATGGCTACATTTAAATTATAAATAAATTGTACCTAGTTGAACAAGATATGATATGTGGTCGAATTCAACTGATGATGTCATTTCATGTTATGTCAATTATTAGAGTTAATGGTTAATCTCTACAGGTGTTATGGGTCTACAATACCATTCATCAACATATTATTTTGGCTCAGATTCATGCCAATTAAATTCCATAAAACCCAAACAAAAGCATGTTATATTCCTAATATAAATAGTCAATGAACTAAAAATTGAGTTTTGAATGGAGTATAAAAAGCTTGATATAGGTATTTAAATGTAATATTAATACATTTACTTGCCTTTTTCCTACATTAACCAAAAAAATATTCACATATGATAATATGTATCTGATCCATGATAAAAAAAAATCAATACACCAAGTCACAATACTTGCAACATCAATCAAATAAGCACCATCTTTGTGTTTTACCTACTTTTTTATTAAGGTCTCTTTTTACCCATGCACCTACACCATCATGTTACCCTTTTTCATGATCAACCTCAAATAATATCCAAAAAAATTGAACATCATTCTTCTTATGCATTTATCTTAGCTAGCAATATATTCAAGAACTCTTAAACTATCCTGCACAAGTATCTAGAGAAATGTGGTGTGTATCAAACATGATTTGTTTTGAATTCACATTCCAATAAAATATCTCAAATAAACATTCAATAAATTGTAGATAACGTGATATGCCATCTCTCATATAAAAGTGGTACTCCCTCAAAATCTTTCCATTATCATTTATGCTATCAGGTGCATGTTTGAATGTAATATGCATGAAAATTCTAACTTGAATTGAATTATAGTATTGGGATTGAGCCTCATTATGTGGTTTTAGTGTGTATTTCTCATCATAGTCCATAACCAAAATAATGGTGTCAACTGAGAATTTATCATTACATAGCTAATAACAAAGGAGAGCAAATGTGATTAAATGGACCCTATGGATAAATTCATGCCACTAAAGGTATCCATCATGAAAGAGTTAAAAGTGATGAAGATAGCGAGAGTACCATGTAAGAGTGCTTAGAACAAGGCACATAAGCTATATAAGTATTAAATGAGATTAGTGTAAGAAGATGTATTTGGTAAAGACATGCAAAAAGAAGAAGTGAAAGTATATTTGCTTACCAAGAAAAATAAAGTGTTTTAATAAGGAAGAGTGTGCATTCATAAATAGGATGGGAGAAAGTGAACAATAAGGCTAATGAGAATATCCCTTGGAGGAGGAGAATTATAGGTGGGCATGGACCCACAAAATGGCATAGACCCACAAGAAAGATAAATAGGCATATACCCACAAGAGTGAATATAATATGACAATAAAGTAAAGTGGAGATTGAAGCCTTATATGGCATGTGAGGGAATAAAAGTGTTAGGAGCACTATGTAGAGGTGGAAGGCCAAAGATGGGCATAGACCCATGAGAAAGAGAATAAGGAGAGAAAATAATCAAAGGAATAAAGAAGGAAAGAGTGTGCAGGTGGAGATTTTCATGATGTGTGTTATTGTAAGTGTTATGAACACTTGGAGAGGTGGATGGATTGAGGTAGATGCAGATCAACCATAGGAAGGGAAAGAGTGAAGATGAGGAGAAGAGGAAAGAGGAAGAGAAAAGAGGTATTAGACCTAGGGGGAGGAGGATGTTTTGTGGTCCCATGAGGCTCTATAAGAATAATAAGTACATAATGAGCACATGGAGGATGCATATCAGGTGTTAAGGAACATCATGGTCAAGAAAACCAACCAAAAGGGTGGTTTTACCACTAAAATCCTACTTTTAATTAGGATCCTACATTTTAATTACTTGGGGATCCTGATGTAGGAGCATCATAAGTGGACCTACAATCCTACATGGCCTAAGTTTTTGAATGCATAGATGGATAAAAACTAAGGTTTTGAAGGACCCTAATACACATAAAATGCTGATGAAACTAGAAGATACTATAAGGTTAATGGAATTGACCTTTTTTCCATGTCATCATGTAATAAACCACTAACTAATTGAATCATAATTTAAATGACAAGAAAGGTAGGAACTTAAAAACCAAGATGATCAGACAGGTGGGATTGGCAACATAAGGACCTGCACCTAATGGAACCTCAAACAAACTAGCTGAAAAACATTAATTTTAGATCTTTTTTGTGGAAATAAGTTTTTTGATCACCTTTAGAGGACCCATAGATATTGGCATCAATCTAACATTTTGGGAACTCCAACACACTAGGGGAAATGGTGCTAGATTATAAACATATAGAGATCATATCCAAGTTCGAGGAATGGATAGAGCCATAAAGTTGCATTGTAAATATCAAGAACTATGAATACATTTTAACCTAAATTAATTAGTTTAATGAATTTAAGACAAGGATTATTAGTTATATTGTGTGTATATCCTTATAAGTTATGTGGTGAGGTGACCCTTAACTTAGAACCCTTATCATGAATGCATTAAAAATGCTATAGTTGAAGATAATCAACATAATTAGAACATAAACACTTGTTGCAATATTATTTCACAAAAGAAATAAAATACAACTCAAACCTTATGTCTAAGGGTTACATTACTGAAAGGAAATATTATAGGTACTCACAAACCCAAGCATACGACTATTATTTTCACCTTTTATTCCTCATTCCAAATTTATGGGTCTCAAAATATTTTCTTGTAGGCATGGTTTCCAAAACAAAATACATCTATAGCTAATGGTTTAGATAGTTTATATAAGGTTAATAATAACATGACCAACATTTTAAGATACAATTTTTGAAATAAGTTAATCATTTTTCCTCATGTATTAATAATTTCATCATGGTGGAGAGTATGTCATCATAAAATTGTAATTGCCATTTGAATCATGTATTTAGCATATTAAATTTTAGGCACACAAGTGTCATGTCTAGATAGGTTTATCAATGAAGAAAATAATAAAGTATCCAACTATAAAAGTGCATGATATGTATCATGGCACACTAATCAATCTTAGCAATAATAACAATCATAAGATACAATGTCATACAATAAGGCCATGTAACACATACAAGGAACATGTTAAAATGTATCACAAATAAATATTGCACATATAGGGATAAAGGCCATAAGCAATGGTCATGTTCAAATTTCATACATACCAAGCACAAATATCATAAATATGTTCAATAAATTTACACACAAGGTCCAAGGGCCACACACAATAATAAATTAATGACTAGACTATCATGCAAGAAATAAAACAACATTAAAGGAGTATAGAACAAGTGAAAACTAGTCTATTCCATTCATATGTTTCAATGCCATTTTAAATAAAATTAGCATATCCATGTATTGAAATGTTATATATGAGTTATTATGAAGATATTTTTAGGACAAACATCTTAATATTTCATTTAAGGTCATAGATAGGTATAACATGTGATAGTGTGACTTATAGAATAAGATGCCCCAAACATAGGCATTGCCATTGGGTAGAATGGAGTCTAACATATAACAATGAATTTATAAAATATGTTCTACATCACACTCATATACCTTATGAAATGCATATGTATATAAAAAATAATATGTTATCTACCAAATATGTGATAAACAACATATGTACATCAGTAAAGTAGTATCTCATGTCATACTTAGGTTGTGATTTTTTCTTTTTTCAAATTTTTTTGAATGTTTTGTGTTTTTGAAATATTTGATTTTTTTGAAATTTTTTACATTTTAATTCTTTTTTTTGGATTTTTAATATTTTTTAGAGGAACTATCCTATAATCCCATTAGTGGGAGGACTGTAGTGTGTGCTTGGATTATAGAGTTGAAGGGTGATTTACATGGATTAGGAGTGCTATATGTGGATGTATCTAAACCATAAAAATAATCAAGTGTCATATCATAACTATTGTTGGTCCCTTCTAATAGAATCTTTTGAATATCAAGAATGTGTAGGATTTGGTGAAGTCTATTATATATGAGGATAAAGTATCATTGCTTTTATTTGTTGTGGAACATGCTAGATTGTCCAGGGATTTACCTTGGGATGAAATATATATATATATATATATATATATATATATATATATATATATATATATATATATATATATAAACTTGGAGTAACTCTTTGATATGAAGCTTGCTACTTAGGAAGGTATACTTTTTTCCTTTGAACTAGTTTTATAGAAATATTTTGTATAGATTCCATAATTGATTTTGCATTATCTTATTGAATGTGGGAACTAATTGTATTTGTATATTTCTCTAGAGTAGGTTCCATAATGTTTTTTATAGTGATATTTAATAGGTGCCACAACCAACTATGGTGGTGGTGGGGGAGGAGGAGTTGCCATTGATTATAGAGGGTGATAATATAGAATGCCTTCAAATTTGATTGCCTAATTACAATGTATGTACTTGAGGAATCTATGCACAATGGATGGTATTACATGAAGTTTTTGTATTTAATGACATCCTAATAACATATTAAATACCCATTTGTTTAGTAATAATAGAAATGGATTTGCCATTATTTCTGAACCAACATTGGAGAGTAGTACTATATGCCAAGAGTATGTTATGTATAACCATCAAATGCTTTGACCCTTCTCGATGTAGTTTTTAAGTGTTGTTCTATGTACCCAATACTGTGAAGGAGTTCCATTGTACATGTAATTTTTCTTGACCCATTTTCAATCATGGAAATGTGTATGATCGAACTAATTGAGAATCATCACATTAGTTGAGAACTATGATGGAAACAAAAAGTATGCATCATACAAATCATCATTTATAAATGCCTTTTGATATTGAATCTTTGGCTTTGTATTTTTATAAATAGTCATACCTTTGTTGGTTATCTTTGATATTTTTAGTCGGTATTGTTAATTCTCTTTTGATATCTTTGCATTATATGTTCATATCTAAAGCTTGGTATTTTTATTTGGTACCCATGTCCATGTAATGTGAGATGTAACTTTATCATGGATTATAGTCATTAATGCTAGTTTTATTGATTTAAAATGTAATAATCCATTTATTTCTAATTTGCATAATATTTTATTGCAATTCATAATAGTCATTACCTCAATGTCCATTAATACCATTATAAGTTCAAAATTCCTTGCCTTTTGTGTGCTCATGAAAATGAGGAGGATGATAATAATTATGAGGGAGACTGATTAAATTCTCATCTAAAAATGTATGTAAAATATCATTTGGTTGATATCTAAATGTGCCAAAATAAAGTGGTTGTTTTTTATGTAAAATAGGTGTATTCACATGAGTCAATGATTTTTATTCCTTTTATTGAGTACCTTAACATGCTCTTCCTTGATTCTAATTATTTTCATTGATTCTTCCATCCTATGAGAGGATTTAATTGGACTCTATCTTTTAGATGCTAAATTTTATTCTATTCTTTTATTGGTATATTACTTCTTATGTGAAGACAACCTTAATTCATTTGTATTGGTAATCTTATGTGTTGAATAATACAGATCACATGTATATTTGAACATGTCCATAATTAATTCCTCAAAATAAGTATAAAATATATACATGGATATTTATTTGAGAGTAGATAAAAGATGCCTATTGAAAATGAATTACTTTTCTAAATCCTAAAGATGATAAGCTAAATAATTCAGAGTAGTTTTGATCATAAAATGTAATATTTGATAAGCTCATCATGACTCTATTGAAAACTTTGTAAATCTTCCAATGTTAACTTAGGTACCATGTGTTTTTGATGATTTTATAAGAATGCATCTTCTAAAATTTTAACATTAGATATGGATCCACTAGGTAAACTTGTTAGTAAATATAGCTTTTACATTAGTGAATCTAAGTATTTATCGAGAGGTAAATAGTAATTGGGTTTTACTAACCATATGGTTAATACAATAAGATTCTATTAGTTAGAATATGTATTATTATGTATAACAATATTAGTTTGTATATAGGTTTGTTAATTTCTTGTGAGAGATTCTAGGAGATTGAGTAGTTAGTGGGATTTGTAGGACTCCTAAAATATAGGAGATGCTCTCACATATATAATTATTATGTTGAAAGATATTTTAATAATAAATTTAGTGTGTGATAATTATAATATATTGTGTTTATAATTACTTTTTGTATTCAACATTATCATGGTGTGTATAAGTTAAATTTTTTGCTATTAGCTTATCTGATACCTAACATTGGTATCAAAGCATGGATTTTTAGAGCAAGGTTATCATGTAGAATTAGAAGGAAAATTAGGCACTATTGTATTTGAATTCTTGCCCTTGTGTATGTAATTTTATTGATGAGAGTGGTTTTATTGGTATAATTTAAGCTAATTCCATTTTATATTTGATTAGTAATTATTTTCTACATGCTTGGATAATTGCGATAATTATAAAGATCAGATACAATTTTGACTCAATAGTGCATATCTGGGAGTGAATTTTGTTACGCATCTAAAATAGTTTCATACACCTTATCACTCACATGTTATGAGGATTGACCATGAAATGCGTGTCTGAGTAAGATTGTCCTATTGATCTGTTGACCATGTGGCCTTTGTAAACCATGTACACAACATAAGCACAGATTATTTTATCATCAACATGAGCCAAAGGTTAATGAAGTCATCAAGATCTACATAGAGACAACTTTTCATGTGGCTTGTTAAATTTTTTGTATACACATGTCAACCTCTCCATACCCGTAAGGTATTTTCTACATCAGTTTGTATTCTATCAGTATATATTTCATAATATGTATATATGGTTGTACATTGTAATAATATTCTATGTTCTATGTTCTAAAATGTGTATTCTCCATCATTCCAAATCAGTCTTTGTCAACAATTTATAGTTGTTTCATACAGGTCTATCATTTCATGATCATCATATGTCTTTGAAGTAGTGAATCACATTAGTTTTTGACTTGGTGTGTTATTTATGTAGTCCCATCAAATCTACCTACAGGTGCAATTAAAGTTTCCTAAGTCAGGTATTATAGTCTGTTTTGAGTTTAGTCAAAGTTTGTAATATTCATAGTATTGTCATTTTTATAATTTCATATAGATATATTTTTTTGTTAAGTGCGTTTTATATGCTTAAATGGTCCATTTTATCATAGGTTATGAAGACCATTCACATCAAATTCATATCATATGTCTTGGTCTATTGTCAAAATAAAAAATGAGTCGAGAGTTAAAAAACTCATAAAGAGTTATCTTTATATAAATAGTATTTATGTACATTATTTATCAAAATCATTTAGTTAGGGATTTTCTAGTTAATGTATGTCATCAAGAGACAATTTTAAGGCAAAAGAATCATTTTTATTAAGTCATCAAAATTAAAAATTCAAAAGTGTCAAAGTTATTTATTGGGTCCATGGTTAAAACTCTGTCATTTTGTCAAGATTCAAAAGTTGTAAATAAGAGTTATGTCAAAAAAGTTAAAATTATTTAGGCTTAGAGTCATAGATGCATTTTTGCTAGTACACAATGTTTACATTATGGGGGGGGGGGGGGGGGGGGGGGGGCGGGGCGGGGGGTATTTCCATTAAAAAAATCATGTACTTGATCTATATCAATATACAAGCTAAGTAAGAAGTATCCTATACTTGAGGTTGGGGGATACACAGAGAAAGGAGATCTTTCAATGACCTCTCATTAGTCACCGATGATGGGGTTGTACCAATGATGTGGTGACATTTTGTGTGGTGTGTTTTTCATTTTTGTTGTGTGATTTTCAAAATAAGAATAGAAGAATAATACCTATTTAAATGTGTAATGTGTATGAAATTCCAAACATGATTCCTTGAGGTGAAAACATTATTAAAAGATATAAATCACCAATGTAAGTCATTTTATGGATATTGAAAAGGTTCATGGTACAGATCTAGAAAACCACATGAGTTGAATAGTTGATGGGTTCTATTCATGTCAAGGTTTATGGTAAACCTGTAAGACCATGGGAGGAGTGAGGCTCTCTTTGTATCAAGGGCATGAGCCAAATAGGGAATGCTACAATGGGTGAGCATATTGTAGATAAGAGTGTGAATGTTTTTGCACCATGTAAAAACTATAGTGGGGAATGTTAGGAAATCTTACTTTTACATTATTGAATATGAGTATTTATAAAGAGGTAAATAGTAATTGGTTAGTGTGTTATTTACTGAAAGGTAAATAGTAATTAGTTGTTAGTAATCATATGGTTAATATGGTAATATTGTATTAGTTAGAATATATATTATTATGTATAACAATATTAGTTTGTATATAGGTTTGTTAATGTATTATGAGAGATTCTAGGAGATTGAGTAGTTAGTGGGATTTTTAGGACTCCTAGAATATAGGAGATGCTTTCCTATATAAATTTATTGTGTCAAAAGATAATGTAATAGGAAATTTAGTGTGTGATAATTATAATATATTGTGTGTTTATAATTACTCTATGTATTCAACATTATCATGGTGTGTATAAGTTAAAATTTCTACTATTAGCTTATCTGATACCTAAAAAAACTATTAAACCACTCTTAAGCATCTCTTGTGAGACTTCTATGTAGATATTTTAGTAGGACACACCCATCATTTCCCCACTCTTTTAAATAAACATTATATTGTATTATTTTAATACAAGGATATCCACAACCATTGAACAAGGTTAATGTAGGCATACCAATTTTTTTTGGATATGGATGCTCATGTAAGGGTTTGTCAAAGATAAAATTATTTTTGATATTTGAACCACATGAGCTAGTTTATAAAGTGAGATCAAGATATTACTTTTGGATCTCTCCAATAACATGCATCATGGATATAATGCAAATAGTAGGAATGGTAGTGGTTTGGAAAGGCTCACTTATGGGTTGATATTGATCATTCATTTAAAAAATTGGCATGAGAGGATCATAAAAAATGTCATTACATGGCCAAGGATTTTATTCTAAGAAAATATTGGTACATACTTAAGGATCATTGCTTAGATAACATTTTGAATTTGTACAAAATTAGATGACATTACTCTATTTGATTCTAGTGACTTAGGAGATAATATAGAAGCTTCACAATTTATGTTTTCATGTAGCTCAAACTAAGAGCATATAGTATGACTATATTGAAAATCATTACATAATTTTTTTTTATAATTTATTTGTTAATCTAGAGCCATAATGTCACTTTGGATTTGTAATTCACATTCATTACCATATTTTAGAATTTCTAGAGAGGGAGATAAAGTTATAGAATTATTCATTACTTTCAAGGAAGGAGAGACGTTATCATAATATTATGTATCATTAAATATGTATATAAGATAATGTGGAATATATGCATCTAGATCATCTACCTTTTCTAGAGATAGAGACAAACTAGCACATTTATTTCTATCATTTGATATTTCTATGTAAGGTCTATGATTTTGTAACTTGTATTTATTATTGTGATGTAATGCAATAGTAAATTTAAAAGGTAAACAAGGTAGATTGGTTACTAAATTTTCACATTTTTTCTTTGTGAGAGATTAAGAGAGAAGATATTCATTATCAATATGCTTTTTTCCTTCTACTTTATGAGAAGAGGAATACAAGGGAGGAATTGGTTTTATAATTTGTAGAGTAGTTGTCTCCTTTTCCTCTTCATTATTATACCATTCATATTAATTTTCATAATCATAGTAATATTATTTATTAATGTGAGAATCATAATAAATTGTACAAGTATGATTATTGGTCCATTCATTATCATAATCCTAATATGTAGTATTGGTAGAATAATTAAATCTAAAGTATGAACACCATTAGGTATTTCATATTTAAAATCCATTTTAGATTTCTTAACCCATAGTATATAAAATAATACAAAATTTATATAATAAATATGTATTTTACATGTTAAATTAATCTTGTAAACTAGAAAATATCACTCATGGATCAAAGCTTTAGCTCAAGACCTCCTCACAACCAAAAACCTCACAATTCTCATTTCATTATGCCTAAATTCTTATATTATACTCTGACCCTAATATTATCATTCCCTAAATCACCTATATCCCACAAATTTATTAAAACCTAATAAATATATTAAACTATCATTTACATATATACATCATTCGTTTATCCTCCTAGACACTATTGTCTAGGTTAGGACACTAGCATCGATGCTAGTGTGCAAAATATAATGTTAGTGTTTGTATCTTATGAACACTTAAATTATAAAATATTTTAACATGAATGGGTTAGCCTATAGTATTAATTTAACTCTCCCATGATATCATTTAAAAATGTTTAGAATAAATACAATTCAAATACCATTCATTATCATCAAGTATAAATCAACCACACATCTATTTTATACCAAGAAAAAACACATATAAGATTCACAAAACTGCCATATTCTTCCCTATTTTTGAATTAGTCATAGGATTAGTATTCTTACAAGTTTTAATAATTCAAATATCATCCCATGAGTACTATTTTTCAAGTTACAATCCACATCACTACATGCACTCACATACAACATATTGCATAATTGTTCACACACAAACCTACATAAGGAGGATAACTACATTAGTTTGAGACCCTCTTCAAATTATATGGCTATGTATAAATTTCCCATTAACATAGGGGTATTTAGTTCACCTCAATATAACTTGAGACCATTAACCCTTATTTTTTGAGGTGGCATGCCCTAATTGGAGGACCTATGGTTTTGAGATAGATACAAACATTTAGAACCTATGTGCATGATCTAAACATACAATCTACAAGGTGATGGTGAACCCTAATAGGTGAAACTAGAATTTATAAAAAGGGACATATATTTTGTATAAGAATTAAATATCATTTTTTGGATAGAAGCATTGATGCTAGTGTCCCCATTTTGACAGTAGTGTCTAGGTCGATAGAGAGTTGATTTCTAAAATCTAATGAATCATAGTTAAGTATCACCCTAATTGTTTCTGCACCTACACTTCTCAGACTTACCGATGTATCATTTAATAGGGTAATTATTATCTATTATTTATGTTTAATCAACCAAATTACTATTTGGTATTATACTTTCTATATTTACCATATTTCCATAATTTAACACTGTATCAAAATATATTATGAATCTAAATTATTTAATTGGCCTACTTATAATAATAGTCTTCTTCTTAGTTGATTAGGATACCCCCCTTAAGTCTTTCCTAAAAAGGGTAAAACATATGGTGAATCTGACTTCTAGGTATTCTTATGCAACTCCTATCTTGTCCTAAGGTTTTTAGCCTTCTAGGGTTTAATATTTCATTATTATTTATTATTATTGTAATCATGTTAAAAATTATATTACTTCTAGGTGATTAAAGGAAAAAATACTTCATGTAAAACTTTGTTAAATCAATAATTTATGACAAACAAGTAGAATTAAATATTTAAAAAAATTTAGATAATGAGTAAAAGTATCTCCTAATGGTCACCAATTCTCATTGTTACAATATAAAACTAGAATCAATAATAAATAAATAATAAAAGGCATGTTTCACACCTTTAATTATTACTACTACACTTCAAGGATATAATAGTCACCATCCAACTTTTAATATTCACCTACATCCTATATTAGATATTACGGTCCATGTTATTAATAACCAAAAAGGTAGATCATTACATGATATCGATGGTTTACATGTTCCTTCTCAACCCCCTCGAAAGGCACTTGTGTTAAATTTTCCTATATTTAATCATAAACTTTTTTGTAATACTTGTAATGATATCATGACTTCCTTAACAAATCAAATGATATGAATATTCCCTCATGTAAAGACTTAAAATTTCCTAAGCTTCCAAAATTTCAAATAATGTGAATCTAAAACCTGTTAGAAATTATGATCAATCCATTATTCATATGTTTTCAGTACGATGGTAAATTATAACCAATGAGTACATATTTCCAAACTATAACAATACATACTAGTCATTTTATCTATATGATGCAAGCTATAAGATATACCCAAAGGCATGTTTCAATTCTCAAATTTCAAATGTTCTCATGGAATGCTACTATTAACAAAACTATTGTCAAAAATTAGCCTCTCACATGAGATGTCTTTGAGTGTCCTTATCCAAATGCCTTGGTTGTGCTTATGTTACCTTTATTTTATGGTTATGGGGATCCTTCCAATAATTAAATATGATGTGTGAATTCGTTTAGACATTGGACTAAATATGGATGTTTGTCATTAAAATATTTTCGTAGAAGTCTCACACATGAGGCTAGTGATTGGTTTTATAAATTTCCCAATGGTTCATTCCCTACCTTCAAAAAGATGGAATAAATATTCTTATCATAATTTCATAAACATGATGTGCCTAAACTAACATTGGAACACTTATAAGGCTTATGGTAAAATCTTGATGAGTCTATTAGAGATCATGTTTTATAGTTTAAAAATTAATTACACTCCTTAGCATAGCAATGCTCAAATTTTGAATTGTATTTCATATTTGAGAAGGGTTTCCTTTCTACACTTAAAGAAAGAGAATTATATTATCATTATGAAAAATTTGATAGATTATATCTATATGTCCACAATCATGCTTTTGATGTATCCAATAATAATAAAATATTAAAAATATCCCCTCAAAAAAAGAAAAGTCTCAGTCAAAATACTCACCATGAGGGTAAATTGATAACAATAGACCATGTAACAAATAATGGAAACCTAGATATTTATATATTACCTTTAAATGCCTCAATAAAATAACATCGACATATTAAATGGGAACATCAAAAAATCAATCCAAATTCAACCACATCAAGATACACCTACAATATTTTTGCTGATTTTATTAGCAAATAAAATCATCACATTACCTACTACAAGACATTGATACACAACATGCATTCTACTTATGAATGAAAAGTTATTTTGTGCCTATCATAAAATAACAAAACTTGAAACAAACCATTACACTACAATGCAAGAGTAAATTCAAAAGTATAAAAATGATGTTATGATTGGCATATTACACAATCAGAAAATTCTTGTTACTACAAACATGCCACAAGTATTACCCATAGAGGTAGCAAGTAAAAAATGTCCTCACCCACATGATTTCTCAAGTCAATATGAATCTCAAGGCTTCAACCATGACAAATATAATTTATTTGATCAATATTGATCATCAAATCTCATAAATATTAAAAATATTAAAAAAATACAAAAGTCAAGGAAATACATAAACATTCAAATAAATAAAAAATATGAAAATACTTAGCATTTCACATGTTTATAGTTTTTTCAAATGTTGTTTGTTTTAAGTTAATATATATCAATTCATTTAATTTATATACACACATATATTTCATAATTAGTTGAATGTGATATAGGCATACATTAGATCCATGATACATGAGCATGTAGATGTTGAACCTTTCCTTCTCCCATGTGACACATTATGTTGGGAGCATATTACTTCTATTGATCATGATTGATACAGGTTTTATTATTTTATGGTCTTTTTACATTATCATTTTGATCCTATATACTAACACTTACACATGCCTATACTCATGTTGCATCGTACACAATGTGTGAGATATGCTATGTTATAAGATATTTTACTAAAACATATATGCAGGAACTAGTATGATATACATATCCTAGTTTATTTTACTTCACTTATACATCTTATCACATGGATTAATTGAGTGTAATTATTATTTTCCATCTTGTTTGGATTATGGAACATTTGAACATGTTTTTTTTTTTGGCCCTAGTGCCTTGTATGTTATTTTATTTGGTATGTGTAAATTTAAATATGTCCTTCCATTTGAGTGTGTGTCATTTGAACATGCCCCTTTTTTTCGGTATCCTTAGATCCAATTTACATGACATTTGAGTGATTTTATGTGTGTGTTTGATTGTTTTCTATGTTTGTGCTTGTTACTTCTAGATGTTGCCATGATAAATATCATGCATCTTAGGGATTATTATGTTTTGATACTATGAGATTCATTGATAGATATAATTAGACATGGTACCTATATATTATTCTTTACTACATTATTGATACAAAAACAACATAGTTATCTTATCCTTTTGAGAAAGCTGGATATCACATAACATTCCCCTCACCTCAAAATGGGTGTACATATCAGTGGGGGCATGCCATAAAGACATGAGTAAACATACACACAGTTGTTAGAGTTGGAATAATTTGATAAATTTTAAATGATTCAAATATACATTTGGGAAAAAAAATTATACATTTGGCACTGATTTTCATATATTTTAGAAAATGTTTTTCATTTTTTTGATATACATTATACATATTTTTTAGACCAAAAGTTATTTTTTGATAGAAAATTCATCTTAAGATATATTATAGTTTTATATTCCATGCAAATTCACCAAATTATAGACACACATTTAGATTATGTACACATTTATGTACCAATCTTACCAAAATACACCAATTGAGATTTTATTTATCTTCATCAACTAGCTTCTTTGAATGATGTAATTGAGATTTAACACACTTGATGTACTTGGAACTAATCCCATTTTTAAGTTCATATGGTTATACCATTTGACCTTGGATAGATTGTATATATTGATTAGATTATATATACACTTTAGTTGTGCCATTGATATTCAATGCTCTTGATGAACTTGGTAAAACTTGCCCTTGCATCACATTAGGGGCATGATCACCCTCCAATTATTATATTAAAATATAAAAGGTTTAGTTATGAACCCATATTAAATGATTCATCTAGGAAACATCATTACTAAAGTAAAATTTTTAAGGGGAAACACTGTTGCATCAACACACAGGTGTACTCCTTTGATGTAGTAACATCAAAGAAAATAATGAAAATTTGGTCACGCGCACATGTTTAGGTGTTACATGGGTGTGTTTAGGTATAATATAATCCCATATAAGGATATTGAGTCATTAGGAGAGTCTCTAGGTGTGTTTATTAGTCATTAGGCATTTTCTAGAAAAATTGACATTTTGAATATTTAAATTGTGTAAGTAAGCCATGGGGAATTTTGGAGAGTTTTCATGTTAAGATAAATGGTCATAATATTATTATAATGTCCTAAGAAGGTATATGAGGACCCAATAGGTTGATATATATTAATTTTATAAGAGATATAAATTTATATGTCAAGAACCATGTTTGTAATTGCCAACTCAAGAGAATGGCCTATAAAACAAGGAATTTTCCCTTGCATATAGAAGATAATGTAACATGATTTTTCATGAAAGAGAAAGGTGGTAGACTCATTGAGATTAAATTTAAGGTTATTAGGTTTGTATAATTATGGATAATATTAAGATAATGAGGAAACGATAAGAGAGTTTGTATTGTTCATGAAGGATAAGGATAGTGGCAATAAAAGACGTTATATGCATTTGTAAAGAATCAATAAAAATTGAAGTTTTGAGTAGTGAAAATATGTAGAATTTTTTTTTCATATTAATTAATGTAATTTATGTTTTTAAAATATTTTAATACTTTGGAATATCATTTTTTAGTTTAAGTTATAGGATTAGGTTATGTAGGACTGTATCCAAATTTCTATGTGTTTTGTTAAAATCTAGGAGAATAGTGAAATAAAAATGATTAAAGTGAGTTATGATAAATTTTAAGATAAAATATAGTGTCAAAACCTTATTTCATGATTTTCTTGTCTAAAAAAATTGGAGTTAGAGTTATTAGGACACTCAGTCCATAAAGAGGGAGTCAAAATAGGGTTAATACCATTTAGAGATTCATGCATATATGTGGAGATTTTAGTTCATGAATAAAATTTGGATATATTTTTGTGAATTCATATATCCTTGATTGATATTATGTATCATCTTTTACTCTAATATTGGAACTAGAACTCTATGTTTTTGATAATATAAGGCGACAGACCAGGGGCCAAACCCTGACAAAAGTAGAGAAAATAAGAAGGTAATCAAACAAAAATATACCTTCTGAAAAGAGATGACACGATCAGTGTACCACTAGACACGTCAAACTAAAAAAAAACAAGAAACAAAAAAATGAGAGTCAGAGATATCTCTCCTTACATAACCATTGATTTGAGGAGGTCATTCAGTTTTTCAGTATTCTCTACATTGACAGTAGGCGCAGTATTACCCAGTTCCTTCAGCATAGACATGTTCAGCAGAATAGAATTCTGGAGCCTAGTGGTGAAGTTCTGCTCCAATTTTTGAATGTGACCCTTCAGGGAAGCAATTTCAACTTTCAAACCAATCTCGGTCTCAGTTTCCTCGTCAGCTTCCTCCACATACATTTTTCCCTCTTTGTCAACATTTTTTGCAATGTCAGCACCATCCTCCGTAGTAGCTTCAAATTCCCTTATCTCTTGCTTACCTTCCATATCCTCAGATATTTCCTAAACTTCCAATTCTTTGGAATCTTCCTCTTGGGTGGATTCCTTCGAGGCACTCTCTGAATTGTCAATAAGCCTAGCCTTAGGAGCGGGTTTGCTAGCAATCTGCCCTGATCGTTGAAATATAGAGGAGAAGCCCTTCTTACTAACCTTAGTAGACATATAGGATTTACCACCTTAACCCCCAGTGGTCCTACCAAGATTTTTATGGGTCCCCACAATGGTCCCCCCAATATTTTATTCCCCAACATAAAACTTCCTCTTCTTGCCCTTCATGCTAAAAAAGGAGCTAGGGGTGTCAACGGGGGTCTCCTCAGGAGTAGAGAAGGAGAATTATTTAGTTTTGGTATAAATAGGGGAAAGACAAGGCTCATCAACAACATCAATAGCTAAAGGATTAGAAGAAATATCTCTGTTATCAATTTTGATAGTCTTGGATGGCTTAAGGGCATGGTGGAAATTATACAAATAGAAAATGAGGCCCTGATGGAGGGGGATAGGATTCATATCACATTTTTTTGCCATTTTTGCTCTCACCCTAAGGACAAAATGTTCTAGGGAGGAGAGCAGATAAAATGGAAAAGTGATGAGAGCATTACGGTTGAAGTGATTTAAAAGGGGGAGATGATAATTATAGAACTTGGTGAATCATCTTTTGAGTGTGAATTACTTCATGAGGATGAAACACAATCCATCCCATGGCTCAGGTAATTTAGCTCGGTCAAATCCTCCTTGGTAAGGAACAAGTTCTTTGCCTTCCCAGAAACAGTTTATGGCTAGAGAGGTCTATGATTTTTGTTTTCCTTTATAGCTTCATCCCCTGCGTGGACATGCCTATAGCCATAGCTATCACCTTTTCAAAAATCTCAAAGCTAATTCCTCCAATAGTGACTCACCTATTTAACCAAGACCTCACGAATTGCTTAGACATGTTTTCATCAAACCCAATAAGCCTCTCTAGGTAGGGGCTAATCCCCCCTCTTTGTAGTAGTTCCAAACCAATGGATTATCTTTGAACTCATATTAGGATATTGGTTCTATTCAAATTCTATCTCCCCCCATTTTGGATTTATAGATCAAACCCGTAGAGTTCCCAATTTTAACCTTCGTAGTTGAAGTGGTTATAAGCCCTTGCTCCCAAATATGCATTATGATAATGTGATAGCACATAATTTGGAATATCATGTAGAGATGATGTTTACTCCTCCCATTCTTAAAAATCATTTCCTAGCAATCTCCATAATGAAGTCCATGTGCCTTAACACCTTGGTACAATAAATCATGAATGATTATCAAAAGAGTACAATAGGCATCAAACTCTGAGATCCACATCGGCACCCTCTAAATGGATTGCCTAAAAGAGCTATCCTTCTCATATGTCTAACTCATCCTTAATAAGTCATTTCCTTTTGGATAATATCCCTAATGTTTAAAGGAATATGAACTACTTAGCGCCAACATTGCCAATTTGAAAATTGTTGGCCGAGATTGGCACAGGCATTAACAACACTATTTCCCTCTCTATAAAAATGTGAAATATCCACTCTAGAAAACATCTACAAAAGACATTGGATATCCCTAATTATATCTTTTAGCTTAATTCCCACATTCGATGCTTTATTAACTACATCGATGACCATTTTAGAGTCCCCCTATATACTCAAGTTCATTATACCTAGGGATATAGCCAATTTTAAACCCCATAAGAGAGACATTGCTTCAACATAATTATTGCTCTGGTAGCCTATTCCACCAGCATAGGCAGCAATCATCCATCCTTTGTCATTTCTTATAATCCCTCCTCCACTAGCTTTACCATCAGACTCGGAGGCCCCATCAAAGTTAAGTTTCATCTAGTTAGGCTTTGGGGGAATCCATTTAGTATTAAGTCTCCATATAATTTTGGAATTATTATAAGAAGGAATATGGTTTAGAACCTTCCATTTAGCTATAATTTGATCTTCTACTTGAGTTAGGAGTTTCTCCATAGAACGAATATGGGCAATGGTGACACTTTCCAAAAGAGTCTTAACAAAAGAATGAAACATCTGAGAGGCATTTCTAGCAGTGTCCCTAGAAATTTTGTGGTTGCACTCTTTCCATAAAATCCAACTCAAATAGGGTAGAGTTATATTCCATAATTCCATGAGCTAGGGATGGGTAAAGGTAGGATTCTAGCTGATGATAACTTCCTTAAGGTCAGAGTTACAGACCCACTCAATACCAAAGTTATTTAGGATTATGCCCCAAAGTTCCCAGGCAAAATCATAGTGAATGAAGAGGTGAGAAATTGTTTCCTCTTTTGAACGGCACAAATAGCATCTGTTGACCAGGGTAAACCCTCTCTTCTGAAGGTTGTCTTGTGTTAAGATTTTGTTATGAGCAACATCCCACCAAAACATGTTAATTTTTGGTATAAGTTTGTAATTTCAAACCTCTTTCCATAACTCTTTATTCTAAGCCTCAGGAATCAACAATTGATAAGTAAACTTAACAGAGAACCATTTATTCTTATCTGGCCACCAGTACTGTTCATCTTCACATAAGAAGAGAGGGATTCTAATCCCCTGAATCATCTTCTGAATCTCTAGAACTTTAGGGAAGATCTTAGGCCGATGAACACATCAATTCAATAGATTTTTATATCTCCCCATGCCATTGTTATTATCCATGTAATCACTAACTCTATCTCTAAAAAACTGAGTAACAATGTCAGCAATCTCTCCATAGTTTCCTTGTGTGATGAGAGCCTTGTCCTTTAACCAAATGTCATTCTAGAATTTAATATGCCTACCATTTCCTAGTTTCCATCTAATTCCTTGCTTAAGAAGGCTTCTACTTTTCAGCATTTTATTCCATATCATAGATCCCTGGGGTAACCCCATCTGTTGAAGAAAGTTGGAACCATTAGTGCTATGCATATATTTGGCATACATTATTTCCACCCAATCATTATTTTTATGAATCAAGTTCTAATTAATTTTGGAGAGAAGGGCTTTGTTCATGTTCCTGATAGACCTAATATTAAGGCCACCATGTGATTTCGAAAGACACACTTTTTCCCATCTAACTAAAGACATTATCTGTTTATCTTCCAGTCCCATCCATAAGAATTTTCTTTAAATCTATTCCAATTTATTAGAAAAATATGTAGGAATTTTAAAGAGAGACAGGAAGTAGGTATGAATCCCTTAAAGAGAGGCCCAAAGAAGCTACAGTTTACCAGCACTGCTGAAAAGTTTCCCTTTCCAACCAAGAAGTTTCTTCTAAGTTATTTCCAAAATTCCATTTCAAAAACCAAGAGAAACCTCTTTGACCATGAGGGAAATACCCAAATAAGTAGTTGGTAGGACAGCTTCAACACATTCAAGTATGTCAATGATTATTTGTCTAAGGTCATTAGGAGTATTGAAGAAGTACACTTTGGTTTTTTAGAGATTTATGCTTTTCCCAGACTCTATGGCATAGTCATTTAAAATATTATTCCATCTCCTAACTTCAATCATCGAGGAGATGCCAAAAAGAATGGTATCATCCACAAACTATTGCACCACCATAGGAGAAAGGGAGGAGGCAGGTTTGATGCCCACTACATGTTTAGAGGCTATATCATCTAGTATGTATCTTACCAGTGCCTCCACCATTATGATGAATAAGTAAGGGGAGAGAGGGTCCCCCTCATGAATTCCTCTTGAAGAAGAGAAGAAACCTCTAGGGACCCCATTGACTAGAACTAAAATTTTTGTAGAAGAGACAACGTTCCATATCAGGTGAGACATTTTATCATTAAACCCAAATTTTTTGATGACTTGGATTAGAAAAGTCCATGAGACCCTATCATATGCTTTAGAAATGTCTAGCTTAAGATCCATACCAGGGATTTTTCTCTTGTCCATGGAATGAATAGTCTCATGAGTGGTGATCACAGCATCAAGAATCTGCCAGCCTGAGACAAAGCCTTTTTGGGTAGGAGAAATAATTTTGTCTAATAAAGGTTGGATCCTCACAACCAACACTTTAGTATAGAGATTATAAATAGTGTTACATAGACTAATAGGTCTAAAATATATAAGGTGTGTGGGCTGTGACTTTTTAGTAACAAGTACTATGAAGGTATTATTAGCTTATTTCAAAATTTTACCTGATCTGAAGAAGTCACATATAATAACAATAAGATCTACTCCCACTATATCCCAATATTCCTAGAAGAATATAGGAGGGAAGCCATTAGGACCTGGGGCTTTAAATGCACCCATATAAAATAAAATAGCATGGACTTCCTCCTTGGATATAGGCCTTAACATCTCCAAATTATCTTCCTCAGTTATCAAACAAGGGATTTTATCAATGAATTGGTTCATAGTTCCATCATTCCCATCATCATTATTTTGTTCAGTGAGTAAATTCTGAAAGAATATCCTAGCTTGTTCCCCTATCTCATTATCTTCAATTATAATGTTGCCATTATCCAAACATAGCTTTGTTATGGAGTTGGCCTTCCTGTGTTTCATGGCTGAGAGATGAAAGAAGGCCATTTTCCTGTCCCCCTCTTTCAGCCACTGAACTAAAAATTTCTATTTCTAGAAAACCTCTTCTCTGTCCATAAGATTCTTCCATTCCAAAGTTAGGACATTTTCTTCTTTAGAAGTGGATTCTGAATCATCACCTTGAGCCATCCGCTGCTGAATATCTACAAGTTTTTTGGCTATGTTTTTCTTCTGATGAAAAACCTAACTAAAGTTGTATCTATTCCATCCATAAAATTCTTGTTTGATATGCTGGAGTTTTTTTTACTAATCTAAACATAGGAGTGCCATGGATAGGAATTTTCCACCATTGGGCCACCATTTGACTAAAGTCTTTGTGTTTGGTCCACATAGCTTCATAATGAAAGGGGAAAGGACCACGTTGTCCTTGATCTCTCCAACTGAGGAAGATTGGGCAATGATCAGACATGGTTCTAGGAAAATCTTGCACATGCATATTATGATAATAATTCTAGTTATTTGAGATAATAAATTTGTCTAACTTGAATTGAATCATTTGATCTCCTCTTCTTCTATTAGACAAGGTGAAATTTTGATTTTTCAATTCAATATCCAACAGTCCCCAATCAACAAAGTCGAACATGCTATCAGAGTAATCAATAATCCCACCCTAGTTTTTAGAAGGGTATAACAGAGTGTTAAAATCTCTAGCTAGCATCCATCTAGTGTTCTGGGAGTTAATCCTGAAGCTACTCAAATTTGTCCATAAATTTTGCCTCAATGCTCTGTTATTCAGGCCGTAGACATTGATCAATGACCAGTTCGAGGAGAAAGAGAAGTTGATAATAAAAAAATGTTTATTATAAGCAATAAGAGATCCCTAAATTTTAGCAGTATTTGACATAGTTACAATCCCACTTGAAGCCCCTTCAACTGGAGTAATGCAAAAAGCAACCTTAGGCCATATGTAGTCAGTTGTTTTCTTAAAACTCTCCTCATTCATCTTAACTTCTTGGAGTAATAAAATATCTAATTTATTATCTAGAATGTAGTTTTTAACCTCAAATTGTTTTGAAGTACTGTTAAATCCCCTCAAGTTCCAAGATAAAATTCTCATTTAGAGGATTTGAGGGGATGGGTCTCCAATGTTTTCTGTTTACCACTGGAAATCTCCCTAGCAGTCTTTCTTTGTCTTATTTATCTTAGGGTTGGTCTCCCTTGTTTGGGATCGATTCCAACATCTGCATATTTTTTACCTTTGTAGTTATTTTTCTTTGGGGTAACCCATTCTTCATGTTCATTAATACTACCATTTTGTCTTGTTTCACATGTTACTAAATAATTGCTTGCTTGGTCATCAACTTCTAGAGCATGGAAAATACCTGTGTTTAAATGTAAGGCTACTTCTCCCTCAGTAACTACTATTTTTGGAGTTAGTTCCACCTGCCCATCTCTTAACACTTTGCCTTCTACATTATCCCCATCTATCAGTTGGACACATATTTCTCCTTCCTCAGACATATTGGTATGTTGATCTAAAGGGTTAATTGTGTCTGTTATAACCTTCTAACTATCACTGTCCAAGACCTTCTTGTTATTTCCCTCTAGGATAGCTTTTTCTCCATTACCAGAGACCTCCTCCTTACCAGCCTTATCCCTTACCTTTTCAGTATTATCTAGGTTTTTTGCATTACCCCCCATTCACTGACTACCATAATTTTTGGGTTTGTGAGACTGATCCTCACCTTCAATCAGGGAATCATCTTTCCTTCCCATTTTCTTTGCCTTACATTATGTCATTATATGTCCCTTTTTTTACATATTTGACAAAAAGTGGTAGCATTTCATATATGATTGACTGAGTCCAAGTCCCATATTTAGAGTTTAACTCTATAGACATGGGAAGGGTCTGATTAATCTCAACATTGACACAAAATCAAGCATACACACATCTATATTACGTTTTAGTTGTATGATCTACAGTGATGTATTGGCCAATAGAGTTTCCAATAGCCGTAAAAAAAAATGCATCCCAGAATTCCAATGGGAACCTTGGCAATCTTACCCAAGTAGAAGCAGACTTATTAAGGTCTGAGTTGGGGTCAAATCTTGGTTTCCATGAACACAAGGCAAGTAAATTTGGACCATATAGCCATGGTCCTCTAATAAGAGTAGCTATCATATCCTCCCTATTCATAAATTTAATAAGAATAAGCCTCTTGCCATAGCAGTGATCGAAACACTACCTTTAATTCTCCACTGAGACAATACCCATTTCTTAACCATCTCAATATTAGGACAGAAGGAGAAAAACTTACCTACCAATGCAAGGTCCATGGACACCACAATTTCTTCAACCAAATCATCTGGGATAGTCAGGGCTATACCCTCAGTGGAATCATTTTTGACAGGGAGGCTCGACATGTTTTTAGTGGAACACATCTTTTCACCTATTAACGTTTTCTTCCATCCATTGGAGGGATGTCCTCTATCAGATTTAGGTTCAAGTCCCTAGAGGTACTACCAATGGTTGTAGCTTCCATTGGATCTGTGATCACTCTGGTCACACTTAGAGGGCCCTACAATGTGGGAAAAAACTAGTTTCAAATTTTCTGTGCATTCCCTTGATACATTCACTAGATCAGTTCTGTAATGAAAAGTTTGTTCATATCAAAGTGTTGTTGGAGAATAGATGTGAGAGATTTATAGCTTTTTGTATCATGTCTAGGTGAGTGATGATATAAAAAAACTTGTGTGTCATCAAACCAAGATGGTTTTGGTCTAAGACACTAATAAGGCTTGATCAAAGGAAGGGTTATGGTGGAGGATTAACTAGAACTCTATGTTAGTTTACATATTCAAACTATATTTTCAAAATTTTATCCAAATGTTAATTTAAGTTTGTTTAAATATTAATCAAGAGATAATAACTATTGGAAGTATTTAATACAAAAAAATAGTCAATATATTGGCCATAACATCATTATATATTTATTAGAAGGCATTCTAGACTCATTTGAAACTTCTTGGGCTAGCTATAGGGTCGTATAACCCTAGGTTAGAGTTAAAATTGAAAATTCATATAGAGAGGATTTTAAAAAATGAAAAGAATTGAAATTTGGGGATATTTAAATTTTTGTGGAATAATAAAGGATTCATGAGTCTTTATACTAGCATGGTATGGAGATGTATGGATTTAGTGATTGAGCAAGTGAAAGAAGGTTTAGGAGGCCTAATTGACAAGGTGAGTACAAAAGAAAGGGTATTTATACATTGAGTGAGGTTATGAAAATTATTTAGAATTATTAATAAGATATAGGTTGTCCAAATAAGGGCTTAGATTACTAGGAACCCTAGTGGAATGTTCTAACTACATAAATTTACATAAAAAAGGCTACAGTGAGTGGAGCTTAGTAGAGAGATTGAGAGATGTAAGAGGAAATTAAGGATGAGACAGAGTTTGAGATGAGTTGAGTTAGTGTGAAATGTCTAAAATAGGTAATATAAAATGGTAATATGCCTTCATGAATGTTAAATCAATAATTTGAGTGTTGGAGCTTAAGTAAGCTATTGGTCTCAATAAGCTTTTGAGTGAGAGGAGTTGTAATAGTGGATGAAAAATAATAATTGGATGATTGTGAGTTTAATGAAAGGTCTAAATAAAGTGATAGAAGGTTCATATGTGCACAAACATAAAAGTCATGCATGAAGAGGCTAGTAAGCTTATTGAGGAGTTAAAGAGCCATTAAGTGAAGAAAGTCAAGATAATATGGAATCTAGAATGAAACTATGAAAACTATGGATAATAGGTTGGTTTGATAGCATAACAATTTTAGGATTATGGTGATATGACATAAATATTCAAGAACAATAAAGAATTAGGTGCATGTACTCATACTAGAGAACCTAGTGAGTCAAACATTGGTAAAGAGTGATAAAGAGGAGAAAGAACCAACAACATTAAGAGTAAACTCTAAAATCATTGAGAGAACTATACGAGGATCAGATTTAGATGGATAATGAAAAAAGATTTAAAGGCCTAGGATCTACATCATTTTGGTATTAGCTTAGACTTTATTCTAAAAGCATAGAAAGATAAATGTATGCTCATTTTGATCATTTGTCATTGTCACTCAATAGATAAATTAAACCAGTGTTGTATTAGTTGGACAAGTTTCCAAGAAATATATCATCAATAGTGAATGATAGAGGTTAGTAGAAAAGAGTGGGAGTGATAAAGGTTGATTAGACCTTAAGATAGAAGGTAAACATTTGTATGAAGAGATGCAAATAATGTTGCAGGCAAAATTGATCAGAGAAGAAGTACAAAATAAATAAAATAGGGAGATGAGAATGCATGACAATAAAGGGAATAATAGAAGAGGGAAAAGGGTAAAGATATTCAAGGGATTAAAATTATAGGTAAAACTAGTAATGAAGGATGCATAAGACATTAAAATCTAAGAAGCCAATACAAAGACTATGAGGACTCAAGTCAAGGTATGGTATGCTTGTTGATTTTGGTAAAGTGTGAAGTTGTTAAAATTGAAGTAAATTAGACCCTTCAAAAGGAAAATCCAATAAGTTATTAGTAAAAAGGTGATATGAATCCTAAAGTCATTAAGGCTTGTGTAAATAGAGCTCAAGAAGAAGCTCAAAAGGGAAATCAAGTTTTAAGTGTGGACAAAGGAAAAATAAGGTCCCAAGTGAAGACAAGAGATGAGAAGGTCTCAAGTGCAAACCAATAGGGTACTCAAGTGAAGTACCAAAGTGATGAAATCAAGGTAGAAGACACTTTTAGAGAGAAAAAGATGAATAAGAAGATGAAGATGAAATACATGGTCAATAAGAATTTCCATGAGGAAAATATGAAAGAGAGTGGAAGAGAAAGAATGTTATAGAAGGAGACAAGAGACTTGAGGCAAGGTTCGAAGAGTATAGAACAATTGATACTCATGATAGATAAGATGTAAAATAAAGAAGGAAACCCATGGAATGGATGGTTTATGAATAAAAAGAGAGTGAAGTGGATAATAGAGATACTCATGAGAGAGAAAAGGCATATTATAAATTCCTTAAGGAGAGAGAAGATCAAGATAAATTCCCATGGAGACTTGAGGAAATGTAAGTTGCCAAATGATCAACATGAAGAAGAAGAGGTGAAGAGAGTTTTAATTATGGAGAACTTGAATAAAAATGAAAAGGAATTTCCAAATGAATCACTTGAAGAAGAAATCAAAAAGAAGAGGAGATTTTCCATGAAGGAGGCACTCAAAGGGACATTATGGTATCTTATTTTTCTATCTAGCATTATATTTGAGTTTATATATGAAGGTATGAAGACATTCCTGATCAAGGTGTTGGAAAGAAATAGGACAAGAAAATCACGTATGCACAAAGATGATTTTTCAAAAAATAAAGGACAAGTTATTGTTCTCTATAAAAAAGGAAAGCATTATGAAAAGGCCAAAGATGAAGAAGATGATAACATGTAAGTATTTCAACTAGTCCATGAAGAGATAGAGTTTGCAGGAGAATTCTTTGATGCGTTAGAAAGCATAGAGGAGAAAGAAGTGAAAGATAGACATATGAGAGGGTTTTACAAGAAAAATAACATGGAGGAAAAGCAAAGCAAGTTACATCCCATTGAGAAGGCATATATAAGTTAAGATTTTCTTATTGATAATGCATGTGCTAATGAAAAGGTACATAGACAAAATTATAGGCACAATGACAAGAGAAGGACTAAAAATTTGGGAAAATATCATGGATATATAATTCCATTATGGCTAAAATTACCAGTTGTAGAGGTAAAATTAGGTGGTCTTTATCATGGAGAATCATATGGTAGGAATGCAAACATAGGACTAGAAAAGGAGGTAAGAGGATTTCAGTTTAAACAAACATGTCAGTAGAGTCCAAGGTAATAAAAACACATGAAAATCAAATTACGGTTCCCCAAAGGCAAAAGAGAAACAAAAAAGAATGTTGTGATTAGTCATGATGAGGAAGATAGTTCTTAGAAATTCCAAGAGAAAATAAAGATAAGGAGATTGTTGGTGATGACTTGCATAGTGAAACATTGAATGAGATATTTGATAGAGAGGATGAGAAATGGTAGAGTTTGTTTGAAATTATTTATGTATAGCTATAATAAGTATTTTAGTTGATATCTAAAAATGAGGACATTGATAAGGCAATTACAATGCAAAATAAGGCATTTGAAGTCCACAAGGATGATGAGGAGTAGCTTGGACTTGAAGAAGGAAAAGAAAGAAAAATATGGCAAACAATGCCAAAATTTGATAAGAAAAAATGAAGAGGTAGAATATCTCTCTTGGAGAGAGGAAATAGAGGAGATAGAGGAGATATTAAATCCATAAAATCAATTAGTTATAGTAGATACTTGGTTAGATTGAAATGCAAACAAGGATAGTGAAGAAGCTCATAGAAATGACCCTAAAGAAGAGATATTTGTGCACCAAGGAGTCAAAAATGAAACAAGTAATTATGAAGAGTGTAAGTTCATTCAGATACATAAAGATATGAAGAGTCTTCAATATATAGAAATAATAAGTGTAGGTATAGAAAAGGAACATGCACAAAGAATAGAGGCACATTGGCAAAGGGTATCTTCAAAGAATCAACAAATGGACAAAGATGAGACAAGTCACAAGAAGGTGAATGTAACTGAGATTAACATAGTAGATAAAAATTAAAATTAATCAAAAAAAAAACAATAGATGCCATGGATAATTAATTAGATCAAGACATAGACAAGCTAATACAGTACATGAGGATGGAGGAAGACTTCTTCAAATGGTAAGAAAATATGAAAAATAAAAGGCAAAGATTAAGAATATAGTTGGATAAAATAAAAGGAGAGAATAAAATGGAAAGAAATTCCAAGTGAAAAAATAAGATCTAGAATTGGAAAACAAGGTAGAAATATAAATGAACTATTTGAGATGGATCTCAAAATTTTCCCTCAAAGGGAGTATGATGCAGGAACATCAAAACAAACAATGAAAATTTGGTCATAATTAGATATTTAGGTGTTACATGGGTGTTTTTAGGTCTCATAACATCCTATTGAAGGATATTTATTCATTAGGAGAGTCTCTAGGTGTGTTTAGTATTCATTTGGCATTTTCCTACCAAATTGATAATTTGAATATTTAAATTGTGTAAGTAAGCCTTAGGGCATTTTGGAGAGTTTTCATGTTAATAAAAATAGGTCTAATGTTGGTATAAGGTCCTAATAAGGTCTAATATAACCAAATAGGTAGAGATACGTGCATTTTATAAGAGATAAAATGTTCTATGTCAAGATCCATGTTTATAAAGACCAACTCAAGAGAGTGGCCTATAAAGTAGGGAAGTTTCCCTTGCATATAAAAAAGAATGTAATGAGATTTTGCATGAAAGATAAATGTTTTATACTAATTTAGATTCAAGGTGAGGTTGTTAGGGTTTCATAATCATGGATAAGAGTAATATAATGAGGAAAAGATAAGAGAGTATATATTTTCCATGAAGAATAAGGATAGTGACAATAAAAGCAATTATATGTATTTGTAAAAAATCAACAAAATTTGAAGTGTTGAGTAGTGTACCTCTGTAGAATTGTGTTTGCATAGTAATGAATTTAATTTATGGTTTTAAAAGCTTTTAATACTTTAGAATATCATTATGTATTTTAAGTTATAGGATTAGGTTATGCATGACTGTATCCAAATTTCTATGTGTTTTGTGGGAATTTAGGAGAATAGTGAAAGAAGGAATGCTTCAAGTGATTTATGATAAATGTTGAGATAACATATAGTGTGACAAACTTATTTCATGGTGTTCTTGTCTAAAAAATTTGGATATTCATTAGTATGGGAAAATTTGGAGTTACAGTTCTTAGGACACTCAGTCCACAAAGAGATAGTTAAAACAAAGTTAATTCCATTTAGAGATTCATGTATATATATGGAGGGTGTAGTGTGTGAAGAGAATGTGGAGATGGTTGTGTGAATTCCTAGATCCTTGATTGATATTATGTATCATCTTTTACTCCAATATTGGAACTAGAACTTTGTGTTAGTTTACACATTCAAACTATATTTTCAAAATTCTATCTAAATGTTGATTTAATTTTGTTGAAATATTGATCAAGAGATTTTAAACATTGGAAGTGTTTAAGATAACCAAGACAATCCTTATCTAGGCCATAACATCATTACATATTTCTCAACATGCATTCTAGACTCATTCAAAACCTCTTGGGCTAATTATAGGACTGTGTAACCCTAGGTTAGGGTTAATATTGAAAAGTCATATATAGAATGTTTTAATTGATGAAAAGACTTGACACTTGGGGATATATCATGTTTTTGGAGGACTAAAGGATTCATGAGTATTTCTACTATCATTGTATGAAGATGTATGGATTTAGTGATTGAGCAAGTGAAAGAAGGTCTAGGAGGCTTAATAGAAGGTGAGTACAAAGGAAAGGGTATTTATACATTGATTGAGGTTATGAAACTTATTGAGAAGAAGGAATAAGATGGAGGGTGTCCAAATAAAGTCTCAGATTCTTAGGAACCCTAGTGGAATGTTCTAACTAAGGAAATTTGAATAAAAAAGGTTACAATGAGTGGAGCTTACTCGAGAGATTGAGAGGTGTAAGAGGTAGTTGAGGATGAGACAAATTTTGAGATGAGATGAGGTAAGTGTCAAATGTCTAAAAGAGGTCATCTAAAATGAGAATATGCCTTCATGAAAGCCAAATCAAGATCCTGAGTATTGGAGCTTAAGGGAGCTATTGGTCTCAATAAGCTAGTGAGTGAGAGGAGTTGGAATAGTGGATGAGTGAGAGGTTCATGAAAGGTATAAAGATAGTGAGAGAAGGTTCAGATGTGCTTAGACATCATAGTCATGCATGAAGAGGCTAGTAAGCCTAGTGAGAAGTTAAAGAGCCATTGAGGGAAGAAAGTCAAGATAATGTGGAATCAAGAATGAAGCTATAAAAATTATGGATAATAGGTTGGTTTTATAGCATAACAATGGTAGGATTATGGTGATATGACATAAATATTCAAGAACAATAAGGAACTAGGTGCATGTACTCATACTAGAGAACCTAGTGAGTCAAGCATTGGTAAAAAGTGACAAAGAGGAGAAAGAACTAGCAGAGTTAAGAATGAATTCTAAAATAATTGAGACCAATATAGGAGGATTAGAGTTGGATGGATAATAAGAAAGGGTTACAGACCTAGGATCTGCATCATCCTTCCTTTCTCTATTTAAATTTAAAGTATTTCAATTATTCAATTTTAGAATTATATACACTAATTACACTAAATCATGTTCTTGGTTGCAAGTAATACACACAAAAAAATTTAAACAGGGCTCAAGTCAAAGAAAGATGTGTTATACACACCACAATATGTATTTTTTTTCCTTTAAACTAGTAATTCCATCCCTATGCATTAATATTTTATAGAGGGTAGGGATTTAAATGATAAATGTATATTTTACATGATAAAATAAACTTGTACAATTGGAAAATATCACATGGCTCAACCCTTCAGTTCATGAACTCCTCACAATAAAAAAGCTCATGTTTTCCATCTCATTATACCTAAATACATATCTTATAGTCTGACTTTGATAATCTAATTACCCAAATCACATGTAGCCCATAGTTTGATTAAAATTTAATAAATATATTACACTTTTAGTTACAAATATTAAAAAATTATCTATCCTCCTAGACACTACCATCTAGGTTAGGATACTATCATCAATGCTAGTGTTTATACCCTACATAAACTCATATTTGAAAATATTTCAAAATGCATGGGTAAATATATATTATTATTTTGAATTTATGATGAGATCATTTTAAAATGTTTAGTATTAATAAAAGTCAAATACCATTCATTATCATCAAGTATAAATCACACAAACATCTATCTTAAACCAATAAAAAACACCTATAAGGTTCACAAAATAGCCCTATTCTTCCTTATTTCCAAATTAGTCATAGGATAAATATTATTATAGGTTTGAAGCATTCAAATGGAAGCCCATGAGAAGTATTTTTCTAGTTACAAGATAGATCACTACATGCCCTCACATATAGCATATTTCACAATTATTCACACACAAGCCCACATAAGGGGGAGAACTACATTGGTATGAATCCTTCTTTATATTATATGTATATATAGGTAGCACTCATTAACATAGTGACACTACTACAAGGGGAAGTGTTTTGAGACAAAAAATAGAGACAAAATTATAATTTTATCTTTGAATTATAATTTTGTCTCTAATTTCCCTCCCTTAATTTTTTGAAATAAAAAATCAAGATTTTTTTGTGGGGAATAATTAGGGGTTTTTTTTGGTGAGGGATGGGGGTATAATTAATGGGAAGGGTAAACTTCACCTTCAGATCATTGGTTTCCATGACACTACTAGAAATACTGATCACCATAGGTATCTATTGTATGTTGTATATGTGCCTTATTGTTCCTATCATATGGTCTTTCTTCCACAAGGTCTACAAACTTTATAGCATGTGATTATTTTTTCCAATTTTTATTTCTTTATCTTTATATTTTATGTGTTTTTTTACTAACCAATGTGTAGATATATTCTTATTATCCTTTCACCATTACCACCATTTTGTGTAAATTGTATTATTAAGGTGGGAGGTCCTTTTCATCCATCTTATAACACTAAAATTTTTCCATTGTATCCATTGTAGAGGTTACACACATGAAATCTACAAATCATAGAATGAGATTATCTCTATCTCTATCTTTATCTCCTTTAGGATGTTTGGGACCCTTTTACCAACATGTGAAGATGTTCTTATTACCCTTTCACCATGACCACCATTTCATGAAAATCATATTATTAAGTTAATATTTACTTTTCATCCATCTTATAAGCCTACAAAATTTCCATTTCATCCATCGCAGAGGTTGTACATATGAAATATACAAACATAGAATGAAAATATCTCTATCTTTATCTCCTTTAGGATGTTTGGGACCCTTTTTTTCAATCCTCATTCCCTTATATCCTCCCAAACCCCTAAAAATATAAGTTTCCTCCCTTTGATTAAATTCTATAGGCAAACCCTTCACATATAGGGTATTCAACACATCCATAGGAAGAGGAACAAGGGTCAAATATCTCTTCTATCATTCAATCTATCACATCCATATCCATGTCCAATATTCATATAAGAAAGAGAAATGAAAAATGAGTTTTGTTTTTCCCAACTCAAATCCATGTGTATATGAATATGATGGAGCTTCATTTCTATAACCAGATTCAAAACCCATATCTGTGTACAGAGGTTTTGGGTCTTGTGTTGACTATCAAGTTGTGGGGGAAATCTAATAGAGAGATTAGTGTTGATAAAGCCTATGTTTTGAATCAAGTTTGGAAAATCCCAATACTATCACCATCTTATTTATTTAGTTTCAAAGTATTAAAATATCTCTCACTAATCTAAATGGAAACCTAAAAAATCACAATGATTTCTAGATCATGAGTCCACCATAAAAAAAGACATATTTTTCTCCATTCCAACTTATATTATAAATTCATATATAAATATATTCTATATAGTTTCAACTTCTTCATAAATTTTAGAAAAATTTACTTAACCCTCCCCTACTCTATTTCCAAGTCACAAATTACCAAAATTCACACTCAATATTCTAGTATTCATAGGATTCAAATTTGTAGAAATTTTATTTGGAACATGCAACAATGGGGTTTTTGGGATCTTCCAAGTAATATATGTTATTATATATTTTACTTGAATTGATTATAAATATGGAAGATGAAATATCATTTCAATGTAAAGGTTTTTTAAACCCTACACACTTTATACATCTATTTATTTTATTCTACAACAGGCAATAAATAAATACATGCAAACTGCAACTAAAAGTTCCACAAAATATTAATGCAATCATAAGAATTTTAGGAGAATATACTAAAACATAAAATATTGAATAGTACCAAAATTTCATAAGATAAATTACTATTATTATTTTGAATAAATTCATGTATCTAGTAATTATGTTCATATGTATGAATCCCCTTATGTTAACTGCATAAGAAACTAGGTACTAAAAAAGTGATAGAAACTATGCTATTTTAAAATCCCAAGGAAAACAATCCTTGCACTATGCAAATCTTAAGAGGGAGGGTTGGAGAATTTGTTGTCATATTATTTTTACTAAAAACTGATGGTGATAAATTGGTTAGACATATAATTTTTCAAAGGAAATATAGGATATATGTAGAGGAGAAAATTACAATCTTTACATTTACATCCTTCATGTTTTTTTAAGGAAATAAATTGGCTCATGGGAAAGCTATAATATCATTTAAAATATGTCATGTTTTTAAATATTCCCACTTCTTATCCAAGATTGAATTGAAAAGAATTCTCTTCACTCTTTTGCCATTAACTTTGAGATTATTCTATTGTTGGACAAGGAAATCAGCCTGCAGGAGTCAAACTAAATGGCTTCCTTCTTTTTGGAATGACCACCATGAAATAATTATTCAACTCTCTTAAAGGTTCACTTTTACTTTTTGATTCCTTAGTTATTTAAAATATATCAAACTTCACAAAAGAATCTTCATGGGAAATCATCAAGCCTATAGTCTTGTTTTTATTCATAGAAAGAAAGAAAAAAGAGATAAATTATAGTAACATTTAATAATGACTAAAGTATGTTAATGTGACTAAAACGTATAATTTACAATAGATAGTAGGTGTGATAAAAATATTTAAAATTTTAAAAAGTAACTATCACTAAAGCATTGAAAAATAATAAAACTATAGGGAGTGAACCCAAAATGCCTAAAACCTTAGATAAGTTTGAAAAGATGCAGCCATATGGTCCAATTACAAATGGAAACTTGAGAAAGTGTCACATAATGGACATGAGAAATGAGTTTTTGGAGTATTAAAGTAGAGACCAAGGCTAGAGATCAAAATTGGTTTCAGTATATGTCAAAGTTTGGAGTAGGAGAAGGGCCTACAACTTCATACATAATCATGAGAGGACAAACATAGGGCTTGGTGATGTCCACAAGATAATGACATGGGATAAGAATGGTCTAGTTGGAAAATATTGAGAGGAAGTGGGATACCCCATATAGACCCTTTTTTAACATCCAAGATTGATGAACCTCTAGAATCAGAGTGAAAATTGGTGATGCAGACCTGTCTATGTAGATTGGGAACTAGATGGCCCTTGGAATGAGAGAGTAGCTAATCCACTATGCATGATGTGGGGAGTGGGGAGATCTAGTAGTATTAAAAAAGTAGGGGAGATATTGTCTCACTGCCATATCTCTATTCAAATTGCAACATCTAAAGGGAATAAGATGGAAGAGAGAGGCAATTAAGTGGGGAGATATATTAGTGGTACTCTTAAGAGCCCCCTCTAAGGCTTGACATATAAAATAGGAAACCTATAGAAGGTAAAGTGACAAGTAACTTTGGTAGGGATAATGATAGGTGGTGGTTAAAGGGTGTTTCCATAGTCCCTAATGACTATGATATGTTTTCAATAAATATAATATTTATAATTTGACAACTCTATTGATCACATACTTATTGAGAAGAAGGTGAGGAGAGAACAAATATTTCCTACCTTATTTTGTCAGAGGATAAAGAAACATATCATTATAAATTAAAATTCAGACCTACAAGCTCCTCTTGGATTTCATTTTGTGCTCTGCTTTAGGTAAGAATATGCAACTAAAAAATATGAATGCATACCTTATGTCTTCTAGGTTTCCCAATATTATGCCACATGGACTGTTAGCACAAATTTTTTTAGTGATTAATCTTTGCCAAATGGATAATTGTGTAGATTCTTGGCCTTTAAAATTGGTTGATAGAGGCAATGTGGCCATTATCTCATTCACTTAAAATTTATGTCCTCTTACTTATTCTCACCTTTATTAGTCCCATCTTGATTTTATTAAAAAAAAATATTTACAAGCATGACCATGTTTTCTAGGCATCTTTAGGCCTCAATCACCTTGATTTTATACCACAGTTGTCTTACTTTGTTGGATTTGATAGTATACTTATAATATTTTTTACCACTTATATCCTTCTCAGTGGCCCAATGAAGAAGGAATTGGTATTCCTCATTCCTCCTTGCCTAAGTTATTCATCCAATATGGTCACATGCTATTTGGGACCTAGAAGTGAACAAGGACCGTTAGATAGGAGATGAATCAATGGATCTATTATCATAGGTCATCACCTTTTATGGACATGTTCTATTTGGGCCACAAGGAAAAACAATATCCACCCAATAAATTTTGATCCAAATCATTGTTCAAGCACTTTTTGAAATATATTAAAGCCTCAATAATTTTTTTATTTTTCTATTTTTTCATAATCTCACTAACTATTATTTGTTATGAACTAAAAAAAATGTTCAATCTTTACTTTGTTTGAATGGAATGTTATCATTGGCCATCTTCTGCCAATGTGCTACTTGAAAACAATTTATCTACTTTTTATTTCTATTTGTTTATTTTAATTTCATGGCTGTTTTGTGTTAGAATAAATCCACCAAATAATGCAAAATAATAGTGTTAAGTAGTCTCTTTTTCACTATTTTTCCATTTTGGTTTTGAGGTGTTGTATCTTGAATGAAATAGTGAGCAAGTATATTAGAGTTTTTTTTTTTTGAATTAATATTTTGATTCCAGGATAATGTGGAATCTACAAGAATAAAGAATGAAAAATAAATTTAAAGTTTCAGTGTCCTATTCATTGATAATGTGTAAATGTTTATGTATTTTTTAGTGTGAAATGCCAAAGTCTGCAATCCTAAATAAAACTTCCATTATTGAATATTCTTTAATCCATGTTTAAGTTCTATTTTTTATTATTTGTGATTTTATTTGAGTCTAAATATTTTGTTTCATGGGTCAAATATGAAATATCAAGCTCTTAATGACTTTACACACTTGCCCATACAATTGGATAAGCTTGTGGACAATTTTACTTTAGAGATTACTTTTTTAATTTCCATAATGAGGCAACAAAATAAATTATTGTAGAATTAGAAAGTTGAAATAAATTATATGGGTTGTATATATGAGAGATTTAAGAGGAACAAAAATGAAACAAACTGGGGAAATACACATGTGAACTATATCATACAAAATAATAAGGTCAATAGTTACATAAGACTAAAAATAAAGTTGGTATTACATTTATAAATATAAATTCAATAAATAAAATGTGTGCTTAGGATTTCACAAATAGATTTAGAACTAAAAACTCAAATATATTCCTAAATGGATAATTTGGGATATGGTTGAAGTAATTGTCTTGGTCTAGTAGTAGAAAAATGCTTTTTGAAATTTGCAAATTATTGTGAAAGGATGGCTAGAACATAGAGAGATCTACCACCATGAACAACTCAATGATTATAAGTGAATAAATTTGTCACTACAGATTAGAGAATGAATATGAGGAATATACCTTGAATAGTGACAACCCTTTCATTTTACTTAAAATAGGATTGATTTATTTTTTTATTTTTTTGGCTAATGGGTAAAAAAGGGGATTTTGAAAGGACTCAGACACTTTAACAAATTAGAACAGGAAAAACATAGAGATAAACTCAAATGGAAACACAAGAACAAAAAAACCAAAAGTATGGCAAAATAAAGACTAAAATATTAATGGAAATAGTTATGCCAAAATAAAAACCATTGGTTGAATGCTTACTCATGATTAAAACTAGGAAGATATGATTCTTATTTAATGACTTCCCAGGTCATGATTGGAATAAATGATCTTTTAAATGTTCAAAATTCACAAAGGTCATAAATGCATTTATATTTACATTTGTGGACAATTAATGGCCATATTTGATAACTATGATTTATCCATACTCTTGTATTTAACATCATTCTATCATTTTTTATTAACATTTTATTTCATATAATTCTCTTATATTTTCTTTGATATTATTTTTGTGCCTACAATGACATTGTCATGTTCCCTTGGAACCAACAACTAAATTCCAAAACAAGCATAAAAAATGCCTGAAATTTACATGTTTATTGTAAATGTACTAATGAACAATGCCATTTTTAGAAATGTACTAATCAAGGATAAGTAATATCCATTTTTTATTTTCTTTGAAATAGGTGAAATCTTTAGTCATGAGAAAATATACTAATATATAAAAAAAAATAGGATTGTGCTACTCAATTATACAAGAAATCTCAACCTCTTGTTGTGCTACTCAAGGATAAGAAATATCCACCTTGTATTTTCCATCAACTTAGATTTTGGGTATGCCAAGCTACCTTCTTCAACACATATGATTTGATTATGAATATTGGGACTGTGTTTTTAGATACGAGGTTGAAATCCATTAGTGGGTATTACTTACCAGATTGGGATGCATGATTCTAATGAAGACCCTACCAATATCAACTAATCAAGGAGGAACACTAATATTTAGTTATGGTGATAGGTGAGGAGATAATTCAACATATGGAATGCTTAAATAAAGAGGATGGTTGAAGTTTTTCACTATGTAAAATTATTTAAGACTTTAATTCAAATGCTTTACAAATGTTGAATGTGGTTAATATGGTATCTTAAAATCTCAACTTGTCATCACTATAGGGTACTGAACACTACACAACATTGTTTCATAAGGTCTATTGTAGAAGTTGTAACTTTGATTGGGTTTTATTTGGAGTTTCATAATTATTTTGACAAGACATGATCATCTAGATTAAAGAAGTGAAGGAAATGCATGATGATTTAGTAGAGATTCTAATATGTATTTTTTGTATAGTCTGATTTATATATGTAGTTTCAAATTAATCAATTTTACATAATGTCAATTTGTCCAAAATATAAATATCTCTGAATAGAAAACTTTTCTAATTTCACATTATGTTTGGCTTTAGGCTCAACAATAACAATGTTTTGTTTGGTTTTAGGCTTAGCAACAATTTCCAACAGCTTTTGGAGAAATGATAACTCTCTTATTTTGCCCCTTCAAATCAATCTTAACCTTGTATCTATATTGGAATCAAAATGGTGGGATATGCACTCATTCACACATTAACTTATTTATTTATGATTAAAGATACCTTACTGCTCTCAATTTATCAAATTTGAAAGTTTAGATTGAGCTCAATGATTTTAGAGATAAGTTCCACACTCTCAAAATGAAATACTAGAAAGAAGAAAAGAGGTTGGGTGAAATTTTATGATTGAAAAAAAGTGTGAAGAGTTGTTGTATACTCTAAAATAGGTAGAACAAAGCATGTATATTGAAAGGGTTGCTAGTATATGATATGGGGCTCTTCAAGAGATAGAGCAAACAATTGATCAATATGAAACTAACATGGAATTAAAGTTAATGTTAATGGAGGTATGTGTAAATCTTAAAGTTCTAAATATTTTTAATATTTATTTTTATTGGTATTTTTATCATTTATTGATATATGAGTTAAATTCAAAGTGGACCCAAAAAATTTGGTACTTTTAACCTAAATTCATTGTTATAATAATATAAAAAAATGATATATAGGTGGTGATTTAGACTGGTATTCCTATTACTAGACTTGGCCAGAGTGGGAAGGAGTGACTGCTAGGCCTAGTAAATAGGTTGCATAAAAGAGTCATTCAGAAAGATGAGGTAGTAAAGGCAATTGTAGATGTTGTGTTGAGATCACGTGATGGTCTTGTAAGAAGACAACAACCTACTGGTGTTTTCTTATTCTTGGGGCCTACTAATGTTGGTTAAAAAAACTAGTTAAGGCTATTATAGATCAACTATTTGATGATGAAAACCAACTGATACAAATTGATATGTTTGAATATATGAAGCAACATTCTATTTATAGGCCCATTGTTGTTCCTCTTAGGTATGTACAACTCATTGGTTTGTTTAAAAATGGTCTACTTCAAACATGTTTTTTATTTATTATTTTATTTATTGAACAAAATTATTTAATATTTCTAATTCAATCAATTATAATCTGTGGAAGATTTATGGATTATGAAGATGGTGGAAAACTCATTGAAGCAATTATGATACTAGTGTTATTCTATTTCACGAAGTTGAGAAGGCACATGTTTCTATCTTTTTTTTTTAAGCATGAGGATGTGGGATGGAAGGTCACCCCAAGGACAAGGTGTGTGATGGTGGGATGTTTCTAGGATGTCTACCACTTTATGTTTAAAATCTAGTATGGGAGAAGGACATTTCCTATTTTCCATGACTACCACCATCCTAAAAATGTCATGGACATCCAGGAGGGGAATATATTTATTGGGATGCATCTCGAGAAACAATTATTTAAAGTCTAGTTTATTTTTCATATAACCTAATCCAAATTCCAAATGCATCTTTTGATGCTGACAACTTAGGCAATATGTTAAGTGTCACTGATAATTTTTAGAGCATCAACATCTCTATCTCTTTAGTTTGGATATATTGATCTTTTTCAATACCATCTAGCTCTCCTTTCCCTTCACTAGGCTACCTTTCTACAACATCAATGAGATCCCTCTACTAAAAAATTATTATCAATTTTTAGACTTAATCTAGAATAGGCTATTCAGGTTTGACATGTTTATTTACTACCCAAGAACATATTTTTAATTCAATGAGCAAAGATTATTTTTCTAAAATATATTTTTATGCTGAGATTCCTAATTATGATCAATAAAAATCAACTCAACTTAGAACTAAATAAACATTATTTTATTAGTAACTATTTCTCTTGGCTATACAGATCATATTCTATGTAGTTTACTAGGTTGCTCAATATACTCAATAAAATCATACAATTTTAGTCCTTTCTCAAAATTGCATAGAACCTATCACTATTATCTTCTAACCATTCTAGTAGAAAGAAAGTCTATATGTTTCTATAGTTGTTTAGGCCCTTACAAATTACCTCTTCTTACTACATTTATAACCTTTCTATATATTTCTACTAGAAGATGGAAAAACTCTATGCTGGGTCATTTAATATTTATGATTCAAACATATAACACAAAGTGAAACACACTAGATAAAAAAAACCCAAGACAAAAATCTTACACAAAAAAAATAGACGCAGTATCCTTTAGACTTCTTCTACCATATCAATATTTGATCTTTTGATTCTATGATATTTGAGTTGGAGTAACCTATTTCATCCACAAATTTATAACCTTAATGCTTTACCAATATAATTCTCTTTCCCAGATATACTCTTGCTTGGACTCAAATATTTAACCTTGATATCTAGAGACCCATCACCTTGGGATCTGATACCAAAAAAGAACTAACCCCACACCTCAGCGTTATCTATTTTAGTGGGGGTATGTAATTCAATCAAGACTATTTGGTCATACCAAAAAATAATTTAGAGGCTACATGGAACTGAGATAAATCAATCATATTATTCACACAATATAACTCTTGTCTGAATACTAACCATCAAGGGACTTATTGGTGCATGTTTAGAGATTTTAAGAGTTTGGTCTCCAAAGAACTTTGATGTCAAAAGTGTAGTTCAAGAAGATAACCTAGACACAAAATACAATAAGGTATCGATGTTACATTTGAATTCTAGGATATTGATACAGAGGTCTAGTGCCATTGCATTAGAAATCTATGCTTGGTAGCTTGCCTTGATAAATCAAATAAATGACTTACCAATGAGACAAGCTAGGTATAGTATGAAACTTATCAACAAGTTTTGTGACACTGTAAGATGGTAGAATCTATACCTAAATTTTAAGTTGTTCTTGTACTCTCTTACTAGAAAAATGGCTCTTCTAAGGAAAATCTTTTACAAAATTTAGTTTTGTATTGATTTTCTTTTCAATCATGTGTTTCATTAAATTATTATTTTTGTTTGCATCATGGTTTATGAATGCTTTCTTGATGGTTTTTTGGATTTTTTGTAATAGGAGGTCCCCAAAAGAAGTGTTTGTTATTTTAGTAGCTAGAGGGAAAGGAAAATAAATGGGGTGAGTACAAACTTATAGTTTATATTTTGCTAGTGATTTGCTTTAGATAGAATTCTATCTTTTATATTTTTAGTGGTAAAAAAGGTTTATTTTTTCATGTAGATGCAAATGGGTCTTTGATGATTCAATTTTAATATATGTTTTTTGGTTAAGTTCTATCCCTTATAACATCCAAGAAAAAAATATTGTTAGTGTGGTGCACAACAAGAAAATCTTGTAGAAATTGCTTGGGGGTCATTCATAGGGGTTATTTTGTAGGTCAAATTAATTCATGATTAATTAAGCCCAGGGATAAAATTGTCTTATTTGTGACACTATAATACATACTTTGTTCCATTTCATCTAGTATAATTGCTTAGCATTACCATAACTATTTACATCTCATTCCTAAATAAATTATTCATTCTAAAATGTGTTTGAAATCATAATATTTTTTTAGACTGGTAGAGTTTCATATCTTGTCAACATTAGAACTACCTTTAGATGATTATTTTGGTCTATATTTTATAATCAATATTCTCTCAAATTCAAAACTAAAAACCATATTTCAGTCGCACCACAAGATATTCAAAGCCTCTATGTCACTTTGCAAGATCTAGACATATTTTTTTCTTTGTAATCTTCACTATTTTAGATTTTGACTATAATTTGAAAATTGAGAAATTCAGAATCTAAAATTCTGGTATAAAGTTTCATGTTACACCATTTAGATCTTTTTTTTAGCTATATCTTACAAAAAAAAATTTACAAAAACTTATGGTCACTGAGAGGATTAATATTTTGCCCAAGCTTCAAGAAGCATTTCTCAAGGTAGAGGATATCTTGTCCAACCTCCAAAAGTACATGTTATATGAGAAAAATCTCTCACAAGTAATTGAACACTTGGTTCTTCCTATAGCAAAAGAAAGGGGCATTTATTATGTTACTATTATTAAATATTAATTATCATCTTAAGATTATAATTCCATGACTAGATTACACCTTTTTGTAGAGTTATTTATTTAAGTTATCCTAGGGAAGATATATTTCCATTTTCCCAATTCTAATGAATCTACGTATACTCTTATTTTTCTTATTATTTTCATCTAAAAAATATTTACAGGTTCTAAGACCTCAGAATAGAAAAGGATGGGGAGATAATTCACATCATACATTTGATATGATTAATTTACTCTTTAAGATTATACAAGCACTTGAGCATATCACTTCACAAATTTTTTTGGGGAAAATACTCAATCTATTCAGTGTGGTAATATTCTCACCTCACAGTTACTTCAAACAAGTAGATGTTCTAGGATTATCGATAGTAGTGGATAGGTATTGTCACTTTTATCATCTATCTTATGTCATTTTTATGATTATAGGTAGCAATACTAGTTTGAGTTTAGTTATATAGCTTATTGTCTTTCAGTGCAAAACTTTTATTTCCTCATTTTTTTAAATGTTGAGATTATTTTTTATTTCCTTATCATTGACCTACTTTGGTCAATTGTGGATGTTAATATTATGATTTATCTCTTATTTATTTCTCTTTCCTTGAATTAAAAACATTTAAAATTCAATATAGTTTGGTGCTAAACTAACATGCATATTTTCTTGACATTGTAAACAATTTGTCTCTACAAATCTTATTGGTTCTTTAATCTAAACAAGAGATGTCATTCCTTGAATTAAAAACATTTAGAATGAAATTTAGTTTGGTGCTAAACTAACATGCATATTTTCTTTACATTTTAAATAATTTATCTCTACAAATCTTATTGGTTCTTTAATCTACATAAGAGACGCCATTCGAGTCTTGAAGTTACGAAAAAAGGAGGCCATATCTTCCACTATTGATATTATTATTAATCTTTATAAAATAGTATGTTATTCCAACCTTTATGAAGTGGCATATATTAAATAATTGGATTATATAAATATGAATAATCTCTTAAAATTGTTAGGAATAAATACAGAAATTGATGCAGAATAATTTTATAGAATCACAATAATAGATATAATTGGAGATGCATAAAGAATAGAAATAAACATGCACAATAAAAAGACTAGATTTAATGTGGTTACCCAATGTGGGCTACATCCATCAAGAAACACTTTCTCATTTTTTATTACAAGCCACCAGAGCACAATCACTCTCAAATATGTGTTCACAATTACAATGCATAAATATTGTTTAGAGTTATGCTCAACAAACCCTCCTGAATTCACACCTAAATTCACATACTTTGTTCTTCCTTCTCAAACTCTTGTTCTCATGATGTATTACATATGAAATATCAATCTATACATAACACATCAACAAAGTGGTATTATAAAACAATGGGTACCAAAACCATGGGAAAAAACAACCCAAAATGGTTTCCTATTAAAGGGGGTCAAAAAAACATTTTTGAGACTACCACCCATAAACCCCCATTTTTCAGGGCCTTCCACCTCCGAACCCCCAATTTTTGGGATCTGCCACCCCCAAACCCTTGCTCGGGGCTCATCTTAGCCTCAATCCTTGATGAGAATACATATAGAGTGTACATTACATTTAAAATGTATAGTATTTGAAAATACATTGTAATTTATAAATAGGATCCACAACACAACAACAATACCATCCAATATAACAATAAAGAGGTGTACCATTTTATGTCAAGGGTTAATGACATTTAGACACCCTTACTATTTGATATTTTTTATATTAATAAAATGCTTGTGGATTCGCTTGTGGCACAAAATTCAACTTAAATTTTTTTTATAGTTGTTTTATAACATTGATCACCAACTCGTTATGATTCGATTGATGATACTGATTCAGTGGTTGCAATAAAATAAATTTATCTCTTTTTTATTCATTAAATTAAAAACAATAGATAGGATTAAAGTTATCTCTAAAGAGACAAAAATGATAGTCTCTTGAGAGACCAAAAAAATAGTATTCTATATTATCTCTAAAGAGACAAAAAAATGATATCATCTCTAGACAGACAAAAAATGATATCATCTCTCAAGAGATAATTTAAATAGAATTTTATATCATCTATGCAGAGATAACTGTTTGAGATAATAATTAGAGACACTCGCTTTGAGACAATATTTGAGATATACACAACTTTATTTGGGTCTCAATTTGAGATAACTCATTTAATTATTATCTCTAATATTGTCTAAAAATATCCTACTTTGTTGTAGTGACGTATTATTTAAGGCCAACTTGAATTAAATTGAGCCTATTAAACCTTATTTTACAAGGTGGCATGCCCTAATTATAGGACCTAGGGTTTTGAGATACATACAAACATCCAAAACCTATGTGCATGATTTGAATATACAATCTGTAAGGTGATAATGAAATATAATAGGCATAAATGGAATTTATAGAAAAGGATATGTATTCCATTTAATATATAAGTGTTGATGCTAGTGTACCCATTTTGATGGAAGCGTTTAGGCTAATAGAGAGTTGATTTCTAGAATCTAATGAATCATAATTGAGCATCACCTTAACTATTATTGCACTTGAACTTATTAGTTTGACCTATGAATCATTCAATAAGCTAAGTAATATTTCTTATTCATGTTTAATTAAGAAAATTATTGTTTGGTAATGCACTTTCTATATTTATCATATTTCATAATTCAACATTATATCATAATAGATTGTGAATCTAAATTATTTAATAGCCCTAATTATAAGAAAAATCTTCTTATTAGTTTATTAGGCTATTCCACCTAAACTCTTTCCAAAAAATGGTAAAACAAAAACATCAAACTCCATGCTAAAAAAAATCAACCATGTCATGAAAATAAAGGTTATTAATGGGTGTAACTATATAAGGTGTGTTTGCTTTGTAGATTCTTAGATATACTAATCATAGTCATATATAGTGAACACAAACACAAAGGGACTAACTATGAAATATTCCACCATTATTGTAGCCACACTATCCCATATTTAGTGTATATTGAAAGTAACATATTGGAACTAACCTTTTACCACTTTACTACAAGAACAAACAACCAAAGGTTTCTTATGGCTAAAAATAAAACCCTAATCATTTCTAATATACCATGAGGTACGTGGAAACTAAAATATGTGAATAGTGTTTCAAAATGAATTGTGTATTTGTGAGTTACCCTTAGCACCATGTCTTAGGTAAAATTTAGGATAATTTTTCATCAAATGACAACTCCTATGAGTTTTAAATTGTCGAAACATGATTTTTAGGAAAGCAAAGAGAAAAAAATGAAATTGAAAAGCCTTGACAAGTAAATATTTTTTTTTATAAATAAATATAAATTTTGAAGCTCTGAGGTCAAGGATTATATATATATATATATATATATATATATATATATATATATATATATATATATATATATATATAAGTCAGTTAAAACCATAGATGATAAATTAAGGAAATGTAAACAATGTGTAAAACAAAAGTTCAAGTTCACCAATAAGTTTTACCCTATTCTTTTAATTAAAAATTAATTTTTTGATGTGTTAAAATATATGTAAAACTAAAAATATCAAAATTTTAAAGGTATACAATATTCAAAAATTCTAGTTTTGACAAGTTGCTAAATATGTAGAGTTTTTATTTTGGGAAAACACTAAGAAGAGATATACTGAGCTTGCATATTGGTATATGTTAACTATTCTGACTATCTAATAATGAAAATTAGAAGAAGAGGTGAATATACATGATAGGATTAGAAACATAACTTGGATAGGTCCATTATAATTATAAGTATAAGATAGGAAAAGACAAATAAAGAAGAAACATGAAAATGATATATTAGAGGTATAAGTAGAATATATTTCTGGGTCTAAGACCACTATAAATGGATAACAACAAGTGTGCCTAGGTTTGTTGATTGTGGACATGTCTAGGATAACTATGCATAAAAATTAATTGTTGTACTTGTGGATGTTGAGCAATATGAAATATCATAACTATGATTTTTCATGCAAAATTCATTTTTTTCTTATCTTTTATTTCAAACTCGTAGATCTCTTTGATAGCTTAAAAACCTAAAATAAAAATAGGGTAGTATAATTTTTTCCCTTGACTATGTGTATGAAATTCAATAATGGATTTGATACTTGAAAATGATAGCTCTTGACTTGGATTAAGGATGCTCCCTATGAGTGATTCAAAATTTAGGTATAATAGGGAAGATTTTCTCAATGTGTATAAGTGCATATACTTGAACCAAGTGAATAGCAAGTGGGGACAATAAGTGACTCTTTATATGTATTTATAGGAGATTATTTTGAAAATTTGTTTTAACTAGATCATGTGAAATGTGTGAGAGGTCCCTAAAGGATGTTTTTAATTCAGGAATATAGCCATTATTTGGCATGGGATGTGACCACTGTAAGTTGATAGGGGTGCACTATGCTCTTGTTTGCCTAGCATAAAACCTATAAAGAAGGATTAGAGATAATTATCCTCTATTGGGAATAGTTTGAATTTGATCTTAAATAGCTTAATCATTTGACATTGAAACTTCTATATAGTCACAATAGTAAACAAGGGGCTAAACCTGCATATTGAGAAATGGCTTAGAGGAATGGAAAATAAGAGTCATGTAATTAGGTACAAGTCATGTGGTTTAAGAGGTGTTAAGAATTAACATTTTCAAGTAATTGTGACCAAATTTATATGTCCATAGGTTTGAAAAAGTGGGTTTTTTGTAGAGCTTGGGTTTTATCCACACAAGTCTTGATAGTTTCTTTATACACTTAAATTTGAACCATTTGACTTATTATTAATACTTTTTCCATTGGATTCTAGGTAGGATATATCTCCACATTCATCAAATATAATGAAGCATTTTTTCACATCAAATACTAATCTAAACTCAACACTATAATTCCATTATAAAACATTTATTATTTAGTGTTTTTTTTAATAAATTATATATGGAAATTTTGTGGATTTCTATCTTTTACAAGAGAAAAAGGTAAAATGGTTACGATGTACAACATTAATTAACTACCTTAAAAAATTATGCATGTAATTAATTATATCTTTAAGTTACTACACTAAATTTTTTGAATCGGTACTAGTGTAACACATGACATTCTATTAGGGTAACACCCAAAGAATGGAAAATAGGACCAATATATAGAGGTATGATAAGTATTATATGGGTTATATACTATGATGTGTGTTATATTGATACTAATATATGGCTAAAGTTCTAACCTTTAATATAGAGTTCAACACAAGAAGTGTATCTTTCTCATATGACCTTTGACATGTTATACATGACATTGAGGAGAGGAAGATGCTAAACTCTCAGGGGTGATCCATTCTCTCTCACCTATATAAATATATACATATAAGTATATAGATTCATGTATGAGACACATCATGGATAGGTATTCTAAAAGGACGCTCTTAGAATACTGAACATATGGGCACATAGTTGTGATTAGACATATAGGCCTACCCACTGCATTGGAGGATATATAAAGACCATATGCAGGAAGATAGGTTATGGTGGAAACTAGGAGACATGGATACTATGATGTCCACATTGGAGGAAGCCATAAATTTTATAATTAAAACATCAAGGCATTATCTCTACACCTTGTATGACCACCTATTTGTAATTTTGAAAATAAATAAATATGATTTAATATTTATTATAAGCATGGTATGTATCCCAACATTTTGTAATCAACTTATCTATATTATAGTTTTTTAAGTCATGAAATCTTATTGAGAAGTGAATTTATAATGGCATTCATTTTATTAATAAGATTAATTATTATTGAAATCTAATAATGAGGTAAATGTGGAAGACTACAAATTTATCCTAGAAGGCTTATAGTTTGGACAAGAAGACAATTAAAGTCACCATAATAGTCATAATTAAATTTGACGTCTATAAAACCTTAATTTTTTTTTAGGTCCTTAGACTAAATTATATGTATTTTTCCTTCTAGATTTATAAAAATTGTGATATATGAATTTGAATCAAGAGAGGATGGTTAGTATCATGCTATTTCTCAAATGAAAACAAAATGAAAGGAACACACTAACTAGCATAACATCTCTAGACCTAGACACTAGGGAGAGCTTAGTTAACAAAAACAAATGACAAACACAACTAAAAAGTAAGGAATAAAACAAAATAATTCCTTCACCTTCCTTGGATTCTCTAAATGTCCTTGTAGTGGAGGCTTTCTCAGTTTGTGCTCCTGAAGTCCTTGGCAATAGAAGCTTGGCTACCTCTATATCTCCTTGGAACCTTTGGCTTATGGCTTGGCTTGGATTGAAATAAACTTGGCATGGTAACATAAACTGAAATGGTTTCTTGAAGATATTTGTACATTATAAATTTTCACCAAAATAGCTTGGAAATGATGTTCATGGCCTCTCTATTTATAGATTTTTGAGATTGATCAAAATCAACGTGAACCATCCATCTCAGGATTGAGATGTGTGGCTAAGGATTAATCCAATTTTGTAATTAAAATTGATAAATAGGCTCATCAATATTTAGAATAGAGGAGTGATTGAGAGGCATGAAGGGCATTGATGAGGCATGGGAGGCATGGATCCTAATATTTATGGCATTTATGGCCTAGGGATGTCTTCCCAAGAAATGAGGTCCCTTGATGATGCAGATATTCAATATCCAATTCTAAAAATAATTTTTCAACAAGTTTCCATGGAATTATTAATTAGGCTCTAATTTGGTTTAATTATCTCTTAAGCATGTTTAAGTACATTATGTACAAATTACCCAAATTGATCAGAATGCCTTGTAATTGGTCCAAAATTTGACTAGATTGGAATTAGAAGTCAATGTCAGATACATTGGAATCATTATTCCATTTAGGATGTTATCAATAGAAAATAATAAATACGTGTGTCTTGTGCAAGATATTTGATAGGAAAGATCAATCTAGAGCACTTAGGTGCAAAATTGGCATTTTGACTCAAAATGATCTGATCAAAGTTAGTTGGCCCATAAATTGTATTGCCCCATTTAGGTATACCCTGGCCAAAATTGGCATTTGAATATATCAATTTCACATCATTTGGCATGTTTTAGTGTTTCTAGGCCAAATTGTGCATTTTAGGTAGAAATTGGCCAAAAACTTTATTAGAGGTTATCAGTGCCCAAATTTAGGTGTCTACAGTTTTCCCATGTTTTGGAAGATGTTACAAATTGTAGGCAAAACAATGTCTTTTCAAATAATCAAAGATGGATTGTATGCCAAAAAAATATGATGGTTTAAGAACAAATCTCTAAATAGTATTTGGGAAGCCTCTGATGATTCTCCCTCAAGGGAGTGGCCATCACATTTTTTGATGGACAGTCCCTTGAAAATAAATGAGAAGAAAGTTAGAATTAACCCATGGTTGAGATTAATACAAATGAGAAAAATTCTCGCATGCATTTATTTAAAAAGATTACTAATTTTCCCAAAGGTAGTTATAACTAGGAATAAAATTTAAAATAATGATTTTCCCATAGGCAGTTATAATCATTAAGAGGACATAGATTGGCTAAAGATGATTGTGCCCCAATTAGGGATGATTATCAAGCATAACTCAAGGATATAATTTGGAATACAAATTTAAGATGAGCGGGTGAAAATTGATGAAAGAGATGGATAGAGGAATAAAATTGATCATTATAAATGATTTACTTATACCTACCAATGAGGAGATGTTTGTCCTTATTAGTAATGCTACAACTAGAATGTCCAATGGGTTAATTTGATCAAGGGTGGGATGGGAGAATTTACCAAGGTGCCAAGGAGAAAATTCTATGGCTCCATTGATTATAGACCTTCCTGAAGCTAATTTTTGTTGTATCATGTGATGGTAGGCTTTATGATAGAACACCATGAAGACTATCCCAAAATATGGATAAGAACTAACTCCTGATCCAATAAATACTTGAAAACAATGCATTAATGATAAAAACTATGATGAAAATGTTGACGTATGAATATGGATAGACTCAAGAATAATGTGTGCACGGAATCACCCAATGCATACATATAGACTAATTCAAGGCAATAGTAATGGAATCAAACAAACAGGTAAGTGAAAAAATAAACAAATAGAAATCTTGAAAACAAATGCAAAAGAAAGCATCCAAACAATGATAATGCACTAGTAAGGTGGATTGAAGATAACTGAATAGGCTTAGATAGGTCAAATATTATTTAGATTTTTGAAATATTATGAATGTTTTTGGCATTTTCAGGTATCTTAACTCATTAGAGAATGATAAGATACCTTCTCACAAAATGGTGAGAGTGTTTGGATTAGGTTGCTCACAAAACAGTGAGAGTGTATGGAAAGGAGGACTGAGGTGACCTCAAAATGAATTGAGCATGACCAACATAGTACTAAAATGACCTCAAGTCATAGTAATTCCATCCACATAAAAGGTAGGGAAAAACCAACTAGGTCCCAACAAGTTCTCAAATCTGGTAAATGGTCAATCAAATGAAAACAATGATGGTAAGGTAATGTGACAATGCATAATAAAAAAGTGTTTTCCCTAGTTTTACCATACATGATTATAACTAGGATACAACAACATAGGTCAATGATAATAATTTGTCCATAGGCATTTATAATTAATATCAATACTAGTGAGACATTGATTTGCCCATAGGTGATTATAATCAAGTTCACATAAACAAACTTGATAGGATGAAAGATATCTTGCCAGATCAACTATCACACTACTTTCATAGACTATCATTGTAAACATGGATTGGATTGATTGTTTAAACTTGATCAAAATCCCCCCATGAAAAGGTGTGGGAAGAACCAAATGAACCAAGATCAAAATAGGATTAGGTAGGATGACTAAAAATAGGCTTTGGTTTAGATAGGAATGGAATGATAGGATGGTATGGTCTTGATTAGGATAATGAGGGTTTTATAATTGGGTTAAAATGGTAGGATGGTTTCCCCCAAGTGATGAGGTGAATGGAAAGAATCTACAATAATGGTAAATGGATATGTAACAATGGCAATGGCATGGTACATGTTTTTGGCCTGAGTGTGGTTTTTGATTCTATTGTTCTTGATTATGGGGAGATGCACATATTAATCAATAAATGATAAAAATAAAATACTTCATCATGTTAATTTATATCCGATACCTCATCTCAATAGTTTCTTTATCAAAAAATACCTGCAAATTTAGTTTTTAAGAATGCTTTTGTGATCTTCATTGGTTGTTGATTTTGATTCCTTCAAACATCGAGACAAGGTATCTTTGTAGCCTATACAAAAGAAAGTGTGACCATGGATGGTAAATAGGGATAAATAATGGATGGTAGGTTTGATTGTGAAATGGAGTGGTTGATGATAATGGAATGTATAATGGTGGGGAAACAAATGAAGATCAAGAATTTTAGTCACACATAATGTTATTGATGCCAGATTCAACATAACTTTGGTTATGGTGGGGCCGAAGACTTGTTCTCTCAATAGGACCACTAGATTTTTTTGTTGTTCAATATTGAGAGTAGATACCATCTGATTAGGTTATAAATAGGAAGCTATTTTAATTTGATCTTTGATTTTATCTTTTTCAAGTAGTGAATAACTTTTATGCTCAATTATTGGTGCCTCAAAGAGGTTTTCACCAATAAATTTATCTTGATTGTCTTGTAGTGCCTTTGAGAAGGTTTCACTAAGGAATGTTGACTTTTGAATTTTATTATCTTTTAGTGCTTCTAAAAAAGTTTCACTAAGAGAGTATTCTTCTACTACATGAATGCTTTCTTGGCCTCCTTGCTCTTCATCAAATTCTATGTCACCAAGGATGCAATTCAAAAAAGTGTGATTCTATCAGTCCCAATCGACACTTATGGGAGATGGAATATCAATGATATGGCTATTTTGGTTGATGGTAATGGCTTTTGGAATGGTAGTGAAATGAGGAGAGGCTACACAATCCTCATAGAATATACTAGGATAACTTGTGTCAAAGCTAAAGTACTCATCCTCAAAAACCATAGAAGGATCATAAATGTATTCAAATTTATCTACAAGGCATGCATAATCAATGTTGTAATAACCACGAACATATTATTCTTTTAAATCTAATAATAACTCAAGGGACTCTAAATCCAATGTTGAGAGTAATGTTGATTTAGATTTTGATGGTAAATCTGATGTTGATTCAAGAATATAACTTGACTCTAAATCTAATTCTTCATCTGATAAGTACTCTGTTACAATGATGTCTTATTGAATGTTTGGTTTTGGACAAGTAACAACCTCTGATGGCATAATGGGCTCCACAAAAATTGGTTTATTAAAGTGAGACTCCTCTAGGATGGGAAATAGGTCAAGAGACAACTCCTTAGAGACTGGCTTGTCAATAGGAGGCTCTTGAAAAATAGGTACATGGTCAAGGTAATGATTTTACCAAAGGTGGTTATAATCATTAAGAAGTGACTCAATAAAGACTGGCTCATCATTTTGAGACTTTTTGACAACTAGGATAGGATCAATAGGTGATTCATCTTAGGCTGAATTATCATAAGTGGTTGGTTCAAAAAAACATCTTGGATTAATTGGTTTTCTTGGACTTGGTTTCCAATGAGTTGGAAAATACTAGTTTTGAACATAACTTGGTCTGTGAATGATTAGATCAATTGAGGTTTGGTTGGGATTGGTACTAGATGAGGAATGACTTATAGTTGGATAATGGTAGGGCCTTGGAGAGCATGATTGCTTGCATGAGCCAAAGGATGAAATTTTGAAATGATAACGATAGGGTGGTGTGGAGTTTGATTTCTCACACAAGCCAAAGGACTAGGTCTTGGAAAGATGAAGGGGCATTATGGAGCTTGATTACTCACACAAACCAAAGGATGAGGTCCTAATATATAAATAGTTGGGAGTTGTGGTCTTGAAATAGAAATGGTATGATGTGGCGGAGCCTAATTACTCGCATAAGCTAAAGCATCTAAGTCTTCCTCATAAACCATATCATCCCAATTATGAGTTGGCTCATAAGTTGGTTCTTAACTATGTTCTATGTACTAATTATTATAAATAGGGTATGCATCCATATCCCAAATAGCATTATCTATAGTTGGGTCCTCAAAATCCTCCTCACAAGCCTCTTTATACCAATCGAGGTCTTGAGTTAGATCGTAAGTTATTTCGTGACTTTGTTCCCATGAATGATTAATATGAGGCAAATAGAAATATGTCTTACAAACAATATCAGCATCATTGACATCTTGACTAATGCCATAAAAGTCATTTTATGCAGTCACTCTATCATAATTTGGATTGTAAGTGACTCCCCCATAAGTGTAGCTAGACATATCCATATCAATGATGAAAGATTTGAAAATAAAAAGGCTTAAAGTTATACAAACTCTAAAAAGCTATGTCCCAAGGACAAATGGTTTAAGCTTAGTCTAACTTGGTCAAAAGGTGGAGTTGTATCTCCAATATGGTCTAAAATTGGATTTGTATCTCCAAAAAGATTTGTGATAAGACTTAGCATAAAACAACCTAACATCAAATGTCTAACGTCAAATGTCATACACACAAAAGGTCAAGTTAAAGGTATAAGACAAATTGTTCCAAACAAGGTCTAAACTATGAAAGGGAAAAGTTGAGTTACCAGGTCTTTTGTCTAAACATGGAGTCAAAATTCAAGCTCAAAAAAATAGGCATATGCTAAGACTTTTAGCTAAATGGCATCAAAATCTATACTTGAAAAAAAGGCTAATGTGATTTGATTTAATCTAACAAGTTTGGAAACAACTTTGACATAGACCTAGAACATGAAATCAAACATAAACATGATCAGTTGGCATTAGGCATAAGATAAAAGGCTCTTTGAGAAAGACTATGTTCTCCTAAGTAAAGGCACAAATAATGATGAAGATAGGTACTGAACAAACAAACCATCAATAGATTTCAAATTTGGGTAATCAATCAACTAAAGTTATGCAACCCAAAAGAGAAAGATCCATGTATCAAACCCATGAATTAAGGCCTAAATAGAAATCAATCAATGTTTAGATCCAAACTTAACAAGGCTAATTGAAAACTCAATGTTAAAAACTAGGATTTGACTAAACAAGATATACAAGATTGGATGGCATGATGGCACAAGAAAAATGTCCAAATGGTATACATGGCATGGTTTGAAACAAATGGCTTTTGATACAAGGTGAACTAGTCTTGAAACAATTTGAGTAGCCTAATGGGGTAAGTATGATTGAATGATGTGATCAATGTTATATTTCAAATGACTCAAAAGCACAAATTGTTTGACATGATTTTGGAAGCATAACACTACCATCCTCAATTCAAATACATTATTTTGACATGGCTTATGAACAAAAAAATAAGTTTTAGTCTCAAAACATACCAAGCAAAAATGACCAAAATACACTAAGTATAATCATCCAAATCCTAGAAAGTGTTTAACAATGTGGGGTTGACCAAACTAGCAAGCTTTCAAATGTCTCTAGGAGAATAAATTTCACAATGACTTTCATGCCAAATAATGCAAAATAAAAACATAGATTTTGGGTCCGTATCACTTGGCTTGTTACAAAAAGGTCTAGCCTTTTTTGCAACCACTACATCATGTGGTTCATTCAATGTAGTGCAATGTACAAAGTGCTAATACATCCCATGTGCAACTCTAATTAGGATCCAAATGAATTCAATTTTAGGAGGTGAAACCCTGGGTTAAAGCTTCCCTAAAGAACTCATGGGAGGTGATGAAGTCCCCCTCACAAGCCAAATTTGCATAAAAATAAAGAAAACATGAAAGTAGAAAGGCTTTAGGGTCATTTTCAAGGTCACCCAAACTTTTACAAGTTTTTGGGGAGTAATTTAGATGATTTTATTTATAAACCTTGGACTAGGCTACTTGTAATAGGATCGGTTCTTTTGATTTCAATGGTTCCCTAAAGGGGATAAATGGAAGAGCATACATGCAACATCCTTATTTTTACCAAACAAAAATTTAATCTAAATAACTAAGTAAATACAAAAAGCTTTGAAAAGGTGAGTTCATTTTTAAGCCCAAATGGAAAATGAGGTGGTGTTCATTTGACCCCTTGGTCTTAGTTTCAAACTTTGAAAACATTCACCATAAACACCTAAAAAAATTCTTTATTAAACACCAAAACAAGGTTCCTAATTGATTTTTAAGCATGCAAAGGTGATTTAAAACATGTTTTTAGCAAATGTCAAGTTTGGTCCTGCATCAAAAATGTTAGCATGTCCTTTAGCTTTTAAGCTCTTTTGGGTTTGAAACAATGAATTTTGGAAAAAGAGATCTCAAGTTTGTGTTTTAAGAAAAACATAGTGACCGATGTTGGTTATATACAACCGATGATGATTCCTTTGGCTAATTGGTGTCAGTTATCTAACCAATATCAGTTATACCAATATGACCATCTTGACAGGTATCTAATTGATGTCAATTTTGCTATTCAATGTTGGTTAAGCTATACAACTGATATCAGCCTTACTTATCGATGTTGGTTACTATGTAAAATTGTGGCAAACAAAAATGGCAAAATAAAGTTAGAAAATCAATTTTCAAGAGTTTTAAAGGTCCAAATGAATATTTTAAAGTTGAAAAATGATCTTCTTTAGGTGTGAGATGTGTCTAGTTCCACTGGGCATGTCATATTTGAACTAGGAATTTGACTCAAGAGGAGATGGTTAGTATCATTTTAGTTCCAAAATGAAAACTAAATGAAAGGAACAGACTAACTAGTATAACATCTCTAGGCCTAAACACTAGGGAGAGCTTAGTTAACAGAACAAATGACAAACACAACTAAAAAGTAAGGAATAAAACACAAGAATCCCTTCACCTTCGTTGGATGCTCCAAATGTCTTTGTAGTGGTGGCTTACTCAGTTTGTGCTCATAATGTCCTTGGTAATGGAAACTTGGCTACCTCGATCTCTCCTTAGCACCTTTGTCTTATGGCTTGGCTTGGCTTGAAATCAGTTTGGCATGGTAACACTATTTGAAATAGTTTCTTGAAGATATTTGTGCATTATAAATTTACACCAAAATAGCTTGGAAATGATGTTCATGGCCTCTCTATTTATAGATTTTTGAGATTGATCAGAATCAACCTGAACCATCCATCTCAGGATTGAGATGTGGGGCTAAGGATTAATCTAATTTTGCAATTAAATTTGATAAATAGGCTCATCAATTTTTGGGATAGAGGAGTAATTAAGAGGCATAGAGGGTTTTTATGAGGCATGGGAGGCATGAATCCTGATAATTGTGGCATTTATAGCCTATGGATGTCTTCCCAAGAAATGAGATCACCTGATGATGCAAATATTCAATATCTAATTCCAAAAATAATTTTTCAACAAGTTTCCATGGAATTCGTAATTAGGCTCTAATTTGGTTTAATTAGATCTTAAGCATGTTTAAGCACATTGTGCACAAATTACCCAAATTGATTAGAATGCCTTGTTATTGGTCTAAAATTTGATTGGAATGGAATTGGAAGTCAATGTCAGATGCATTGGAATATTTATCCCATTTAGGATGTTATCAATATAAAATAATATAGGCACATCTCTTGTGCAATAGATTTGATAGGAAAGATCAATCCAGAGCACCTAGGTACAAAATTAGCATTTTGACATGAAATGATCTAATCAAAGTAGCTGGCCCATAAATTGAATTTCCCCATTTAGGGATACCCTTGACAAAATTGGCATTTGAATATATCAATTTCACATCATTTAGTGTGTTTTAGTGTTTTTAGGCCAAATTGTGCATTTTAGGTAGAAATTGGCCAAAAGCCTGATTGGATGTTATCAATGGCTAGATTTAGGTGTCTACAAAAATCAATTAAAAAGTTGTAATATATTTGGTCTATCATAGAGGTTAGATCCATTTTTGGAGTGAAGATTTTTTTAAATTTTGATATAATTTTGTAAATATTTTAAAGTAATTCTCACCAATCTACCATGCTAACCCAAACCCATACCCATTTCTATATTTATAAAAGATAAAAATCTATTCATAACCCTAACACAATCCCAAACCCATACATTGTAGAATTTTAAAATAAAAAACCTAACCCTAATTTCTATCCATTTTAAAAAAATTAAAACAAAAAAATAAATTGGTAAAATGCAAAACAATATACAATGGATTACATGTCTAAATGCCTTGTCCACATCACCCCTACTATGGATTCTCACTATATTTCAACAAAGTTCATGTTGTGGATTCAAATCTATTTCTCCTGAACTTTAGCCTTTTTTTGAACACATCCAAAAAACATGGTGGAGGAAAATATTGGTCAAAAATAGTGGGGAAGTTAAAAGCTATATGGGATTTGAATGAAGCTCCTTCATTTGAATCCACTTTTTATATTTTTCATGATGCCTCAGGTTTACTGCCATGTGGGACTAAAATATATGATTTTACCCTTATTATTTGTAATACTAGTGAATTTAATCCAAGGCATTAATTTAAAGAGATAGTCATGCTACCTAGGATAAATATGTGTATTTTCATTCTTTAAGCTTTAATTATATATATATATATATATATATATATATATATATATATATATATATATATCATGTATTATGGGTGTTTATCTTATGGTAGGTACAGGGATTATGAAACTATTGTAGTAATTTTATACCACCAATACATCCTTAGATAAAAAATTAACTTTAAAATCTATATCAATTACTACATCTTGTAAACCATATCCATGTATTAATTATTTCATCTCATAAATCATGTCCATTCTTGGAAACTTCTAGTAGGAGAACTCTATATTATACAAGGTGGTATTTCTTTGAAATAACTATCTATATTTATTGGTATTATTTGGGGTTGGTATATGTACCATATTTTCTAGCCATAAACCTGATTTAGGGACTACCTCTTCCTATTGCAAAAACTTGAGTATGGTATAAACAAATTTTGGCCCAGATGTAGTGTCTAGTACATCCTTTATTTTCTTGGACATTATTAGGGATTAAGTATCCCAAAGTTAAAAAAATCATAGATAAAATTTCATTTGTTTAGTGTGATCAAAGACATTCCCATTCTCTACTTGAGGTAAGACATTGGAAAGAATAGTCTTCCATTTCTTTATGCCCACCTTAGTCTTTGTGCCACTATGGACTAACACATGTACAAGGTGGGTTGTAGGTATATTGTAATGAACATCAACATGTAGCTTAACGTATATATTTTTAGTATTGTTTTTTCACTCCTTCCATTTATCTATAAAATCTAGGCATTCCTTTTATCTATGTTCTCCATCATAATTCCCATGTCATGAAAATTGATGACATCTTCAACCTATGTGGCCGACTACTCCATAACTATAAAAAGCTAATAGTCCCATCAAAGTGTGACATATTATGAATCCTCTTCAGCCTATGTAACCACAACCATTAATAAGGGGTACCCCTTATTCGATAGTCACCTGAAAAATGTGTTTATTGCATTAGTCATGTGCAACTTCAGCCACTCAAAATTATAATGTATCATGTGTGGAAGACTCAAAAACCTAAAACCAATAATTAAATGTGACCTATTTCATCTTCTAAAATAATTGGCATGTGGAATTATAATGAAATTGATGAAAGCTCTCATAATGTGGTATCATCAATGAGATCTAAAATGAGACCACATGCATCATTATTGCCCTAGAGTGAGGGAGAGTCCAACTAGGTATTTCCTTTGGTTTGGAATCATACAACCCATATCCCCTTATTCATGTCTAGTTTTACACATTTGATAGATTCTTTAATTTTTCATCCTTTTTGCCACTTTTAGATTTGAGTAAATACCCAATATGAGAATAGGGGATAGCATACCACTTAAAATTTTGATATAGCTTCTAAATATTCATTATATGTGTAAAAATACTATTGTATGAGCTCATGCTATAAATAAATTGATAATATCATGATAAACCATTCTTGATGCAAGTATGGGTCCATATTATGGGTGAGCTATATTTATATCTTTAAATCTTTGATTGTATGAATGCATAAAATCACCTAAATATTATGTTATTTTATTTAATTTTGAAATGTTATGCTCCTCCAACTTAGGTAGTGTGAACTCATCCATGAAACCTTTCTTAATATTGTATAGATCAATGTGGGTTATATATATGTTGAACTAGGTGTACCAGACCTAAGTTTGGTTACATAGGGTTGATGTAAATAAATAGGTATTTTTAATAGGGTACTTTACATTTTTGACACCAAGTTATCTCACATGACTACCAATTTCACACTACATTATATATCCTAGAAAAAAAATTCAATAGATAATTTTATGGCTCATAGATAATCATGGTAGTGATGGGTCCTTGCAATCCCCTATTTATGCATCCACCAAATTATATAAAGCCATTTAATTCACTATATCCATTAGATTCACCACTTAATATTTCCTATCTTCCACCAATTTTATTAGATACCCCACTAGTTACACCCATGCATCCCTTAGGAGGAGGGTAAATGTTTCCACCTCTTTAACTACAAGAAACATTTCCTCTTACGATTTTGACTCATCACCTCTACTAAGTGTTGGGTTGTTATACTCTCCAATTGTCAAGGGGTTTTTTTTTGGATTTTCCTCTAGCATCGACCCTAGTAGATATTTTTATTACTATTTTCTTTATTACACTCATTTCTATGTATAAACTTCATATAAATTCTTTTAAATAATGATTCTCTTTAGCTACAAATTATGAAAACTATTTCACTTGTGTCCCTAAAAACTCTTCAACCGTAACTACTACACTATCTAATTATATTTGTCTTTCTACCTCAATTTTATCATCCCATGACTTCCATCCTATCAAATCACTCAATTATATTCATATATGTGCAATACTCATCTGATTATATTGTATAGGTAGGATACTATATTTTTTGCCTTATAACCTAGTCCCATCAATGTCCTCTTATTGTGTCAATGAACTCCATACCATAATTTTGTTACTCATGAAATATACCAATTTATACTCCTCTTCCTCTTCCTCATCATAATATTTGGTTTCTCCTATGGCCACTATGTTCACTTGATTGGATCTATCTCCATAGATGTGTTACTTGTGCATGAAAAATACCAGATTCCTATTTTTCCCCTTTCTTGTGGTTAACTCAAGGTCATGACATTGAACCCCTAATTCATGGCACTCTTTACTTGAATCCAATTCCTATATTTATTTTCACAATAATATAATCTATAATCGTTCATTACTATCACTTCATTTTCAACTTCATATCATAGTTGAACCTCATGATGCGAGGAAGTGTTTTATGCATACCTAAGACAATGTACTCATTTATTAATGATCAATATTTTCACTCATGAAGCCTAATTATTGATAAATTTATTTAGTATGCCCATGATAAAATTAACTAACGCTTATTCCACAGAAGAATTAATTAATATTAAAAATTATAAGATAAATTTTCAAGTATCTCATTTAATATGTATCCATGGTGCAAGTCCAAAAACTATTTTAGTTCTTCAGGGTTTTAAAATTCTTGAAAGTCCATTCCATCTCTTAATCAAGTGTTTTAGATTGTCATTTTGACCAAGTAGAGCTCCAATAAAACAATAAGATATGAAATTATGAAAGTAATCCTTTACATAGGTAGTCATAAAGATGGGTGTCACACCATACAACAAGACCCACTCAACTCAACACTTATTGCCTTACAAATTGTAGTATTTTATGGTCAATCTACTCATTTATATGATTTATAATTAGTCTCTAAAACATGTTGCAACCTTTTAGCTCATTAAGGGTTTTATAAATGAAACAAAAATGTTACTATATTTTTTCATTATGCTATTAAGACCTAGAGATAAAATAGTTTATCCATCTATGGATGACATATCAACTCCTCAAAGAAGCTCAATTGAGATACATAAATGTTTTCAAAAATTCCCTCATGAATTAATTAATTGTATACAATCAATATGATATAAAGATAACATATAATGATAGATAAATCAATAATTAACACTATAATATATAAAAAATAGAAGATTCCATTATGTATCAACCAATTATGTACACTAGCCTAGGTAATGTATGTGCATACAAGGGTCCATGCAACCTTTAATCAACCAAAAATAGAGTGGTGTGTGTTAATTTAATTTTTTTAAGGTTGTGTTTTTGGAATTTTTGTAATTATATTGTGACTAATAATGATGTTGTAAAATTATGCCTTTGCCATTGAATAATATGGGGATCTTATATCTCCTTCTGTCAATCTACATGGACTATTAAGACATGAGAAAATTGTCAATAATGGTTCTTTCATTCAATTAATAATTGGATGGTGAAATTTGGTGAGGTCATATTACCTAACAATTAAAATATATGTTTTAAATTTAATCTAATTTGGATTTACATAGTTAATGTACCATATGTTTATGTCAATCTGCATCATTTATCTAGTCTGGGACAATTGGAAAGATGGTTATTTAATGCCATAGAAATTTGCATTTAAAAATTTCTTGAGATGATATAATATTTATATTAAAATATTTTTTTTAAATTTTAGATCAAGTGGGTAAATATTGATAAAGTTATGATAATTTTGGAAACTGTCATTTGACTTGAAAATGTCACTTAAGCACTTAGGACTCAATAGTTTGGTTATTTACCATATTAAAAATTATGTAGATAATATTTTTTGATGTGATTTTTTTTAATATTCATACTACAACCCAATTATCTCCTTGTGAAATAATACCTTGGTAATGTTTGGCAACTACATGTGACTATGTCTACTTTGTGATGTGTGGAAGGAGTTGTTACTAATAGTTTGGCATTTAATCTTAAAAATTGAATGTTTCCAAACTCTTTTAAATTATTTTTAAGTCAATAAATTTTAATATCCACCCAATTAATCTTGAAATGTCAATGGGATATTATATTTAGAGTCAAAAGTCAATTTGGAGAGAGGAATGAGTTGTGAATGTGCAACACTCTCCAAGAGCATAACATAGAGTTGTGTCAGTCTAAGAGGGAATGTATGAGAGTTTATAACTCTTTAATCTAATTTAATAATCCTATCAATGAAATTATGTGAGAGTGAGTATGTGTGTGTGTGTGTGTATTTTTTTGTGATGATTTAAACATAAATGCAATAAATATGTTGTGTTATCTGAGTCAAGTTTGAGTAATGTGATAATGTGTCCATAAGTGAGTGTATAGCCCAAGAAACATGAATATAAATTTATTCCTAAAGTTTATCCCCTCTTTTTGGCTTGCATTAATTGGTATGATAGAGAGGTTTTATTTTTATGGGTTGACTCCATGAGGATACTTTATGAGTCAATTACATGTTGTGAAAAATAACTCTATTGAGTGATCTATAAGTTGTAAAAAATAATGTTGAGTATTAGTGAGAATGGGTCTATTATAGGTGTTTGAGAAGTCCTGAAAGTGTAGTGGAAGTTATTGATAGGTTCTTATTTGGGTCTATTGTAGATTATGAAAATAAAACCTACTTATTAAGGAGTTATGGCACATAATATAGGAAGAGCACGAGGATTATAAGACATGACATAAATGGTGAATAAATTCCAAACAAGGTTATAAATTATGTATATGAATACACAAATTGGAGGTGTTACATCTATGAGTGAAGAATATGAGAAGTGAAGAGAAGTTATCACAAGAAAAACTAAATCTTGTTCTAAGGAGCAGACAGAATGGATGAGACTTAGAGGATCCCAAACATGGTTTAAATCAAGCTAATATTTTGAAGATGAAGAAAAAACCTATGGAGATTATAAATTCTCATGTTTATAAATTGATTTATGACTATATCCATCTTACAAGTACAGAAATGAAAAGGAAGTGTAGAGTTATGCCCTCATGAAAGAAAGTGAGTAGGATCAATTAATCTACATATTAGCCAAAGTATATCAAAAGTAAAATAAAAAATAGTATTATTTAAATACTCTTATGAATGAATAATCCATAATATATGTGATATTGGCATGAGAGGAGATGGAAACCATGAGAAAAGAGGAACTAGAAATAGTGAAGAGTGACAAAAGCAAGAATCCAACATCAAGTTTGATAGTGAGTAAACAAATCCAAGAAGGATTTAGGAGGATTTGGGTAGTTAGTGATGGGTTTAATTCCACAAGGGATATTAATATTCAATAACAAGCATCTTAGTGGAGGTGTTTGAATGAATGTGGGTTTAAGCCTACAAGAGGATGCATGAAAAAGAAGATAAGCCATTGGCAGAGGATGATAAAGTATGGCGGGTATAATCCCATAAAGGAAGGAAAATATGGTGAGTTTAATCCATAAAAAATATGATTTTTTTGGTGGACCCAATACCATAAATAGGAATATAAATAATATATAAGATAAAAAGAAGAGCAAAAGTAAGAAGAGAAAAAGGAATTGAAACTAGCAAGAAGGAACTGGAAAGTGAAGAGAAAAAGTGAAAAACAATTGAAGTACATGGTGTGTTGGAATGGATAGACATGGATATTATTATTCATGGTAAAAAGAGTGATTTTACTACTTATTCTATCTATGTGAGCAAGATCTCACATTTTCAATCCTTAGGTGTTTGATGCAGGAGCATCCAAGGGTTTGTACAATCTTACATCAACCAAAAATAAAGTGGTGTAAATTATTTTAGGATTTTTTTTGTATTTTGTTCATGGTCTTGTTGTATGCATCTTTTGAAAATCTAATGATGATGTTTTAACATGATTCATTCATCATGAAATAGTGCAACTATCTTTTGTCTACTTCTATCAGTCTACGTGGACTATAAAGACACAAACATTCAAAAATAATGGTTATTTAATGTATTGAATACTTGGATGGTGAAATTTAATGAGGTCATATTAATGTATAATTAAAATATAGACATTAAATTTTAGATAATTTGGAGTTACAACATTAATTTATAGTTAGTTTATGTTAGTTTGTGTCATATTCCTAGTTTGTGACACTTGACAAGATGGTTATTTAATTCCGTGGAGAATTAGATTGAATTTTTTTGATATGATATAAAATGTAGATTAAAAGTTTTAATTTAAATTATAGATTAATTTGATAAATATCAATGACTTTATGATAGTTTTGGCAAATGTCATTCAACCTAAAAATGTCACTTGAGGACTCGAGAGTCAATAATTTGGTTATTTAAAAAAGTAGCACTTGGGTATCTAAGATTTTTGGAGGTACTTGGTGTTTTAATATTAATCCTACATTTAAAGTCCCTCCTTTTGAAATGGTATATTAGTAATGTTTGACAATTATGTGTTACTGTCTCTACTTTGTGACACATGGAAGGAGATGTTACTAAAAATTTGGAATTTATCCCAAAAAATAAAAGATTCAAAAATCTTATAAATTATGTTGAGGTCAGGGAAAATCAAGGGAATATTGAATTTAGAGATGAAATATAGTTTTAAGAGAGGGACAAGCTATGGAGTAAAACTCTCCATGATAGGAACAAAGAGTTGTATCAGTCTAGGAGGGATTGTATGAGAATATAGAACCATTTCATGTAATGTAATAATCCTAGAAATTGAAGTGTGTGAGAGTGAGTGAATGTGTGTATTTCATTGTGATGTTTTAAATATGAAAGCAATAAATATATTTTGTCAAATGAGTCAAGTCTGGGTAATGTGATAATGTGTGTGCATGATTGAGTGTTTAGCCCAAGTAACATATAGATAAAGGAAGTCCTTAAGTGTATTCCCTCTCTTTTGATTTCATCAATGAGGAAGAGGTGAACAATCACATTCTACCACATTATGGATTTTCATATTATATTTATAGCCACAACCATAATACATCAAAGGGAGATTAATATTTTCCTACCCTTCTACCTACTACATCATTATGCCATAGGTCATTAAAAATATTCTATGTACATGCCTCTTTTACCAAAATGAATGAAATGTTACATTTACAATGTTAGACCAAATAACACTTATAAAAGAATATATAAACATTATTTGGGGTAAAAAAATATTAATTTTACAAAAATCATTATGAAAAATTTAAATAAATAGTTGATAATATAATTGGGCATGTTGTTACATCGTATAAATGTGAACTAATGTACTTTATTTGTTTGTTTTTTGGCACAAATTACCTTTTTTATACCACAATCATAATATTGTTTTAAAATTTTGGTCACTAAATACTTCCATCTACTTGTTATTAATTTTATCTATAGGTGTTTTATTCCACCTTTAGTTACAACTACTATTAAAAAAATATTGGAAGTTAAAGACATTATGCATATTTTGAATTAAGCACTTATTTAAAACGAGTATCATGTTATAGATTAAGTACCTAGATTTAAATAAAATAAAGATGCTTACTTTTTTATGAGGGTAAATACTTTTGACTAGAGTTATGAACCAGGAATCACTTTTGACCTAAGCGATGAACTGGGACTATCATAAAAAATAGAGGGGAATCACCCAAAATAAAAAGAAACCAAAAAATAATAGGGGACCCAAAAATAACCAAGTCACTAAAAGGAAACTCACCCACATGAGAAACACAACAACAAAATATCTATTAGCCATCAACTAAAGATTGACAAATAGGTAACAAAACATACCAAAAGCCTAGAGAAAAGACAAATTGGGTAAACATCCCACCAAATAAAAAAGAAATTACATCAAAAGGGAAAATAATTTAACTACTTGCCAAAACCAATCTATGCCTTTATTTGGATAGGAGGTCTTTCATTGTCCATTAAGAGTCGCCATTCACCAATTTCTTAACTTTCTATGTCACCCTTTCTACTTCCGATATTTTCCCTTCAGTTTTTCATATAACCCACATTTTATTTTGGTCTTGTGACTTTAGGATAAGAGGGAGAGGGAAAAATCTCAATAGGCTGGAGAAGAAATGAACTGCACCGATTATAGACACATCCTTCAAAGAAGATGCCTTTCAAATAGGAAATAAATATCCCTAGTTGATGAAGGAGGTTAGGAGGAATCCAAATGATGGAATAACTTACCATGATTACACCAAAATAAGTCCTTAATTTATCCTCCAAACTAATTAAACAAGAGACAAGGAGTTTGAAAAGGCCACTAATGTACACCCCACTACTCAATACCCCATAAGATTATAACAAAATCACCTAAAGGGTAGACATTTATAGTTGAAAAACTATGTCTAATTTACCCAGAAAGAGGTTAGATTGACTGAATGGAAGAGAGGTAAATGTAAAGATTAATAATAGCCCAAACTATCACAAATCTACTTCCCAAATAATTTTCATTTATTTGATCCCACTTTGTTAACCAACATTTTGATATGATAATATATTGTTAGGTTGTGGAGCTAAAAGCTTCACTGATGCAAACATGGAGGAGAAGCTGAGTGTCATAGTAATTGGCATCGGTCAGGCCAACCGACATCAATCAGAGGTGGACAAGAAGCTGCCAACATCGATCATGGATTAACTGATATCGGTCATCTCTAGATAGACAGCGACTAATGTCGGTCACCTGTGCGGTTCCAAAACTGTTAGTTACATGAACAGTTTGTTTAACGAACCGGTTGTTTGCATGTAAAGACTAATTTTAGTCTTGGAACTGTGTTTCTAATTATTTTAATTAGGAAGTATAATTATTGTTTGTATGGGATCTATTTAAGAGACCCATGGGGATGTATTGTAAAGTGTGCTAGATAGAGAGAGCAAGGTTAGCTCCTTCAAAGGGAAGAGAGCAAGGTTAGCTCCTCATAGTGCCACAGTGCCAAGTGCGTATGATCAGGTAGATCTACGGGAGAGCAAGATTTGGTAGAAGATCCACAGGGGTGATGGTGTGTAGAATCATTGGTTCTATAGAATCAAAAGGGTTCTATCCAAGGGAGAATCATAAGGAATTGGTGAGGCAAGGACAAGGGTTCTTTCGAGTGTGTAAGATCTAGGTCGGTAGGTGTGCAAGGCCAAGTTGATCTGTGGTATAGCAAGATCAAGTGAAATCTACACGGTAAGTAAGATCTAAGTTTGCAGGTGTGAAAAACTAGGTTGATCTGTAGGTGTGCAAGATCAGGGGAGATCTACTTGGAGTATGTGGTGTACTCGGACTTGGAGTATGTGTGTGTACTCGGTGGTATTGGTAGTGTTGATACTAACTGGTTGAAACACCAACTTGGTTATTGAGTTGATTGTGTTTGTAATTGAGAGAGAGAACTCTTGAGGGAAGATTACTGGTATGCCCAAGAGGTGTGGGAAGAGTGTGATCTCTTTATTGTATTTCCTTCTAGAAGAGTATTAATACAATTGGGTATTGTCTCTCATATTTTGTGTTATTTCTGAATTCTAGTTACTTATCATTCTAGTTATATTCCATGTTTAGTTGCTTATAAAAAGGTAATCAAGTGTGCTCTTAGTGAGCAGGGATCCTGACAGTTGGTATCAGAGCTAGGATCACTAAGTGATACCACTGACAGTTGGTATCAGAGCTTGGTTAGGTACACTAACAGGTGGTCAGAGCTTGTTAAGTGTTTGTTGATTATAGGTCACTCTCAGGGGTATTTAATTGATTGGGAGTATAGGAATGGTAGAAGAAAGTACACTAAGAATGGAGGAACTCAATAGCAAGAAATCTCAATTACTAAATTATGGAAAGAAAGAGCAGGTAAAGAAAGATTGTTGGTTGGTAGAAGATCAGCATGAAGGAAATGAAGAAGCAGATGTTGCAGGTGTTGTTGCATAGGATGCTCTTGTATGTTCCTTAGATAAAGTAGAATCTTGGATTATAGATTTTGTTGCCTCTTTTCATGCAGCCCAAAATAGAGTATTTTTCCATGATTATGTCCAAGGAGACTTTGGAAAGATTTATTTAGGGGTTAGTGAGCCTTGTCAAATTGTTGGCAAAGGGAAAGTGCGGCTGAAATTGTAGACGGGCAACACATGGGTGTTGAAGGATGTCATGCAGGTCCCAGTCTTGAAGAGAGGTCTAATTGCTTTAGGAAAATTGGGTGATGATGGATGCACAGTAACTCTCACAGTGGATGCACTTGAATTAGCATGTGGTAAGAAAGTAGGTACTCTTTATCTATCTACTTATATTATTGATTCTCCTTTTGTTGCAAAGATGTGGCTTTGTAGGCTTGGTCAAATGAGTAAGAAGGGGATGCATGTTCTTAAGAGGAAGTTAGATGTGTTTGACAAACTTAAGAACTAGAAAGCCTTGGTTTTCGTGGAAGAGATGATGGACAGAGATTAGTTGAGGGGGATGAATAACTCTGAGCAAGGTAGTTTGGATAGGGTTTTGATCCAAAGAGAGATTGTAGGTAAAAAGTCATCACTCACAGGAAAACATAGTTACTGACATCGGTCAGGTGGAACTGGCATCGAATAGGCAGGTACCGATGTCAGTCATGTGCAAACCAGATTTGGTGGTGTTAGGTAGGTGGATACTGACGTCAGTTAGGGAACCAGTGTCAGTGACCAGGTGGACACCGACGTCGGTTAGGGAATTGGCGTCGGTGATTAGGAGGATTTGACATCGGTCGGGTGCAGACCAGGGTCGACTAAAGAATAGATTTTGGGCAGATAGTAAGCTATCAAGGAGTCTCAAACACCCATAAGGAGGACTGAAAGTGTAAGTAAGTCTCAAATTCATTATTCCCCTTCTTTAGACTACTTGTTTCTCACTGATGGTCAAGAACCAGGAAGTTTTAAAGAAGTAGAGCAGGTAGAATCTAGGAAATAGTGGGAGCATGGCATGAATAAGGAAGTTGATTCCTTGGATGAGAACCAAATAGGAGATTTGGTAGAGTTTCCAGCTGGTATGAAATCACTAAAAGATGAATGGATTCCTTAGTTAAAGAAGAGAGAGAATGGACACGTGAGACTGAAGGCTAGGTCATATGGTCTTGTGCGAGCTCCAAGATAGTGGTATAGGTTTGACAGGTGTATGACAAAGCATGGCTTTAGTCAATGTCATTGTAACCATTGTGTTTATTTTACCAGGGTGGATAATGGTCGTGACATTATCCTATCACTATATGTGGATGATATGCTTTTTACAGGTTCACACATGCAGGGTTTTGCTGAGCTAAGGGTAAAATTAGTTCAGTGGTGTGCTAGGAAGGATTTACGAGGAGAAAAATTCTTTGGCATGAGTATTCTTAGAGACAGGGAAGATCACAGGTTGATGTTGTCTCAGGATGATTGTGTGAATAAGGTAGTGGTGAGGTTTAACATGTAGGATGTAGAACCAGTTAGCACACCTATGGATGGACAGTTCATAGAATAGTGTCCCAATTCACATGATGAGGTTAAGTACATGTGTACTAGACCTGATATTGCCCCAGTAGTGGGTGTTGTCAGCAAGTTTGGAGCCAATCTAGGAAAGAAGAATTGGAATGTAGTTTAGTGGATTCTCAAGTATCTGAGAGGGACCAGCAGTAGGGATTCATGCTATGCGGGGTTAGGGACTTCTCTACATGTGGATGTAGATTCAAATATGGCAGGTTACTTGGATGACAGGAGTAGCACCACAGGATTTGTGGTGGTTGGTCTTCAAGATTGAGCTTGAAGAGGGATACAAGCCATGAAACAAATTAGATGATGTACAGGTACAAGTACATGTTCAGCTATTTATCTCCAAGTGGGATATTGTTAGGTTATGGAGCTAAAATCTTCACTGATGCAAACATGGAGGAGGAGCTGAGTATCACAGTAACCAGCGTCGGTCAAGCCAACCGATGTCAGTCAGAAGTGGACAAGAAGCTACCGACATCGGTCATGGATCAGCTGATGTTGGTCATCTCCAAATAGAAAGCAACTGATGTCGGTTGCCTGTGCAGTTCCAGAACTGTTAGTTACAAAAATAGTTTGTTTAATGAACTAGCTATTTGCATGTAAAGACTAATTTTAGTCTTGGAGCTGCATTTCTAATTATTGTAATTAGGAAGTCTAATTATTGTTTGTATGGGATCTATTTAAGAGACCCATGGGGCTATATTGTAAAGTGTGCTAGATAGAGAGAGCAAGGTTAGCTCCTTCAGAGGGAAGAGAGCAAGGTTAGCTCCTCATAGTGCCACAGTGCCAAGTGTGTATGATCAGGTAGATCTATGAGAGAGCAAGATCTGGTAGAAGATCCACAGAGGTGCTAGTGTGTAGAATCATTGGTTCTGTAGAATCAAAAGGTTCTATCCAAGGGAGAATCATAAGGACTTGGTGAGGCAAGGACAAGGGTTCTTCTAGGTGTGTAAGATCTAGGTCAGCAGGTGTGAAAGGCCAAGTTGATCTGCAGTATAGTAAGATCAGGTGAGATCTACATGGTAAGTAAGATCTAGGTTTACAGGTGTGCAAAACTAGGTTGATCTACAAGTGTGCAAGATCAGGGGAGATCTATTTGGAGTACGTGGTGTACTCAGACTTGGAGTATGTGTGTGTACTCGGTGGTATTGGTAGTGTTGATACTGGCTGGTTGAAACACCAACTTGGTTATTAAGTTGATTGTGTTTTTAATTGAGAGAACTCTTGAGGGAAGATTACTAGTACGCCCAAGAGGTGTGGGAAGAGTGTGATCTCTTTATTGTATTTCCTTCTGGAAGAGTATTAATACAATTGGGTATTGTCTCTCATATTCTGTGTTATTTTTGAATTCTAGTTACTTATCATTCTAGTTAAATTTTGTGTTTAGTTGCTTATACAAAGGTAATCAAGTGTGCTCTTAGTGAGAAGGGATTCTGACAGTTGACCGACGTTGGTCGCCATCTGCCTGACATCGGTCAACTGTCAGGATCCCTGCTCACTAAGAGCACACTTGATTACCTTTGTATAAGCAACTAAACACAGAACTTAACCAGAATGATAAGTAACTAGAATTCAAAAATAACATAGAATATGAGAGACAATACCCAATTGTATTAATACTCTTCTAGAAGGAAATACAATAAAGAGATCACAATCTTCCCACACCTCTTGGGCATACCAGTAATCTTCCCTCAAGAGTTCTCTCTCTCAATTACAAACACAATCAACTCAATAACTGAGTTGGTGTTTCAACCAGTCAGTATCAACACTACTAGTACCACCGAGTACACACACATACTCCAAGTTCGAGTACACCACGTACTCCAAGTAGATCTCCCCTGATCTTGCACACCTACAGATCAACCTAGTTTTTATATGATAATATTTTTTATGATAGTAGGAATATGATACAATCTAATCCAAAGAAGAATGGCCATAGTTTGCATCTTAGCTATCCAAAAAAGAGAAACCATGTGTATAACAAAAATAACCATGGTTTCTAAAAAAATGGGACTAGAAGACCAAATGAAATACCTATGTGAAGATATTTGGAAGACCACTTTGAAGAAACTATAACTAGGCATAGAAAAAGAAGGAACAACTATAATAATTTAAGTATAAAAGGCCCATTTGGAAAGATCATTAGTTGAGAGAAGGGAGCCCACACATTTGGTAAAAAATGATTTACTAAGAAACTCCATCTCCATAAGTTGAATATTAGTATTAAAAAAAATTATCTCTAGGGACTCATTCAAAATAAGAATGGGAACATACCCTAATAAAACCATTTAAGGATGGAGAGAGCCCTAAATAGTGGAAGTGAGAAAAGGGACACCATCTTACATATGAACATGTAGGGGAGGCTTAGAAAATATTGATGCACATACCAATGAGGGAGAAACCATAGAAGAGAGTGAGGACTTTTAGAAGACCCCATTATCATGAAAAGGATTCCCCACATTGATGCAGTCAACAAAAATCTAACATTTTGCTAAAAACTTCTCCTCTAATTCATTGATAATGAAATTGACCACAAAAGCCTTATGTTAAGGAAGGGATGGATATGGAACTAGTGGTCAACTACTAAATACTTTGGTATGTTTTATTCCCTTGACAAATTCCAAGGGGCCCTTTGTACTCCTTGAACCATCTCTAATGGCACCAACATTGTAAAGAGTATGAAAATGATGACTAGCCACTAAGCAGCCTAACAACTGAGGTAAGGTAACAAAGGAGATAAACAAATTTTGGAAACCCTTTGTGATAAAAACCTTAGAGATAGTAGTCATGTCTTTTACCCTTGCCAGACTCTTTTTTCGTAATAGAGATGAAAAGGCACTTTTCCAACCCGAATAAATTTCTAGTGGTATATTTGGATCATTCTTAAAATATGCAAACCCAGCTTCACATACTTAGACTCAGCTACATGGGATTCACTTCATAGGTAAGTCCAAGTACACTTATTTTTCTTGTATAATAGTCATTTCACTTTTTATATTTCTATCATAAATGGGGGAAAATGTAATCACCTAAAAGTGATATTTGAGTGCTAAGAGTGCTACTTGAGATAACCTATTATCTTATCCCTAGACCTATCCTATATCCTTTTATCACTTTGTTTTAACCTTCATGTAGACTAAAGGCATCCCTAGTCAACTAAAACATAGTCTCATACCTTTATTTTGAGATCTTGCCCCTTCATGCCTAACAATCTACCATCTAGCAATTAGTGCCACATTAAGGACACTAAAGACACATGACTCTAATTTCCCTTGTCTTAAATCTCTTGAACGAATATATTTTCAAATGTTAAACCCTCCTAATGTTAGCCTAAGCACATTTTATTATCTGCACAAACTACAAAACAATATAAATACATGAATTTTAGACCTTTATCCATGAGATGAAAAATATATACAAAAGATCTATTGAAACATGAAATAAGTCAATCAAGATCAAGGTTATTAATCCCTATTGTACCCTACTTATGCATACTACCATCTAAAACTACCATAACCCTAGATTTTCTAGATTTCCAATCTCAAGTACACTCAAGGAATTCAAGACCACTATCATTCTAGCATCACTTGCACTAGCACAAGAAATTAGGTGGGGAGAACTACATCGGGCTTGATCCATCCTTGGAGTATTGGTATGTAGGCAACTCTCTTTAGAGTGAGGTGTTAAGGATGTCCAACCTATCTTACTAATGAATATACATATTTAACTCATGCCTTACTTGTAAGGAAGATTAGGGTTTGCATCATAAATTAGATACTATAGGCACAATACAAAGTTTTAGACTTTATGAGTGCAACAACGAACCCAAAAACATAGGTGTAGGTGTACTTAGAATTTAGGAACAATATTATATAGAGAACAGTAAAACCATTTTTAGGATACTATAGCCATATGGAAACACTGTCCAAGTGTGGCTCTATTATCCAGGGGAAGATCCAACATAGGGATCATGTTGATGACTCTCAGACTATTTGTATCCTAATTTTCAGTGCTTAGATCTTCTGTGTTAGGTGTTTTCTACATAATTTTTTATTTTCACATGTTTATTACTATTTAAAGCAAGTCAAATTTTATAAAAAACCAATGGTCATTTATTGCATATTATTTCACTGATTTAGACTACTCTGCCCTTTAATCAAACTTAGGAATTACATTAGTAAAACCCTAAAAGGTTAAAACACTACTAAATCACTATGCCATTAAGGTCATGGAAAAATATTCTTTGTACATGCCTCTTTTACCAAAATGAATGAAATGTTATATTTATAATGTTATACCAAATAACACTTATACAAAAATAAATGAAACATTATGTGGGGTAAAAAAATATTAGTTTTAGAAAAATAGTTGTGAAAGTTTTATAAAAATAATTGATAATACAACTAGGCATGTCTTTGTTACATGTTATAATTGTGCACTGATGTACTTTATTTGTTTGTTTGTTTGCACAAACTACCTTTTTTATACCACAATGAGCATATTTTTTAGACTGTTGGTAACTAAATACTTCCATTTACTTATTATTTTTTCTATGGGTTTTATTTTTTTACCTTCGGTAATAATTTCTATTAAAACACTCTTAGATAGTTGAAAACATTATCCATATTTTGACTTAAGAACTTAATCAAAACAAGTGTCATGTTATAACTTAAATACCTACATTTAACTAAAATAAATATGCTTACTTTTTCTATTAGGGTAAATGATTTTAACCAAAGTTATGAACTAGGAATCATTTTTGACCTAAGCATGAATTGAGATTGGGGTAAAAAATAGGGGTTGCATCCCCCAAAATAGAAAGAAACAACAAATTAATAGGGGACCCAAAAATAATTAAGTTACTAAATGGAAACTCACCCACATGAGAAACACAACACAATCTCTATCGACCATCAACTAAATATTGACAAATAGGTTTAAAAATGTATGAAAATCTTAGAAAAAGACAAATGGAGTAAACATCCCACTAGATAAAAAATCAATTAGAACAAAGGGCAAAAATAATTAACTACTTGCCAAAACTAATATATGCCCTTGTCTAGATAGGAGGTCTTCCATTGTCCATTGAGTGTCTCCATTCACCAATTTCTCAAATTTCAATCTCAACGATTCTACCTCTAATCTTTACCCTTCATTTATTTGTATAACCCACATTTTATTTTGTTCTTATGATTTTATGATGAGAGGGAGAGGAAACAAGCTCAATAGGCTAGAGAAGAACATGAATTACATCAAGCACAAGTACCTCCTTCAAAGGAGATGTCTTCCAAATAGGATCTGAATGACACCAAGGTGAGGAAGGAGGTTAGGAAGAATCAAGATTATGGAATAACCATGATTGTACCAAAATAAGTCCTAACTAGGGGTCCTTAATTCATCCTCAAAACTAATTGAACAAGATACTAGGAGGTTGAAAAGGCCACCAATGAACACCCTGTTCTTTGATACCCCAGAATATTATTAAAAAAATCACCAAAAGGGTAGACCTTAGTAGTTGAGAAACTATGTCTAATTTCCCCAAGAAGAGGTCATCTTGACTAAGTGGAAGATAATTAAATATAAATATTAATAATAGAACAAAATCTCATAAATCTACTTCCCAAATAATTTTCATTTTTTTGATCCCACATTTTTAACCAACATTTTGATATGATTATTTTTCTACATGATAAGAAGAAGATGATATAATCTAATCTAAATAGGAATAACCATAGTTTGAATCTTATCTAGTTAAAAAATGGCAACCATATTTATAAAAAATTTACCATGGTTTTCAAAAAATCAAGGACTAGAAGACCAAATGAAATACCTCTATGAAGAGATTTGGAAAACCACTTAGAAGAGAACATAACTGGGCATGGAAAAGGAAGGAAAAACTATAGTACTCAGGGTAGAAAATGCCCATTCAGAAAGATCATCAGTTGAGAGAAGGGATCCCACACACTTGTTAAACAAGGATTTACTACCAAACTCCATCTCCATAAGTTGAATATTAGTATAAAAAAAATTTAGCTTCAGCAACTCATTCAAAAAATAATGGTATCATCCCCTAACCAGAGCATTGAAGGATGGAGAGGGACCAAAATAGGGGAATTGATCAAAGTGACACCATCATCCATAGGAACATGTATGGTAGGACTATAAAATATTAATGCACATACCAAGGAGGAAGCAACCATTCAAAAGAGTGAGGACTTGTATAAGTCCCCATAATCATGAAAAAAATCCCCACATTATTGTAGTCAAAAAAAATCCAACATTTCTCTGAAAACTTCTCCTCTGAGTCATCAAAGAAAGAAATTGACCATAGAAGACTTGTGCTAAGGAAAGGAAGGATATGGCACTAACGATCTACTACTAGAGGCTTTGGTATGCTTTGATCCTTTGACAAAAGACTAGGGGCCCTTTTTACTCCTTGAACCATATCTAATAGCACCAACATCAGAAGGTATGATAATGATGACTAGCCACTAAGCATCCTAACGATCAAGGTAGTGTAGCAGAGGAGATTGACTAAGATTATAAACCCTTTATGATATAAATCTTAGAGATAATATTCATGTCTTCACCCTTGCTAGACTCTTTTTTCTTGATAGAGATCAAGAGGCCCTTTTGTAACCCTAATAAATTACTAGTTGAATATTTGGAGCCCATCACCCCTCTATTTTAGTCAGACATGACCATTGGGTCAATCTCTTGAGATACTTCCTCTTGCTCCACATTCTAAACATCTATATCATTAGCCTCATCTAAATCTTTAAGATTTGAGTTAAACATTGAGGTTGAAGATTCAGAGTAGCTGTGCAAGTTACCATTGAGATTTGAGTGAGCCAAAATTTTAATTTTGATTGTTTTTCCCTCTCGATCCTCTATTCCATGCAAGTAAATAAATATGCTTATTAATAATATAAAATGGTATCATTATTTTACATATTCTAATAATTATAATAATATATGATTATTACAACATAAACTTATATTTAAATATCATTTATCATTACATCACCATTCAACATGAAACTATAATCAATTAATATTTTTTCATTTAACAAAGTCATTATAAAATAACTATAACTATTTTTATACCGATAAGTGTTCTTCAATGATATCTAGGGGGTTGGGAGTTGTAATGACATGAATGTGTCAACTTTAAACCTATACCTACTTTTAATTAGATTAATAAAAATATATTTAATATAAAATTCAATCAACTAAAAAAGTTAATATATCTCTACTTTAGTAATGGATTGATTCTAGGGTAAAATATATACGATTACCTTCCAACTAGAGGACTTTTTGTTTTCATCTTTTTCCATAATATTTATTTTATTTGAATTAAAGTATCTATTTACTCATTTTAATTTTTTTTTTCTTTTATAATTTTCATGTTGTCAACTTCTATATTTTCTACATTATATCTTTTTCAATTCCAACAATCAATCCTTATTTTTTTGGAAAATCAAAATATAAATTAATTTTATTTAGAAATAAATTAAAGTTAAAATTTAAAAATTACATAGAAATTTGTTGTTGTATAGTCACATAATTATTCATTTAATTTTCCTAATACACATTCCTTCTCCAAAGTTAAGGTTATTAATTAGATAAATCATGTTTACAGGTATATGATATAAAAATAAATGACACATATTTATTATAAAGAAAATATCAATTAAAATACAAAATTGTGTTAGTATAATATAAAAACCCATTTACATTTATGAATTAGATAACATTATATTAGAAATAAGCATGATATTATTATTTCCAGTGTTAGTTAAGTTAAATCTTTTAATACCAAAATAATATGTTTTTCATTATTTTTAAAGATAAAAAATTATATTTAAAATTTAATAAAGTGTTATAATATATTTAAATAAGTATATAGTTTTTATTTAATTATAAATCTTTATTTAATTTAATTTTTAAAGAAATATAATTAATAAGTGTAATTTTTTTGAAAATAATAATCAAATATAATTTTTAATTATTTAATTGAAATGTAAGATAATATTAATATATATCTTAGGTCTTGTTTTAAAAACTTTAGTAAAAAAGATCTTCACGATGGTTTTAGGGTTTTTTCATAGCGATGGAAATTTTGGTCTATAGGATAGGGTGACAACATCTCAACTTTGTGCATCTACTAAAGAAGTGGCAGACTTGAATACACAGTAGGGTTGGGTAATGGTGAATGGATCTATAGAGGATTTTGATCACTCAATGATGGTTTTTTACTCAGCAATGGACTTTGGCAATGGTTCAGCAATAGATTTTAGATCAGTGGGGGCATCCATTCTCATGGTGTAGGGGTAATCTGATCATAGGCATGAAGACATACCAGTCGTTTCTTTTGCTAACTTATAGAAGCGTAAGGCTCTATCTATGGATTTAGGGGAGAAGAGAGTTGTTGGACCTAACATCGTAGCTGAGAAATGTAGATGAAAGGAGGTTGTAGAGGTCCTTTGTCCAAATGGAGGTATATTTCAGAGGCTAACGTATGGCAAACCCAAATGTGAGGTAGTTTCTCAAACCCTAGGACACATGGGAAATTTGAATCCAAAAAATACTCAAGGTTTGGTGAATCTAGATAAGACAATAGGAGGATGGAAGTATGGAAGGGCCAATCCAATGCTTTTTGAGGTAAAGGCATAGTCAAAAACTAGAGACAAAATAAGGAAAGTTATCAAGTGGAAGATCTTTTGCAGAGGCTATGGCAGGATGCAAAAGCTCTCATGTGATTCTAGCAAAGGATACCCATATTGTTTTGTTTGATAAACAAGAGATGGAATTTATTACTGGAAGGGTAGAATGGCTAACTACGTAGGGACTAAATTTTAATTTTAAAGGGTTATAGATGACTCTACCAATGTTACATGAGTGGGTCTCAACTAGATGGAAATCTAGGGTGGAAGGTAAAATACAGATTTACTCATGTTCTAGATTTTTTTTATTCTAGTTTTTAATTATATAGTAGATAAAGAGGTGGTTTTTAATGACATGGTTTGGGACTAGGATAAACACACCCTACTATAAAACCCTAGCATCCAGATTTTAATGCCTAGATTGTATTTTTTAGTTTTAAACCAATTTGGATTAGGCTTCCAAATCTTCCTTACTAGTTTTGGGATGATTTGGTGTTTTCAGCCATTGGAAATACATTAGGGAATTTTTGAACCACTAAAAAATTGATTTTTGTTAAGGAACATTCCATATATGCATGTATTTTGGTTTATGTATATTTTTTTAAAGATTTACCTTCTCAATTGGGGGAGAAAAAATAGATGCAATCCTTTGATTTTGAAGGTATCCCTTTTAGGGGTAGAAGATGTTTCAAAACAAGGCATCTTGTGAATGATTGCTCAAGTTTCAAATTCAAGAAGACAACATCATGGTGGGAAAATCTAGAAATTGAGCCCAATATGGTTCTAGCTGCAGAGGATATTGGAAGTGATAATGAGAGATTGAAATCAGAGATCCACTTGAAAGAAGAAGAGCAGAATCATCAAAATGAAACATTATGTTGAGGGTTGTTGTGTTACATGAGAAGACTAATGGAAATGTAGAGATTAGTTCAGATCTAGTAGCCCAATTTCCGTTAGAAAGGCAAGGAGTGTTTGACTCAACACAAACACATAATCAAGTGGATTTTCTAGACATCTCCATTCCCATATTGCCAAACCCTGAGGAGGAAGGAGAATGGAAAACTCTTAGCCATATAAAGAAAGGAAAAATTAAAAAGGGTTTGAAACCCTTGACAATGTCTCTTAGATTTAACAAAGAAAATCTCATGGGAGATTCCTAGTTGGTCTTATATATATATATATATATATATTTTTTTTGTTTTTGTTGATTGGGTAATAGCTATTGTCAAAAATCTTGGCATTTGAGGCCATTTTCCTATTGCTTATTAATTATTCTTTCATCATTTGCCTTCAGTCCTTTGATATCGAGTGAATTATATTATTTGACTAGTATGGCCTCGGCTTTATGTTTTTCTTCTAGGGTAAGGGTCTCTAGTTTTTAGAATAATATCTATCAATGTATTTTACATAGATTTACTTAAAATATGTATATTAATTATTTAGCAAAAATGAATACACTCAACATTTAGTGTCTATAAATATAAAGACCAAATAAAAATAATTGATTGTTAAAAAAACTCTATATTAATATTATTTTGATAAAAAAATAAATTAATTTATTCATATTTTAAGAGAATTAAATGTTAATAATTTATATTAAAAAAAAACACATTCTTAAAAAATTAAATTTCATCTCTCATATATAATTTTAAGTAATAGATTTAAGATGTAACTTAAAATAACTTTTTAGATTTATGGAATATTTTGTGTACTCATCGCACACTTTATCATGTAAACCAAGTAAAAATAATTATAAATGTTTTGATTTTTAATTTTGTTGAGAGGATGGTATAGATTCATTTTAAATAATTTGGAAATAATCTTCACTTCCCTTTGTTATAACACTTATCTGAGCCACTGTAGCCACTCATAATTTCTTAAATGCTAAGAAACCCGAATGACTCAAAAGTTATTCTCGAAGCGAGTGCTTTTATGTACGTTGGTGATTCCATTTCACAATGAATGTGTACATAAAAGTAAAATAAGTCATCATCTTGATCTTCATAATTATTAGAATCAAAATTTAATAATTTAAAAAAAAAACATAAATCAAACTTCACCTCGTATATTTATATATTATTATAAGCAATAGATTTGAGATGCGACTTAAAATAACTTTATTGATTTGTGGAATATTTTATGTGCACATGGTACACTTTGTCACATGGGAAGCAAGTACAAATGACTACAAATTTTTTATTTTTAAATAAATTAATAAAATAATTAATATAGGAATGGTGTAGATTGGTTTCAAACAATTTGGAAATAATCTTCACTGCCCTTTGTTACAACACTTATATGAGCCACTATAGCCACTCACAATTTCTTAAACGCTAAGAAACCTGAATGACTCAAAATTTATTCTCAAAGCAAGTGATTTTGTGTGCATTGATGATTCCATTTCATGAATGTGTCCCTAAAAGTAAACAAGTCTTTAACTTTCTCTTCACCATACAACTAAAGAAACTTGCATTCACATATGAACCCAGCTCATCACAGAGCTTTGTAAAGATGATGGTTGTTTACCCAAATGACTTGAGATTTATCCAAGACTCCATTAAAAATAGGTTTAGGCCAACTTATGGATTTAGCTGCATAGATGATGCAGTTGATTAAATTCAAAATAAATAGTTGTCTCCATCAATATATCAACCCTTGAGTGTGGTTGAACATAAAAATGTAATGTGGTCTCTGGACAATAGAAGGCTATGGGTGTTGAGAAATGTTGGGGTTGCAACAGTGGAGGTGAATTTGGTTCTACCATATTTTAACACTAGATCATCAGAATTCTTCAGCAGTTTGGATCCACTCTTGGAAAGACAATATTCTAGTCCTGACTATTTCCCTCGCGTAAGAGGTCCTATCAGGAATGTGGAGATCAACACTCAATGATACCATAGCAACTTTGGTATGCCTATGACTATTCTTTTTGAAACATCACTTGACTCCCTTTACTCTGTACTCTAAGCTCTCACTTTAGGTGAGCGAGATGGTGTTGAAGAAGTTGGAAGATTGCCTATTTAGGGTTAGGTTGGACTGTGCTTGTACCAAATTATTGAGTTCTCTGGATTCATTCTAGGCCAAGCTTTGTAAAGATATTTAAGCATTGGGATGCTCATTTTCCAAAATAAGTTGCTACTTTCAGACAGGTTCTTTTTTTTTGTGTGAAGGAGCGGGATGTTAGTTTAGGAAAGTTTGAATATGATTATATCTCTATTAGAATTTATGTATAATATTTATATCCAATTTGATATTGTTCATTTGGATGAGGCATATTTTCATTTTGCCAATCTGAATGTCTAGTGTTGTTTCTCATCTATCATATTTTTATATTTTTTTTTTGTTTTAATTATTGTTCATTTGGATGAGGCATATTTTAACCTGTCAATCTGTGTCTAGTGTTATTTCTCATAACAAAGATATAATGTCAAGTTCTTATATTTCATTTTTGTTTGAGACTAATATTAATGTATTACTAGTTACACAATGATCATACTCTAATCACACATATTCAAAAATAAGTTGTTTACTAAGCTTGGGTATGATTTTAACTATCCCTTGCCTTGAATGAAATGAGTAATGTATTGAGCAATGTGATGAACAAGCTTGATTGTTTGAACATTTATTAACAAATATATTAAATAATAAAAAAAAGTTTTTTTTAAGGTCTATCATAAAAACTAAGTGCTTGACCATTAGACTATATAAAATGTCTAACACCATCCTCTAACAATGCTCGATAGGTATACAAAATCTATACAGGACACTGCTATGATTGGAAAGGAAGCGGTGAAGATGATTTTGGAATTAGAAGAATAGGATCTTTGAGTTCTTACAGTCCTAGTCCCTTTGGTTGGATTTTATAACTGGTTCCATTTTTTGGTTCTTTATTTTCTTTTAACACTGGAGCTTCTAGGTCTCTATAAAACATGGGATTTATCTTTTGATGATTTTGTATTGTGGTTTCAGGTCCCTGTAAAACCTATTTTTGATACTGCTTAGCAGTAGGTGATAGGTTTCACCTACGGACGTTATTGTTATATCCTTCATCCTTTGTTTCAAGGTTTCGGGGTCCCTTCAAAACCTATTTTTACCTTAATCTAAAACAATGCTCGATAGGTAATATATACAAACTTCTAGGCACAAACCATTTTTTATTTAATTTTTTTGTAACACATTGTCATGTAGAAAGGTGATTAAATATTGTCTATTAACTTTATAATGGCTCAAAAAGTATTTTGGTGAGTACAAATTCTATGTTTTGTGCATATGAAAGATAATATTTCATTTTTATTTGATCTTCATTGTTGTTTAATTTTATTAGTTTTACAAATGACATAAAGTGAGTTCATTTTTAAAAATTTATCTCCTTGCCATTTCTTCTTCGATTATTTGTATCAACAATGTTCACAATAAAATTGTTGGTATGGATGTTAACTTCTCAAATAAAGGTTTTACTTTAGAAGAGATGTGTTTCAACCTTTTTACGACATAGTGAAATTAAATTCTGTGTTGTTAAAGAGATGAGTATAGTAAATCAGGGTAGAAATATACAATAAATAGTCATAATTTTTTTAAAATTTGACTAAATTTGACCTTTTTAAAAATAGTGATAAATAATGTGAATGAGAACTTAGCTAAAAAATGATAGAGATGGATGGTCTAGAAGCTAAAAATTGAGACAAAAGTTGGTCTCAGTTCTACAAACATGATCTAGGTGTCAAAACTTCTCCTAGATAGTATCACCCTAATTAGACAATAGCACCATGTACTTTTAGTGTCCCTATTTTGATGGTAGTGTCCATTGTGTAGGACTATTTTGAGCTTGTAGGTGCACCTCTATTTATATTTATCAATCATGTTCTTGTGTGCATGGGTTTTGAAACCCTATATATGACTTGTTTTGATTGATTTTATGAGCAAGCCCTAATATTCCATGTTGCTAGGGAATCTAGTTGATATAAGCAATAAAGTGTATTTTTTAGTGGGTTAGGTCAGACATCCTTAACACCCTGCTATGATGAGAGTTTCCTAAATACCAATACTCTGAAGAGGGATCATGCTTGATGTAGTTCTCTCTATCTAAGTGTTGGTGAAAGTAAAAGTAAATCTAATATGATTATAGATCCGAGTGCTTTGAGTGTGCTTGAAACTAAAAATGTGAATAATATAAGCTTATGAATGATGTAGATGGTACTATGTATAAGTAAGACATAATAGGTATTGATAACTTTAAATGTGCATAATTTGCATCAAAATTCCATCTAGTGGTTAGAGGGCTAAAATTCATGTATATATATTGTTATGGTGCTTCTGTGGGTGCTAAAAGAGGTCTAGGCTGACCCTAAGAGGTCTTGGATTTGGAAAGATATCCACTTGTAAAAGAGGGAAATGATAGTAGTGCCAAATTTGGGACACTCTGGCCATGTGGTGCTATTGTCCCTTATATGGCACTAGTGTTTAGGTGGTAGAACATGAGACATGAAGGGACAAGATGTAAGAATGAGGGTCTAAGACTACTTTAGTGATGACCAAGGATGTTTTTGGCCTACATGAAGACTAGATAAGCATGAAAATAGTCCCTAAGATAGGTTTAGGGCTAAGCTAGGGATAGGCGGTCTCAAGTAACACTCTTAGAACTCTGAGTGTCATTTTCAGATGTTTACATTTCCCCTTCCCACCTCCCTCCCCTTTATTATATATATAAAAAAGCAAAATGATTAGAATAAAGGAAAAAGAAGCATACCTAGACTTATCTAAGAGGTGAAGCCCTTGAGTATGGATATAAGTATGTGAAGCATTCTCCATTATGTGTCTTATAAGTGAAACATGCATAGATCAGTCCATAAGAGATATCAAAATTAAAGACAAAAGTAATTAAAGAAGAAAAAGTGAGTAAAGGGATAAGAGAGAAAAAGAATGAATGCACCTCATTGTATATGTGAACCAATGCATAAACTTTATGACAACTTTTGTGTGTATGTATATAATTATCAATCAGTGTATAACTTGGATTGAGATGATGGATTTCTCAATCCTCAAGTATGGGTGGCTCAAGAACTCCATTCAACTTTGAATCCATCATTTCCCTCCCATGATTAGTAGATCATCACCTATGAATAACTTAGATTGGATTGATGGTATGTGTAACCTTCTTATGTCAATGGCTAAAGAGCTCAAGCAGACTATGACTCTATCATTGCCTACCCATGTGTAGTAGATGCATATGAAATTGAAACTACATAATGTAACTGTAAATATATAACTAGAGATATCTAATTGAAGATGTTAGCCCTATATCCACTTAGGTATATTATGTGGATCTATGCCACTCAATACTGTCAATCATTAGTAAGTCATGAAACTTATGTGCAACCTAGAACATGGGTTCTAGTGTATACAACATATAAAATGACATGGAGTTTGTCATTCCATCTGATCAACTAGTGTGTAAGTGAGCATATAGAAACAATTACCATGCACATGCCCCTAAATCTAATATCTGAGCATATAGATTCTATATTGAGTTATAGTAATCTATATTTGAGTATATGAAATAAAAATGAGAATGGTTGCGTCATGCATGATTCCCCAAATATGAGAAAATTTATATAAATTTGGGCTAAAATGAGCAAAAGTAGTAGTTCTATAACTAAACTATGTAAACTTGGACTATACCTTCTAGCCTTCTTTGGCCAATATGTATTTTATGAAACTGAGGCTACCAAAAAGTAGCACCATATCTTGTACAATAGTACTATGTGGTTCTAATGTCTTAATTTGACCACTAATGTCTTACTATTCTAGTTTTTGTGCAACTGTATTGATCTTTGTGTCAATGTTTCCCACTATGTTTACCTGAGTCAGATTTTTGTGATCTGAGCCTGTATGCTAAAATTATACTTTGAGTCCATTTTGATACCCTGATCTTAGTGACAAACACTTGTGAATACCCCCTCTTTTGATGGGAATTGTTAAACCTATGCAAGAATTATCCTTAAAAGAAGAGACTCTACAAAATATGTGTTAGTCGGAGCATATATGATATCTATGTAATAATTTAATATAATGTACATATATAAAATGAAAATGTAAGATAACATAAGTTTGTAATGTGCAATGTATGTTATGTCTACCATTCAAAATTCTATCAACATAAATATAACAATGTATGTAACAATAAATCTGAGTAATAATTGAGTAGCTACTTAGGGGGATGGAACATTATGTCCATCACAACAACCAAGTAGAAAGGGGAAATCCATGAGGTCCTCATGAAATCTAAAATTGGAATGTTTAAAAAGGAAGAAAAAATATCATGGCCATGAAACATACAAGAAATCATACATACAAAACACTTAGGTACGCAAAGTAGGCAAAGGGGACACAATATAAGGGACATGGGCATATGTCACTACATTTGAGAAAGTAAGACATACAAGGACATGTTCAGATGTCCACATATGAAAAAAACAAGCAAGTTGACCTAAATCCACATAGAAGGACATGTTCAAATGTTCGTATACAAAATTAGGAAAGCACATATAAGGACATGGGCACATAATCAAATCATACATACTATGAAAATAATTGGTGCAGATCCAAAGAGCAATGGCATATTCAAATTTACATGAATACAAGAAACATAGAGATACAATCAAATCTAAACTAGGAAAGCAAGAAATGAAAATATGCATGAACATCTATTACAAATCTGTGTAAGAGACAAGATGTACATAAACTAGGTATAAAGTAGTAGTAACTATAAAAAATATAAGTGTAGCATGATCAATATTAGGATATAACAATGTTAAATCTATTAATTTAGAGTTTAGAAAATGTAACATGGTAATAAAAACTATGTATAGGGTCCCCCCAAATAGATGAATGTGTCAAATGAAGAACCTATGTATCTATGTATATGCCTATAGTGGGTAGATAATATAAAATATAGATCAATGTAGTAGACTTGAGTCCTATAAGTAATTTTCAAGCACTTGACAAGAACAAGTGAAGCATGTATGTATGTGTAAACACTCAAAAACTACACAAAATAGTTTTAGATGTCAAAATGTCATGGACCTCTACCTGACCCTAAAGCTAGTTGACCGCCTAGCTAACTAGGCTTATTTACTAAATTAAACCTTTTTAACACCCCTTTAATCAACCCCTTTTTAAACTTATTTTCACCCATTTTTCTCTAAGCACTTGACCACTGATGGTTAGCCTAAACATCGATGGTTAGCTTGACCATCAATGGTAAGGTCTTCAACCTACTTTAAAAGCATTACTAACTATTTATGAGATAAGCATGTCACAAATTAGTATGTTCACGTTATGTAATGACAACCAACTCCAAAGAATCATAATAGAAACTTTATCCTCCTATCAAGTTAGCAACCTCTTCCATCCTAATTAATAACTTCATCATATAAAAGGAGAAGAGTAGGAGGTGAAAAGGATGGATGTCCAAGATATCAAAATATTATTACACATAGGTATCCAACCTTTCTTTAGCAATCAAGCAACAACAATAGAGATCTAAATCTCTATTTGAGTTACTCTTGAGGCCAAAGTACTGTCACAGTAGCCAAATTGTTCCAGCCTTCCACCATCAACAATCTATTAATTTACAAGTAACTTTATACTTATTTATTTATTTATTTATTTATTTTGATTTCATTTACAACCCTCCTGACCTAATCAAATTAATCTCTCATCTTCCCATCTTTGACCAAACCCATATTCGAATCCCTAGCTAACTATTTATCTAATTTGAAATTCCCTTTTTGATCATTTCTAGAAACACACAGGCAACCACTAATGATTATCCCAACCATTAATGGTTATCTCAACCATCAATGGTTACCCAACCATCGATGGTCAGCCTAATTGCCAATGTTTCACCCAACCATCAACAATCACTATGGTAGGAAATAACAAGTTATTTTTAGCCCCTTAACCCCAACCAAACCCTATTTTTTGTGTTCCTGCCTATTTATAGAGCCTTCCTTGATTTTATTAACCTAACCCCAACTATCTTAGCATGAGTATTGACCCACTTTTTCTACATTCAATCATCTTCTTTGAACAATTATTCTTGCATGCATTTACTTTCATGTTATTGAAGGCAAGTATTCTTTATTTTCATCTAAATCAATTTGATTGCTATAAATAGTGGATTGACAACCTCCTAACAAACATACACTTTGTGGATCTAACTCATACTAGGAACTCCACTCAACTATTTTGCTAAAAACCCCTTTTTTGGTGTCTTTCTTATCTGCAGGTTATTCTTTCCAAGTCAAAGAGGATTTCCCAACATCATTTGGATCACACACACACTTTTATTAGGTATTCCTATACACACCCCTTTTAGTAGTTTCTTACTTACTTCTAAATTAATAAATGAGTAAAAATTAAGAGAAACATATTGGCACACCCAGTAGGACCTAGCATCCTTTTTCCTTCCTTTATTCTATTCTCATCCAATAAATTTTGAATTTCTTGTGGGCTTAAAATAAAGCTTTTGCATACATTGATTGCTTGTTTTTTTTAGTTCATCTAGTAACTTAAAATCAAAGTAATTAATCATAGCTTTCACTCTTTTTATCACACACTTTTGTCAAACCACATAAAAAATCAACACATCAAAACAAACTTGAGACAAGGCCTGACTAAGATTTTATCACCTAGTAGTACACCTTACCATTTCTCAGTAATCCTACTTAGATTTCAGTACCAAGGGGATAACCAATTCATCTCTCTGGTTGAGTATAAACTCTCAAATTCAGTATATTTTGACCAAGCACTCGACACCCTTATCATTGCAGTGTGTGAAATGAGGGGGTAGGCCCCACTATCAAAATACTTACTAAAGATCAATATAGATTTTCTCTCTTGAGCACCTAAAACTAACCTTAGATTTCCTCTTTAGTACCTGATCTACGAACCAAATTTCTTCTTCACACTTTCAAGGCATAAGCCAAAAGTGATTTAAAAAGAATCCTAGGTTATTAAATGAACTTTAGTGTATGTTTGATTACCTTGTGATCTTTTCCTTTTGCTTGCTTTGTGTTTGAGTTGTGAGTTTCATTATTTCTTTTCTATTCCTCTCATGGTCTTTACTAGATAATAGCTAAGGAATCAAACCAACAAACAACCACTTTCTTCTTCTTCTTCCATGGAGTATACTTTTTATGTTGAGGGTTCCCCTCATTTTTCTCTCCCTCCTACCAAGAATCTGATTGTTGTTGAGGGTGATCCATATTTTGGTAACTTCCTTGACAATAATCCTATGGATCTTCAACATTACCTTAACACCTTATCTAATCATACCTCTCTTGATTTGATTCCCTATATTGATCCACCTTATGGTATGCCTCCCCATATTCTGGTAGGTGTCACCTCAACCCAACCCATGTTCACCCAATCCTCTTCTTCTTCCAATATCCCATCTACTAACACTCCCCAAAATCCATCCAACATCCTAACCAATAACCAAACACCTACTACCCTAACTAGTACCTCTAATATTGGATCAACTTTACCTCTTGTCACTTATACTCATTCGACCATGGTGGTATCATCTACCCCTATTTCTACCATTCCCCTTAATTAAACCAACCCACCAATTTTTACCCTACTTCAGAGTTTGGTACTTTACATACCTCAAACACTTCTATCTATTAACATTAGGGTTACCACCTACCAACAACCAACTAGCACTTTCATACCTCCAACCCAATCTACATCCATACCACCATACAATAACCTAAACATACCTCTAAACCAACCCATATCAGCCCCCCAACAAGAACCCATGACATCCTACCAATATGTTTCTAACCCACAAAGATATATAGCACCCTCCACCCAACCCTTTGTGCCTATCAATCCTTATGGGGCACTATCCTAACCTCTTATGACCACTTACCAATATGTGGCTTCTTCATCAACTTCTACCACTTATCCATACATTATCACCACCCAACCTCAACAAAATTTACCACTTAATTATGTAGCTTCCCAACCTCAAACAAATTTGGTCAAGATGTTAATGGATAAAGTGACCACTCTAAAGTCATCTATCTCCAGGTATCATAACATTTTATCCTATGATTAAATTTGTAATGAACCCATCCATCCATCTGTACCTATCCATTTTTATCCTCCTCAATGGAATTATTCAAGTTTTCCAAGTTCCAAGGCAAGGAGGACCCCCAACAACATTTAAGAGAATTTCATCATTCTTGTTATTTGATTGCATATGATGATGGTATCCTCCTTCATACCTTCCCCATGTCTTTATCAATACAATACCCTAATTGGTATAGTTATCTCACCAAGCACTCCATATTTTCCTTCTCCCAATTGGCCCAAATATTTTTAGATAATTTCTCAGTAAATATATCTTTAAAAAAATAATTAATAATCTATATTATATTAGGTAATTTGATGATGAATCAATTGCTGATTTCATAGCTAGATGGAGAGGTCTCATCAACCAAATTTATTTCTCCTTAACCCAACCTAAGTTGATTGAAATCTTCTCTCAAGGTTGTATCAAACATATTACCCCCACTCTTCAATTTCAAACTTTCAAAACTTTTGATGAGGTATTCACCATGGCATGTAAACTTGAAAATCAAGCCATTGATGAAGGGAAATTAAAACTATGGAACAATAATTCTAGATTTAAATCTAATGACCCTTCCTCCACCAAAACCACTAACCAACCCAACCATCCTAATACTAAAAAAGGAATATGCAAACTTAGTTATCCTAAAAACTGTTCCACTTCCAACTGTCAACCAACCCCATCAAACCAATTCTCCTAGCTTTTCTAACTAGAAAAACTAAAACTAAAACCAAGATCCTCTAAAATAATATACTTCCATATCAGAGTCTTATGCTTCATTTTTGGATAAATTTCTCAAATCTAACCTCATCCAACTTTCACATATCAAACCACCCCAATAATTTGATGCTTCTCACCCAATGCCTAGTTGGTACAAGGAGAATGACCATTGTGCCTTTCACCAATTTATTGGGCATGATGTTATTAGGTGTAATACCTTCAAAATTCATATCCAAAGCTTAATATATAATGGAGAACTTGTATTTGATAATCCCAATACACCTCCTAATTAGTCCCTTGACATATTCTACAAGCCTTTTCCCAATCATGATCCTTCTACCCATCACCATGACAACAAACTATAATCATCTCACTCTCATGAGGCACATACCATCAAAATTATTATTAGTGAACCCATTTTTGAGGAGACCATTACCTTAACTACTTATTCCTCCATTTCATTCATAGAAGTAGTGGAATCACCTTCCATTACTTTGGATACCCAAATGAAGGAATCAACCACCCCTCTCTTTTCATTTGATGAGACCTTAATTTTATCTACCTCTCCTTTGATGGAAACACTAAATGAGACAACCTTTGCTTTAACCATTTCTTCTTCTTCGACTACACCCATTGAAGTGGTAAAATTTCCCTCCATTCTTTTAGATGCTCAAACAAAGGAAGCAACCATGTCCATACCTTCACTGGAGGACACCACACCTACCTCCCTTATCATAGAACCATACATTCTCCCTTTGAAAACCATCTCAAAATAAGAGATTACCTCATCTACCCAACCACCAATTTTAGAAGTTTATATCAAAAACAAAGATGAATGATCCATTCTATCTCCTCCACCTAGGGGCTTAATTTTTGAAACCAATGACCAAAGAACCAAACCCATCTACAAACACTTTTCTAGGCTAATCCAAAGTATAGAGTTCACTTCCGAAACCAACTTTGATAGAGACACTGTTTGGCATTGTCTTGGGCTCCCTTACTAAAACAAATCTAAATCATCAACCTCCCTTGCATCCACCCTTAAACCCATTATTACGTCTCCATCAAACACCTATTCTTCCAAAACCATAAGTGAACTATCCCAACCATCCCCCTTTAACATTTCAAAATCACCCTATGCCTCTCTTACTAAACTGATCAATAATCTAGGAATTCTTCCCACACCTAGCCATACTCACCCCTCTTTGAAGTTGGATTTAACACCCTCTAGTCCACCAAATAAACCCAAAACCAAACCAATGAAGAAGGTAGAGTTACCCAAACCTCTACCTCAAACTAGACCCATACCACCTCCTTCTCATTTACCTTCTATATTAGGACCCCATCCTTATACCATCCTAACTACCTATTCTTCCTCTAGTAAACCATCTTCCTTTTCTCCACCTATTCTTACACCCATCAAACCATCTAGTTCTCCATCATTATTAACTAACCTATCTACCTCTACTTTCCCACCTATATCCAACCCCTCGTCATCCAAATCTTCCACTTTCAAATCAGTTACCCCAAAACCAACCATAACTAAGAAATCTCAACTACCTACTAAAACCATTCCACCACCTACAACTTCTAGGGTGAAAAAATCTTCTAAGAAGGCTCCCCTCCCTATAACTATGAACCCATCACATTCAACACCTTTGGCTGAATATTATTCAACCATCCAACAAAGGTTATTTCAAACTTCTTTCTTTAGTTTATCACCTATCAAAAAATTCTACCCTTCCAATACCGAACCCTCTTGGTTCAATGATAACTTGATCTATGCATACCATAGGGCACCTAGATATGACACAGTGAACTACAAAGCTCTCCAAGCACTTTTTCATAGCCTATATGATGAGGATGATATGTTATAAGATGAACCTATTTTACCCCCATTTCCCATCCAACCGCCTACTCAACCTATCTAAAATTTACCTATTCCCTTGCTCTCACCCAAGAATGAGGAGGAACCGAGGCAAACATCAAACCCAACAAACCCACTCATCCACACTATTCATATGGTTACCTAATCTTAGGCCCAATAGAAGGATAAGGGAAAAGCCAAAGTGTTCATTATATGGATATACCCTTCAACCAAACCCAAATATATTTACCCTCACCTTCACAACCACCAAAACCCAAGGTATCTATTTTTGGACCCTCTCCCTCCAACCCTTCAGCATCTATCCAACAAACAATGTTGAAACCACTTCACCAGACACTAATGAACATGAGTATTTATGGATTGATCAATACCTTACCCCACCATCATTAGGCACTAATAGAGGATCTACAATATATAGAGGTTCAAATAGATGACCCTCAACCTCTTGCACCCTTTATTGGATCCCTCCAACTTTCTACCTTCATCACCTTCAAAAATTCTAAAATCCCTCCTATTCATACTGAGGATCATGATCCTCCCCTTTTCATCATAGCATACATCAATAAAACCTACATCAAAAGGGTAATGATCAATGGAGGAGATAGTATCAACATTATCTCCTCCCATGCTTATGACCAACTTCAATTTCCCAAGAACATCATGTCAAAAAGTGCAACAATCCTTTGCTCCTTCAATGATACCATGGCCACTACCTTGGGGATAATTATCCTCTATATCATCTTAGGTCCTCATACCATTCCAAAATAATTTTATGTTATAGAGGGAAAGTTTCAATACAATGTGTTACTTGGATGCCCTTGGATCCATGCCACGAGTTGTGTCCCTTTTACCTTTACATTAATGTGTCAAATTTGAGCATGAAGGTCAAGTTATTACCATCAAAGCTGACCCTAGTCCTTTTTCCTCTTTCAATATGACATATCAACCTAATGATGTTATTATTCCTCCCTTATCTACCTTACCATCAACTACTAACAACACTACCTCACCATCAACCAAAAACCATAGCACTCCCACCCACAATAGTGATGAAGCTTCAACTATCTCATCTTTTTCTTCTTCCCAAATTCTTATAGAGGACCCCTTGGAATCCACATTTCAATGTCTCTCCCTTTATAAGTATCATCTTTTATCCTTGGACGCTTTCCCTACTCCATAGGAGTATGAGAATCTCAAACATGACCCTTCCTATGATCCCAACATTAGAACCATTATCCCTTTTAGGATCCCTAACCATCAAACAAATTTCATCTATGGGGGAATTGATCAGCCACTTCTCACTCTCACCACTACCTCATCCATCTGACCATTCACTTCTAGCTTCTCTTATCTCAACAAACCAACCTTTGCCAAAGCTTTCCTTTATAGGTGTGCTTAAAAGGGGTTTGGCCTTGCCCTTTACGAACAAGTACCTCAAAAGTGACCCATAATCAAAATTCAAAAACCTCATGAGTTTTAACCTTGGGTTCACACCACCAAAAGAACCCACCTCACCAAAACCCATCACCACTATCGACAAGGATGTTCCATCCTCACCAACCCCATCTCCTTCAAAGTCTAAAGACTTTGATATCATCCCATCTAACTTTTTTTTAATCAATATTATTAGTTTGGGCCACGTAACCTATCAAAATGATGATGGTCAAACTAAAATCATTCATCTCATCCATCTTGAAATGATAGAGAGAGATTCTCCTATCATCAACACCATCCAATGTTAGGATGATGATTCCATTCTCACCTACCTCAGTGCATGGAATTCTTATATTCATAAATCCCTTCCTTATGAGAACCAAACCATCTTGAATGAATCCACTATTGATGTCAATTTGGGTATTCAAGATAGCCCCCATATCATCAAGATTGGCCAATCCTTAAATTTCATGGAGTAACAAGATTAACCTTCTTTCCTTCATGATCATAGCATAGTGTTTGCTTAGTCCTATCAGGATATGCTCAAAATTGACCCCTTTATTTCCCTCCACAACATTATCACCCATCTTGAGGTTAAGCTAGTTTGATAAAAACTTTTCAAGATGTACCCTCACATCACCATTCTTATTAAATAATAGCTTCAACATCTCTTATCCATCAACTATCCACAATGGGTTTCTAACATCATTCCCATCACCAAGCCCATAGGGGGACTTCACCCCTATATCAACTTTCATGAACTCAACCTTGCTTTCCCAAAGGATGGCTTTCTTTTGCCGAATATCGACTCACTTATTGATCTTATAGCTAGCCATGATATGTTATCTCTCATAGATAATTTCTTAGGATATAATCAGATCTTGATTGCTCCCAAATATCAACATAAAACTTCCTTTATTACCCCATGGGGAAACATCTATTATAGGTTCATGTCTCTTGGTCTAGAGAATTTTGGAGTAACCTATCTACATGCCATGACCTATATTTTTAATGATCTCATCCATAAAATTATAGAGGACTATATGGATGATCTCCTTGGGAAATTTAAACACCACAAGGATTACCTAGATATTTTCTTAATCATTGTTTCTACGCTAAATCGCTTTCTACATTCAAAGAAGAAATTAAGAAACTAAAAGAAATGGTCAAGGCTAGAAGATACCTGGATATGGTCGTGCGCACCAAAATCAGACGTCGAAAGGTACTCCTCTTTGGCTATGGAGGAATGACACCTACGAAGAAAAGAGACTAAACACAAAAAATGTTAGACGAGGAGACGGTGGGTTGTCAAGCAAACACCTGATCCTGGAAGTACGAAGACTGCCTAGAAGGATATCAACCCACTGATTAAAAATAGAAATATTTGATAGAAATGGAAATAATGAAAAGATAGAATGAAAGCAAATAAAAGATGAAAAATAAAATGCGTACCTGATATTCAGTGAACTATTCTGCACAGTCGTCGGTGTCGATCTCTGTGCTAGCGTCAGTCAGGAAAGGGTGTCGACGTCGGTTAAAGTGTCAGCGCCGATCGGGGTAATGACCGGTGTCGGTTGAGGCAGTAGTTCTTGGACAGGTCTGGTCGAGTCTGGTCGGGTTGGGACAAGGTCTTAAAGTCGGGACAGGGTCTTAGGCTTTGCAGAAAGGTCTGTTGTTTTGTTTGGGGTTTTATGTAGGAAGTCTGAGCAGAGTTACAGACTGTGTAGTTAGGGGATAGTGGACAGAGGTGTAAAGGAGGAAGTCAGGTTGGGGTTATAGTCTAAGTCTAAAATAGGGGTGATAGCAGTAATAAACAAACAACAACCAGAGAGAAAAAAAAACACAGAGAGAGATATTTACCTGTTACACACTGAAGACATGATAAGAAATATGATTGAAGTCGTCATTGTGCTGCTAGATGACCAAAGCAGGATTCCTATACCAGAGAGAGAGACATGAAAGATTGATTGGATGCAAGAAATGGTTGATCGCTAGAGTTGATTAATTGAATGAATTGGTTGGTTGAAAAATGAATCCGTTGATTGCCAGAGGTTCATGGTTTTGCTGATTGATCGAAGGACGGTTCGATAACCAATCGTGAAAATGGATTGGCAACCGCATGGATAATGGATAACAGAATAATGGTTCCTGCATTCAGGTTGAGAACACAGTGCTAAGGAGAACCAACACCAGCAGGACCGCCGACGTCGACTGAGAAGTGACCAACATCGGTGACGTCGGTTAGGTGGTGACCGTGGTCAACAGATGCAGAATGGGGGTAGAGACTAACTTTAGCCTTCTGCTCATTTTGACATGCTGCCAAGGTCAAGGCTAGTGGGAAAGTGGTCGACAGGGGTTAAATAGGTGAGGGAGAATGACATGAGGGATGACCAGGGGAGTCAACATGATTTCAGTGTCTACATTTGCCCCTTTTTGTCTTGTTGGTTGTTCTAGATGAACTGCAAGATAAAAATATGAGTGATTGCCCTAGGTGTAGATAAGGTCGATTTTGTCTTGTTGGTTGTTCGAATGAACTGCAAGACAAAAATAGGAGGTGGTTGCCCCGATTATGGATGAGGTATTCCCCCTCAAAGCAGGAGTCAAAGGAAGGGAACCGGGAATCAGGTGCTGATTTGACAAAGAGTGGATGAAAAAGGGGTGAGGGTGAATGCTGCAAAAGTCATGATTGCATGCATACCACTCCACGAGATGGTCAGGTCAAAGTGTCATAGGTCAAGGGTCGAGGAGTGCCAAAATTGAAATAACTGGGCCCCAGCATTTAGTCATCTACTGATTGGGTTATTCAATCTAAGCTAAAGCTCCAAATGGTCATCGTGTTCCAGGTATCTCAGGCTCAGGAAGTGCTCCTTGAAACATGAAAAGGTCACAAATAGTGCGGATCAACCAGCTTGCAATCTTATACTTGTGAGGGTCAAAAAAAATAGTCTGCGCACAATTCTGCTAACCAGTCATGAGGTAGCATACAGGCAAAAACAACCAAGGCAACATTGTCTTGGAAGTGGTCGAGGTCAAAGGAGATAGGCATGATCTCCAATGGTCATTGGTCGAGGTGGAGGAATGGATGAAAGGATGTGGCTGAGCTAACCTCAGATGACCCCATGTCAACTGAGTGCTGCCTACATAGCCCTGGTCTTAGGGCCTCAGACCAATGTAGTTCGACTAGGGGTCTAAGCGGTAGACAGGTGGTCAAAGTGGTCGATAGATTGGTCTTGGTCATGATGAAATGATGAGGAGAAGAGATGATGTTGCAGCCTTTTCCATATTATTGAATGGTGTATTCTACAACATTGGTCAAGAGGTCTTTCATCCCTAGCAATTTTCCATAGTCATGATGGATGTATGCTAAAAATGAATTGAGGTCTATTTATGCTTCAGCAAGTATTGGTTTATGCTTAACATAAATTACGTACGGTCGATAGTTTCCATGTGTATTGGTGTTCATAGAAACTAGTGAATAGGCTATGGGAGTGGCCTGAAAAAGAGAGTTGAATTGAGTTGATTAGGTTTGACAAGTGATGAAGGTGAATGTGACCAAAGTGCAGAAGAAGTGAAAAGCATATTGCTTTTTCATTGACAAGGACCAAAATGACAGCAAAGATAGGGGTTATTAGAACCAAGAGCCCCATTCATGCATGATGTCGTTGACCAGATGTTATGTTAGAATGGTAATCGAATCACTTTGACATTAAAGTGAGATTGAAGTCCCTTGAGCAGGTGATAGGAGGAGGAAATAGGGTAACCCATTGTAAGAGCAGAGATAACTTTGCCCCTTTTTATAGGAGACCCTGAGACAACTATAAGTCAAGTCCATGACTCTTTTTTTTTTTTAGGTACAGACTGATCAATGCGGGAAGTCTGCATAGAGATGTCATTGTGCTTGGTGGTCAGTTGTGAAGCTGATCAATGCAGGAAAGCTTCGAAGATAGTGTTGTTTATTGCCAGATTAGTCATAGCCATCCTTCAAGGGAGTGGTCTAGAATTTTGTTTAATATAAGGGCTTTTGAATAGCTGTCCTTCGAGGGAGCAGTCTATTTAATTACAAAAAATGATGGTATAGCTGTCCTTCGAGGGAGCAATCTACCTTTTGATTTGATATTGATATGGTGACCATGGATATTTTGACATCTTGATTTGTTTTTACAGAAATGTGAGTCATGGACAAGATTATAGAAGGTTAAGGGCTCCCTTTTATTAGGACAAAGCATCCATACATCATAAAAGGGTTATAGGAATTGTTAAGAGGAATAGGGATGAAAGGAATTAGGACTAAGAGGACGGGGATTGCTCAAGGGAAGAGCTCAAGTTAAGTTTCAAGTGGACGAGTACTTGACTAGCAGTAGAACGGTCGCAGATGCAACGCATTAAGAGGCTGAGGTTCTGGTCATCCATCAAGAGAGGACAGATGATAAGTCCCTAATCTATACTTGTGTGTGATAATGAAAGGTCCGAGCCAATTAGGAACAAACTTGCCTCATTTACTTTGCTCCATATTGGTCAGGTGTTGATTGATGAGTGGATGTGAAGTTGGTTGATATGGTCGCTGATTGGTTGAGACTGGTTGAATGTTTTGATAAAAAGGTTGGTCAATGTTTGGTTGAGATTTGGTCATTTGATAGTTGGTCAATGGTTGGTCGAGGGTTGATTGGTTGGTATTTGGTCTTTGGTTGGGTCGAATGTTTGGTTGAGGTCGGGTTAAATGTTTGGTTGCTAGTCTGGTTGAGGTTAAGTTGAAAGAGTGATTGATATGTGGTCGAAACTGGGTTGGAAGGTTGGTCGAGGCATGGATGAAGGTTGAATTCCCCTAGCGGCTAGGGAGAATGTTTTATAGATTGGTCGAGGTTGGTTGAGGCTTGGTGGTTAGATTGACAGTGTTGATTTTGAATAAAGGGGTTAAAGGTAGCGAAGGGACCATAATCAGGCGTGGAGATCCCAATTTAGGTGACGAGGTTGGAGAAGCATGGATTGGTGTTGATTTGTCAAAGGGGTGGTCAAGAGGGTCCTTGATTAGAAGGGAATCCTTTCTCCGTTGTTGACAAATGATAGCTTTGAGAGTGCAACAACGCTTAGTGTCATGTCCTGGAGTGTGGTGATAATGACAGAATTTAGAGTTGTCGAACCAAGATGGTCTTGATCTGAGAGTTGATGAATGTGGTGGTGTTGAAGGTTTATTGATGATGTGGTCGAGAAGAAAGGTGTCATTCCCCAGACATTGGTGAATGGCAACCTTGAGGGCACAACAATGCTCGGTGTCGTGCCCAGGCGTGCGATGATATGCACAAATGTGAGTGTTGTCGAACCAGGATGGTTTTGGTCTGAAAGATTGATATGGTTTAAGAGGCGGGAGATAGATGCGAGAAGACTGCAATAATTGCCATAACAGCAAGGCATAAGAACCTGCTAATGGGTCTGGAAGTTTTGTTTTAGTGAGGGTTGATGACTTTGGTTTAGGAGGCGTAAGATGCGTTGGTCGATGGTTTGGAGGAGGTATAAGTCTGACGGGTTGATAGAGTAATGGAGGTGACTTGCCTCTATGAAGTATGGGAGTAGGAAGAACTCCTATTAAAGTGGACGGATGCGGGCCTAAAATTGAAGGTAATGACGAAGGTGGGGGAGGAGGCCTCTGGTGTGGTTTAGTAGCCTTCTTTGGTTTGGGTTGAGGGCCACCTTTGTGTGAGGTGAGGTTAGATGTGGGGCGAACACCGAGAGGTTTAATCTCCTTGGGCATGATGGATGCCTGTGCGGGTTTGGACTTAGATGTAGACAGTTCTTCTCTCGATGGAGAAGGGATTGAAGATGTGGGCTCTTTAAGTGGAAAAAGCGCCAGAGTAGTCATGGCTTCTGCGTGTGGTTGAGGAGTCAAAAATGTATGATCATCTATGGATGATAAGAAGGATGAAGGTGAGGCAGTTGGTGTTGATATGGTCAAAGCATCCTCTAATATGGGAGAGGTCGATGGAGGACTAATAGGAGAAGAAGATTCTTCTACCTGTGGAAGACGAATGGGAGAAGATGGCTCTTCTACTTGTGAAAGACAAATGGGAGAAGATGGCTCTTCTACCTGTGATGGAGGTTGGTCGGGGACAAGAGGTGAAACTGTGTTGACTATGTGTATATGATGGTCATGAGAGTCATTGGTCATGGTCTGAATGTTGTTGTGGCTAGGAGGATGGTTAGGAAAGGGTTGTATGTATCGTTGTTGGAATTGTTTTGTGATGCTTTGAGATGTTGAAGGTTGAGGTTGATTAGTTGTTGCTCCTTTGGATTTAGAATTGGCAGAAGAAAAAGGTCTGGAAGAAGAATGGTCATTGGTTCTTGCGTTAGTATTACACAATTTGACCTTATCTTCTTCAATGGCATGAAGTTCAAGCTTTCGGGCCATGGTGAAAGCCTCGTCGAAAGTGCAAAACGTCTGAATCCGCAAGGTGGAGGAGATGTGGCTGACACATGCTCGAGAAAAGAGCTCAATGAGCTCAGGTTGAGGCAAGGAAAAGGAGAGCTGGTTAATCAGGCCTCTCCAATGGGTGACAAAATTGACTATTGATTTGTCATCAAATTGCCTAATGGAGTAGAGGTCTGTGATCGAAACTTCTTTAGTGATATTGATTGAGAAATGGTCAACGAATAATTGGGTGAGTTGAATGAATGAAAAGATAGAATGTCTGGCAAGAGAGTTGTACCAGTCAAGGGCAGGGCCAGAAAGAGACATAGGAAACGTGAGTAGAAGTAACGCATCATCATGGGCGATAATGTAACAGGCATGTCTGAATGCCCGTAAGTGCTGTTGTGGGTCTTCCTTGCTTTGAAAATGAGAAAACTTAGGAAGTTCCCACTGGTTGGGGTATGGTCGAAAGGGCACAGAAGGATGGATGGGCTCGTTGTAAATTTACTCATACGAGAGAGCATTATGTGAGCCGGAGATAGAGGTTTCGAGATTGGACATTTTATCCATCAGCATTTTGATGAGATCTGTTGACAGATTGGCGGATGAGGCACCCCCTTGGTTGTAAGGTGCTTGAAAGAGGCTAGAGGAGGCATACAACATAGTCGGTTGTACCAGTAAGGGTGCAACGTACGGATGACTAGTCATAGGGACAGAAGTGGAGGCCAAAGGTGGTTGTGTGATGGCATTGACAAAGGGCGAGGTAGGCACTCCTACATATATGGGTGCAAGAGTGTGTTGGGTCGAGACAATCAAGTTCTGGTATGATGTAGAACTTGGTTGAATTGTAAGTGGTTGAGGGGGTAATGGAACCCCGATGGAGGTCGGTCTAAAAATAGACTGGGAGGCCAAACTTTGCATATAGGCCATGGTCAAGATAACGGTTGAGGCAAAAGGTTGGGTAGCAGATGGTGTCGATGTCACCGCCGCTTCGCCTGAAAGGTCTCACGTTGGGTTCCTCGTGAGATAGTTTTGGAGGGCTGTGACATTGAGGTCCAAGAGTCTTGAAAAATCTTGGTCCCCTTTTGGGATAATAGGCGACTGGGTTGGGGATGGTCTAGTAGGAGTTCTTTCAATCTCTGAGTGGAACTCCATTATAGGGCTGGTTATGGTCGGGGTAGACGGAAGCAGATGATGCCTCACGTGATTGACTAGAGCCTTGGCTTGGCTACGAGTCAGAACCATTCAAGGCAAAGAAGAACGTCCTCACAAGCTCAAACAAGTAGATAAGAACTAAAAAGATGAAGAACACAAGCGGATCCTAAAACCCTAGGAGTAAATTATTAGGATTATAGTGGCTTATGCCTTAGAATGTGTGAAGAGGAAGATTGGCTTTTGAGTCAGGTTCTAGAAGTAGTCTATGGATGGTTTCGGGTTAGTTATGGTGCTCAAGAAGTCTGTGTTAGGTTTCGTACAAGGCCTGGTGCTAAAGAGCAAGCTCCCGTCACTTCACGAGTCCAGTGATAAACTGGGCCCGCTTAGCCAAAATATACTTCCCCTAGAGATTAGACTCCGCCAGAGAACGGAGTGGGCTTTCCCCTTGGTGATGAAATCCAAGTAAGATCACCGGGATGGGTAAGGTATCCGCTGGGGGATGAAATCCCTGTCAGGCCTTGTCTCAGGTAAGTTAAGATGTTTGTTTTGTGCAAGTGGTTTGGTCGTGTAACATCAAGTGGACTAGATTAATTCAATATGCGTTTATTAATTACTAAGTGTGATCTAAGAAATACAAGCAAACAGAAATGAATGCAAAGTGTTTTAAGTCCAAGTCAAAATGTTTGTTCGTATGAAGATGAATGGAGAAAGAGTCGAAGAATATGAGTTTTGACTAGTCTAGAAGTGCAAGAAAGAAAAGAAAAGTTCTTTTTATTCCTGCTTATGATGTCATTTTAGAAGAGACGAAAGAGGTGAAAAAGGAAGGAACCTAATGCACCTATATGAATGAAAAAAAGAAAGAACCCAAAGAAGGCCCTAACGGTCCCACAGGGCATCCCAGAATGTTTCTACGCTAAATCACTTTCTACATTCAAAGAATAAATTAAGAAACTAAAAGAAATGGTCAAGGCTAGAAGATACCTGGATATGGTCGTGCGCACCGAAATCAGACGTCGAAAGGTACTCCTCTTTGGCTGTGGAGGAATGACACCTGCGAAGAAAAGAGACTAAACACAAAAAATGTTAGACGAGGAGATGGTGGGTTGTCAAGCAAACACCTGATCCCAGAAGTACGAAGACATCCTAGAAGGATATCAACCCACTGATTAAAAATAGAAATATTTGACAAAAATGGAAATAATGAAAAGACAAAATGAAAGCAAATAAAAGATGAAAAATAAAATGCATACCTGATATTCAGCAAACTGTTCTCCAAAGTCACCGGTGTCAGTCTCTGTGCCGACATCAGTCAGGAAAGGGTGCCGACGTCGGTTAAAGTGCCGGCATCGATCGGGGTAATGACCGGCATCAGTCGAGGTAGCAGTTCTTGGACAGGTCTGGTCGAGTCTGGTCGGGTCGGGACAAGGTCTTAGAGTCAAGATAGGGTCTTAGGCTTTGTAAAAAGGTCTGTTGTTTTGTTTGGGGTTTTATGCAGGAAGTCTGAGCAGAGTTATAGATTGTGTGGTCAGGGGATAGTGGATAGAGGTGTAAAGGAGGAAGTCAAGTCGGGGTTATACTCTAAGTCTAAAATAGGGGTGATAGCAGTAATAAACAAACAATAACTAGAGAGAAACAAAAACACAGAGAGAGATACTTACCTATTACACAATGAAGACATGATAAGAGATATGATTGAAGTCGTTGCTGTGCTGCTAGATGACCGAAGTAGGATTCCTGTACCGGAGAGAGAGACACGAAAGATTGATTGGATGTAAGAAATGGTTGATCGCCAGAGTTGATTAATTGAATGAATTGGTTGGTTGAAAAATGAATCCGTTGATTGCCAGAGGTTCATGGTTTTGCTAATTGATCGAAGGACGGTTTGATAACCGATCATGAAAATGGATTGGCAACTGCATGGATAATGGATAACGAAATAATGGTTCCTGCATTTGGGTTGAGAACATAGTGCTAAGGAGAACCGACGCCGGCAGGACCGCCGACGTTGGCTGAGAAGTGACCAACATCGGCGATGTCGGTTGGGTGGTGACCGTGGTTGGCAGATGTAGAATGGGGGTAGAGACTAACTTTAGCCTTCTGCTCATTTTGACATGCTACCAAGGTCAAGGCTAGTGGGAAAGTGGTCGACAGGGGTTAAATAGGTGAGGGAGAATGACATGACGGATGACCAGGGGAGTCAACATGATTTCAGTGTCTACAATCATCTTTGACTGACTAATCCATTATCATGTCAAGTTCAACCACAATAAATGTATTTTTAGGGTCTTATTAGGAAAGCTTCTTGGTTTTATCATATCTTTTTGAGGAATCAAAATAGACCCTACCAAAGTTGGATCAATCTTTGAGATGCCTCCTCCTACTAACCTTAAGCAACTCCATAGCCTATAGGGGAAACTTCAATCCATCTATCACTTCATCTCCTAGTTATCAAATATATGTCAACCCTTTCACCATATCCTAAAGAAAGACACCTCTTTTAAGTGTACTCAAGACTATCAACAAGCCTTTGATTTTTTCAAATAATACCTTCTCTCTCCACCTATCCTCATCCCTCCTAAATAAGATCAGCCCTTCTACCTTTATATATCCACCATGGATCATTCCCTAGGGGTAATGTTCACTCATCATGATGAAGAAAACAAAGATCAAGCCCCATACTACATTAGTTGCACATTTATAGAATATGAAACTTGGTATACCCATCATGAGAAACTCTACCTTGCCTTAGTCTTTGTGGCCTCCAAACTCTATCACTAACTTATTAATCATAAAACCTATGTCATCACTAACATCAAACCACTCAAGTACATGCACTCCAAACCATACCAAAACTAGCATATGGCTAAGTGGCTCATGCTCCTAGCTGAGTTTGATCTTGAGTTCCTTCAACAAAATTCCATTAAAGGGTAGGTCATCACCAATGAATTGGCTAAAGCTCTTCTACCATATAATCAACCACTTCCTCTTTCCTTTCCAGACAAGTCCATTGTAACTCTTTCTCAAGAGGAACCCACCTACCAAATGACCATGTTTTTTATGGCTCTAAATATCAACATGGTGGAGTTGATAGATTTATTCTCATTACCCTTTCCTTTAAACTTGACTTCAAATTCACCAATAATGTGGTTGAGTAAAAATCCCTTATCATAGGTATCCAAATTTATCTAGCCCTATGGTTCAAAACAATTAGTGACTTTGGCAACTCCCAACTAATCATCAACTAGGTCAATAGATCTTATCAATGCAAAAATGATGTCTTACAAAAGTACAAACTCTTAGTCAATGTAATATTAGCATCATTTAAGTATTACCTTATCTAGTCCATTCCTTGATCAACTAACAAATTTTAGGATACGATGGCTTCCCTTGCTTACCAAATTCCATCTCAACATGTTGAATCTAAACTATTTGTCACCATCCATTAGTTTATCACACCCTCATATATTAGTTTTGACCTTCCCACCAGTTGTAGTGTGGAAACATCTCCTTTCGACATTTGGTATGAGAAAAATTTTAACTACCTTAACCTCAGTATTGTTCCTCCCAACCTTTCAAATAATACTTAAAGAGCCTTTGTTCATAGTACCTCTCATTATACCATAATAGGGGGAATATTTTACAAACATGGCTTTGGTGGCCTCCTTCTCCACTGTCTACATAATCATGAAGCTTCCCACAATATTAAAGAAACACATGATGAAATTTGTGGGGGACATTTTAGTATTTTAGTTATTATTAAATGTATCCTTTATCTTGGCTACTGTTGTCTCACCCTTAACCAAGACTATTGTGACTACGTAAAAAAGTGTGTCAAATGTTAATAGCATGCTAACTTATATCACACACCTAACTATGGCCTTTGAGTATCTAAAGACTATTAACCCTTCTCACAATGGAGTCTTGATCTTATTAGGGAAATAAATCCTCATTCTTCATAATGACACCAATATATCATTATTACTACTAAATATTTCACCAAGTGGGTGGAATTCATTCCTCTTATCTTGACCAAAGCTGAACATATTGTTGACTTTATCAATCACCATATCATCTACCACTTTGGTGTTCCCCATAAGATGATCACTGATAATGGAAAATGTTTTAAAAACAAGAAATTCCAAGGTCTTTGTGATGATTTTGGCATCAAGTTAAAATTTTCCTCACCCTATTATCCCTAATCAAATGGATAGGTGGAATCCTCTAACAAAACCCTCTAAAAAATACTAACCAAACTAGTAAGTGATTCAGGTCAAGATTGGCACTTGTACATCCTTTTCACTTTATGGTCGTATCACACTAGAATTCAAACCTTTATGGATGCTACCCCTTTCTCTTTTGTCTTTAAAGTAGAGGTAATCTTTCCTCGTGAAGTCTAGATTCCCTCACTTCTCATATCTGTGCACAAGATCCTTTTTAGAGTAATTATTGTCAAGAATGTCTCACACAACTTGAGATACTTGATGAACATTTCCTCTTCATGTGTATCAAGAAAGAATAAAGCATGCTTATAAAAAACCCTTGAAACAGTGATAATTCAATATCTAAGACCTCATCCTTAATGAAAACCAACATGTAATTAATATGGAGAAAAACAAAAGAGGCAAGTTTGATTTCAATTAATTTGGGCCTTACATCATAACCCATAAGTATGGATCAGGAGCTTATCATTTGTCTTCTCTCAAAATCAAGCTAGATTCTAAGCCTCTCAATGCTTTGCATCTACTTCCTTTCTATTGTCAAAATAAGGATTGAACTCACCTTATTGTCTAACTTAATCTCATCCCTTGATTTATGAGATTTTCACCTACATTCACCTATCCCTTTCCCTTTGAGGATAATTGATTACAACATAAGACCATGTGATTATCCATCATAATATAACCTAATACTAAACATGGATACCACAAAACTTCCCATGGCATGGTTCTCATGGATACTTTTTGTCTCAAATTAGATGGAATCCCATGATCAGTTGTCTCTCAAACCATGTTCCCTCATCTAACATTAACCTTTTATGATGAAAGTATTTTTTCCACAAAATTATACCTATAAGCCTAAATAGACTTGTCCATGTCTAAACATAACATTCAAAATCAAACTGGGATGCAAAATTATCACTTGGGTCCATATCTCTAGCATTATAGACTACTCCCTTGAAGGATAGCTACCCAACAACTAAATTACTTAAAGATATACTACTGCCTTGAAGGATAGCTATAAAAATCCAACTTTAGACCACTCCCTTGAAGGATGGCTAATTTGAGTTTGTCTATCATAATAATTTGAACCTTCCTACATTGATTAGCTTCACTAACCTATCAAAATAATAAAAGAAACAAACAACCCTATGTCCAAATCAAATCAAGTAAGCCACAATCAAATTTTATATATGGCATTAGTAGACTTCCTACATCGATTAGTCTACACATTATATTAAGACATAGACTTGTCTATTATAGTTCTTTGGCTACCTATAGAAGAGGCAAGATAACCCAAATCAGGTTATCATATCACCCATTTCCCATTCAACCATCTACCTATCACCTACTTTCCCTTCATACCCTCTCTAAAATCAAGGGACTGTGAGCTTACTTGACACAAAGTTATCAAGATAGCTTCTTTTTCAATCAAATCATGCTCATGAAAATCATTTGAAAGGCTTATTTTCATTAAGTTAATCCAAATTTATCTTTGTTAGGACCTTACCAATGAACACATCATGCCTTTTTCTTACCCTCTATTCATTAGTTCATGTGGACATATGTCTCGTGATTCTTCTCTCATTTCCACATTTAGTGTGTTATCTAAACTTAATTTATGCTATTTCATTATATCCCCATGTCAAATATCATATCAAAACATTCAAACATCATTCTCATCAATGCAATAATCCATTTATGTCATGACATTATGACTCATGTCCCTAAACTAAATCCTATCCATAATCAAAACATCAAAACCATAAAACATCAACAATCACATTGCAACCTCATTATCATCAAAACAATAATCATTTTATCATATACATAAACAACATAAACCACATCATATCAATAAACATCATCTACCATGTCATATCATTAATTTTCATAAATATAACAACAATTCAAAACATCAACACATCATATCTTAAACAACCACGACTAAATCATCTATCACATATCCATACTCCTATCTATGAACCACATCATCATATAACAATCTTCTCTATGAGACACATCATCATATAAATAAACATCATCAAACAAACCATAATCATAACAATCAATCACACGTCCATGGTCATATCTATGTACCAACACATCATCCACTATGTATAAGCTCAAACATCGCCTAAACTATTAACATATTAAAAGATTCATCATATCATCAAACATCTCAACACAATCATGTATTAATTCCTTCATCACATCATCATAGAACATGATAAAATCATCAATGATCATCATCATATCCATAAATGAATAACATCACATGACTAAAACTATGAATCTGCATATCATCTCATAGAGAATGGGGCATAAGCAACCTATCATTTCATTATAACAAAACATATATCATAAACATCCATAAAAATTGCCACATGCCTAAACTAATGAACCATGAATTTCATAAGCATCATCCATAAATATCTCAAAACATCAAATAAGCATAACAACCATAAAAACCATCAACATCCATAATCATCATAAGGCCTCCTCATCATATACATCGTAATAAAGGTAAAACATGTCAATGAGTATACAATCCTCAAAAAGAAATACATGTAATAATGTATAAATCTCTCTTTCTTATATATACATATCACATCATCGACATGTATGACAATATCAAAATCAAAAACATATACATCATATAATCTCATATATTAGGCCCCTGGGGCACCACTACCATTAGCCCCATCTGCACCTACACTTGTACCTACACCTATACTAAAATTTGGTGGTGCTCCCCCTAATATCCATGCCTTACCCACTATATCATCCCACTATCCCAGAGTAGCTATAGATGGACCACCAGCTAAGCTGGCCTTGTACTCTCTATACCTTAGATCTAATGGCAACTATGATAGAACTATCACCTCATAGTATCTCAACTCTTCAATATTAGATAGTTACCATGTCATTAAAATTATATCAGGTGGTCCACCTATTGGTGTTGCTACCACTCCTACCCTCTATCTCAAGATATCTATCTCTTGGGTCACTAAATCAAGAGAGATCCTTGCCTGATCTCATTCTCTTGTCAAGGTGGCCACCTAACCCTAAAAAGAGGCCACCTATCCCTGTAAGCTTATGATTTAGGCCTATGTCACTACTAGTGCTAATATCACCTATCCATCTTATGTTTATGCCCTAGTTAGATCCACATCAATGGGCTACTGACCCCCGTCACCCCATCTAAAATTAAACACTACATATCAGGATTGGTACCATGCCACATAACCATCTACAATACCAGCATCATCTATTGTGGCTCTCACTAATAACTCCTCATGGTCTAAAATTTTGTCTTATGGTTATGGCTCTAGGAGTAAAACCTCTACATCCTCCCTCCTATATCTTAGGAAATCTAGTGGAATCCCTTGCATGAGGCCAAACTACCTCCAAACTAGATCAAATGGGATTAGCTCAGTCTCACCATCTCACCTCCAATATATCCATCTCTAGTTCTATAGTGATAAAGTGTGGTAACAATACTGAGCCTACCTAGGCCAACCCACATATGGCCTCCATACTACATCACCCACCACTAATCCCTCTAAAGCATCTAATAACTAATCAATGTCCCTCATACCACCACCTACCCCTATCAAATCATAATCCCCTCTCCATCTCAAGAAACCCACTATGTAGTCAGTCAGAGCATAGCTATCCCATGGTAGCCCCAAAGGTCTCACCACCTAAATATGTGCATACACCTAGAAATGGAGAATAAATCCCACACTAATACCATATCACTTGTGTTCTCTAAATTCCTAGAGCTCCCTATAGATCTAGACCAATAACACTAGTTCCCACCTAAACATAGTCTTCCCTAGTAGGATCTCCACCAACACCCCTAGTAATAGGTATGGAAATCAACCACTTCTAAAATCTAGTAGTGTGAAGTAGGACACAACCATCATCATCATTATAAGTAATCATCTTTCCCCTAGAAACCTCTGATATAGTGGCACATAGCAAATACTGCCTACATGATACCTAGCATGGACCCAGTTTACTCCATATATCAAATCTATGTAGTATTCGCTCTCCTCACTCTCTATGTGATAAATCCATGAAATCCTATGTACACCCTCTAGTAGGATGCTCATCTCCCTAATTGATAACAAAAATTTGTTCATGGTCGGGTCCCATCTCTTAATGAGGGACATAATCATAGTCGTATCTTGTGACAGGTGTTGGTAGTGTCTCATGGCCCCTAGTTCAACCTCTTCAATGTGTCTCCACTCATCATTGATCATACCATCATGAAACTTTACAAATATGTTAGGGACTCGGTCCCTCATTTGAATCTAGTCACGTGCCTACACAATAATCACATTAGGACGAACACTTAGTTTTCCAAATCAAACTCACTACCAACCTACACCTACCCTTTTCAACCTATTACACTATAACCCTTCACACTCAACACAAACCTCTACCTTTATCTACATAAATTTTAAACACTTAAATGATTCTATCTCTAATAATGGCCCTATTCTACATAACTTTCATTTGAACTACCCAACATCAACCCTAACACATCATTTTTAAGCACCTACATGCTTCTATGTTCTAAACTCTACCCACCTTCACTTCATCCTATCTTCCCTACATTTGACCTTTAACACCCACTTGACAAACCTCTTAAAAAATTTCAACCTCTTTCACAACCTTTATCAACCTTTTAAATTACTTAACCCTTCATCCTACTTTACCAACCTTACACACTTTAACCTTTCAAAACACTTTAAACAAACAAACACTTTTAAAAACATCGTACATACCTTAACACAACTTTACGACACCCTAAAACCTTTAAACAACTTTCCAATTTTCAAACTTTCTAAACTTTAATAAACCCTTTATCAAACTTCAATAAAATTTAACATTTCATAATATACAAACTTTCAAATACTTTCAAAACTTTTTGAAACATTAATTCATTCTCCCCAATACAATCTTTGAATACCACTTTTTCTCTACCCTCCCCCCAACCCTTAGACAATTGATAGTTCATTGAACCATCGATGATCTTCTTTCAGATCTCAATACCCCATTGTTTGACCACTAATAGTCAGGTCAAACTATCGATGGTCACTATGTGTGACCACTAGTAGTCGGGTTAAACTACTGATGGTCACTATGTATGACCTCTGGTAGTGAAACCCTCTACCATTACCCACCTCAACACCACAAAAATCACCTTAATCTAAAATTTAACCTACTTAACCCTATCTTACAACCCATTACCAACTTAAAACACCCTTCTACTCTCAATTTCACCAACTAAATTAACCAATATCACATAGACACTAACTTAGGGAAAACATCCCCTAAAACCTACCTAAATCAATTCCACATTACCATCACACTCATTTAAAAATGACTCAATATAAATCCAAACACATAAATTAAACCATATTATCAATTTCAAAACAACACCTACCTCATTTCATGATCATTGACATGGTTAGATCCCTCATTTAGTTGCTCGATCATGCTCTCATCAACCCTCCATCTAGTCAACCCTCAATCAGCTCGACACATGTGTTCCACCACTTACAACACTCCACCTCAGTAAGTTAAATGAAAAATTATAAAATGCTCTAATGCCAAAGCATAAAAAATGGTGATCATAATGTCAAAATGTAAAAATGATGTAACATTTTTAAATTTTATGTCTTAGCTTTTTAAGGTTTTTACCTGACCATCAATGGTTAGGGTGACCATCAACACTTGACCTTGGGAACCCCTAACTATTGAGGATTAAGGTCCCCCACATTTTCAAACTCTTAATTACCTCATCTAGGTACTCACTTTTAGAGATCACCTAATCTCTAACCTCTTATAACTTGAACTTTTAGAGAATACCCTTCTCCAACCACCCATTTGACCATGTCCACCTTGACATTGGCCATTTTTGACCTAAACTATTCACATGATTTGTGACAACCCTGCTTATCCATTTTGACTACACTAACCAACCTTGCCATGTTGAACTTTTGGACATTCACACCACCTCATGCACAATTAGACCATTTTTTTTTTCAAAGGAGCACTTCCTACCTTGAATACCTATGAAAATAACTACCCTATCTAGAGGACTTGATAGGCATAACCTGATCAGCTATGACCAATATTATGGACTGGTGACCCCTATCATACATCCCTCTAGAACTAACCTTATCTTTACCAACATTAGTAACTTTAGTCTTTGTGTGATCTTGATAATCACATTTAGTCACATTTTGTGCATGTGTTTGCATTTCAAATGTCCAATCCTTTTTGTCACCCACCTCATGATTTACCATCTACCACTTATCAAACCCTAACTTGATTTTGGTTTCACCTCTTCAACTCCTAGCTTGAGGGGGAACACCTCCTCCCATCCTTGGGGTAATCAGACCTAGACCAACAATCTATTTTTTTTTATAGCTTGTTAATTCAAATCTGCATAACAAAAAGGGGGAAAATGTAGACACTAAAAAATTGCATATGATAATTTTAAATGTTGAAATGTCATGGACCACGACCTAACCCTAAAGCTAGCTGACCACCTAGTTAACTAGGCTCATTTACTAACTTAAACCTTTTGAATACCCATTTAATCAACCCCTTTTTAAACCTATTTTCACCCATTTTTCTCTAGACACTTGACCACCAATGGTTAGCCTAACCATCGATGGTTAGCCTAATCATCAACGATCAGGTCTTCAAGCTAATTTAAAAGCATTACCAACTATGTATGAGATAAGCATGGAAAAAATTAGAATGTCTACCTTATACGATTCCAACCAACTACAAAGCATCGTAAATATCAACTTTATCCTCATATATAATTAGAAACCTCTTCCATCCTAATTATCAGTTTAATCCAATAAAAGGAGAAGAGTAGGAGGTCAAAAGGATGGATGTCCAAGATATCAAAATCTTCTTTCACATAGGTGTTCAGCCTTCCTTCAATAATCAAATAATAGGAATGAAAATATGAACCTCTATTTGAGGTACTCTCGAGGCCAAAGTACTATCACTCTAGCCAAATTGATCTAGCCTTCTACCATCAATAATCTAGAAATTTATAGGTAACTTTTTACTTATTTCTTTGTTTTGATTTTATTTCTAACCCTCTTGACCTGATCAAAATTATCTCCTAGCTTCCCATATTTGACCAAAACCATATTCAAATCCCCACCTAGCCATTTATCTAATCTCCAATTCCCTTTTTAATCATTTCTATAAACACACAAGTAACCACCAATAGTTAGCCTAATTATCGATGGTCACCTTAACCATCGATGGTTACCCAACCATTGATGGTCAGTCCAACTACTGATGGTTCACCTAATTATGGATGGTTATTGTGGAAAAAATAATAGCAAGTCATTTTTATCCCCTTAACCCAAACCAAACCTTATTTTTTGCATTCTTACCTGTTCATAGATCCTTCCTTGATTTTTTGAACTTGACCCCAACTATCTTAGCATGAGTATTGACCTGATTTTACTACATTTAATCATTTTATTTGAACAAGCATTTTACTTTCTTCTTCCTTCATGCATTTACTTTCATGTTATTGAATGCAAGTATTCTTTCTTTTCATGTACATCAACTTAATTATTATAAATAATCAATTGACAACCTCTTAGCAAGGATATGATTCTTGGATCTAGCTCATGATAGGCAATCCACTCAACTATTTTGATA